>OY744501.1:1225150-1392437 GCA_963556185.1 Pseudopediastrum boryanum
CCGAACAACTCAGGATTATTCTCTGGTTTGTTTCAACATACCTGTGCGATGGCAAAGACAAAGGCTGCCAGTTTCTGGTAGTACTGGAAACGTGCCCTCCCCTGAGGCCCATCCTCCCGCTGCATCTTCTTCAGAGAAGGGAATGCTGCTGACATCAGCTGCAGCACAATGGAGGCATTGATGTAGGGGATGATGCCCAGACTGAAAAGGCCCACCTGCAAGGAGGAAAAGTATGATAAGCCGTTAGCGGCGAGAGGCGCAAGGTGAGCTATGGCGCTCTTTTTAACAGATCTGGCGAGGTTTTAGGCATCTGCGGTACTCATACATTTGAGGGGCCGATCCAAAAAAAAATATCACGCCTGTCTGCTTCAATAACAGCTTGAGGTGCGGAGTCTACGAAACTTTCCTAGTGGCAGCAACACGAACTGTACTCCAAATTAAGCACTGCTGCCTTGCAGACTGAGGCTTAAACTGTATCAGTGCTTGTCATTTGACAAGATGGGTAGGCTGCTGCATTGTTGCAAACAATATTTCTTTCCAATTCCTATTTCTAATAACAATAGCTCCCACCAACCCTGCTCCTTTCCTCTTGTACTGCTGGTCCTTGATCACAGGAGCCTTCCATACTGCAACCTTTTGATGCCCAAGTATCTGAGAAGAAGCTGAGGTGTGCTTGGCCTAACCAATGCATACATGCTATGTGTCTGCTTTTGACACCCATCTTGCTGCTGCTGCCAATATTATGCTGCGTCAAATGGGTCTGGTGTTTAACCAATCTCGCTGCTGGTGCTGCTACAATCCTGTGGTCTATGGCTCTGTTTTTAAACCCACCCTGCTGCTGCTACCATGATCACTGAGGCACTGGGTACTGTGTTAAAACCCACCTTGCTGCTGCTGCCACTATCATGCTGTGGTAAATGGGTTTTTTTTTGAACCCACCTTGCTGATGCTACCACAATTATCCTACGTCATACGAGTCTGCTCTAAAATCCACCCTGCTGCTGCTGCCACTATTCTGCTTTGGCACATGGGCCTATTTTTATATCCACCTTGCTGCTGCTGCTACTTCCATAGAAGTACGTTCTTGGACCCACCTTGCTGATGCTGCCACCTGAAAGAGTATCCACATACCCAAGCAAGCCATTGTTCGCCATAGTATTTGCAAAGGCATCCACATCCACCCCCGGCAGCCGCACATAAACCCCAAGTCGTGAAACCACGATAAGCCCTAGCAATGCTGCTAGCTTCCCAGGCAGCGGACCTGAGAAGAACTTCCCCCAGCTGGACCCATCCTCCTCTTGGGATGAAGTCGCTGTTGCTGTGGGTGTGGTGGTGCGCGTAGCTGTAGGGCTGACGGTTGAGCTGCTCGCGGGGCTGCTCCTGGGCGGAAAGCCGTTGCTGGATCCTGACGGGGTGGGGGGTGTGTTAGGTGTAGCAGGCTTATCGGTTGTGCCTGGCTCGCTGCTTTGCGCTCGGATTGGGAGGAGCAGCTGACGGTAGCGTACAGGGTAGGAAGTGAAAGGGCGACTGCGGCTGCAGACTGCATGTGCCTGTGGGCGACCTGTCGCGCACGACCTCAAGGAGCCAGCTGCCTGCATGTTTGGCAGCTGTAGGGATGCCAAGTGTGATCCGGTCCAATTCACTGCAAGCAAGAAAGCAATGTCATCGTAGTCCCGATACACACGGTATGCTTGATTGCTCGGCTATCGTAAGGCGGATGGCACCGAGGTAAACACAGGAGGTGCATGCCTCAAGGGTTTGGTGCTGAAGCACTCGAGCTAGCACAATGCGCAAAGCAAACGCTTATTGCATACCTATGTCTAGACACAGCAGAAGGCCAGGCTTCAACCGAGCTGCTCAGGGCAAGATAAACAGGACCCGAGGGGACGATGGGCCTTATCTGCCCCTGAGAATGCAGAGCCACAGACACGCTTATACAGGTGGCCACTCAAAGCTCACTACTGAGTGGTAAAGGGTCTTCAATGCGAATGCGTTGCCTCAGAAATGCGACATCTTGCTTTGCTGGCAGATGAGCAGCCAGCGGAGTGACACGGAGTGACCCCTTCGACAGCCGAAACTCTCAAGTCGGCTTTAACCCTTTGTTCGCGAGCTTCTCGGGAGTACGCCATGCTGTTCATCATCCACGCAGTAAGAAGGTCGTATTGCGCCTAGCTGCATCATTGATGAGTACTGTCTTTGGTGACTTCCCACCTTGAGGAGAGTGATCGTCGTGCCGTGCTTCACCCTGTTTGAGGTCTCCCTTGCATCACTACTTGAGCTCAATCGGCCCTTAACTTTAGCTCAGCTCGGAGGAAAAGTGCACTCAAGAGAACAGTTTGACCCCCATCAACGACCATAATGTACCCACAGCCCCAACTAAGGCCAAGGTGCTCAAGGCCCCAAGCATTCAAGCGGACACAGAGGACAAGCAAGCCAACACAAATTCAAGGTGTGCCTGCACAAACAGACTGAGCTAAGCGACACTGTGTGCGAAAATGTCAGTGCAGAGTAATACATTTAGAATGGGCACATACAGCTGAACTGACCCCCACCAGCTGACGCCCCAGTATGGAGGAAACAACTGAGTGATCAAACACAACTTTAGCAAGACCCTGTCCGTCAGGTATATCTTTTTTCAATGCCACAGCAGAAAGGCCACACGCACCGCACCTCTAGCTGTGACCAAAAACAAGTGATGTGGGTACAATGGGTACTTTTAGGGTTCACAGCAGGAGAGTTGAGACCACAAATAGAGGCGGCACACCATGTGGTGAAAAGGGGTCCAAGTGTCCAACACCCCATCATCTAGACTACCCCACATGCGCATGCTGTCATAACTGACACAGCAGCAATTCCCACATTAGCGAGTTCCCACATAAAGTGAAGTCTGTGTAGCTCAGACAGCATGACAAGAAACTTGATACCATCTCTTCGACTAGCTACATTGCTGGGGCAGCAGGAATTACATGCCAGCAAGAGAAGTATGAGCTAACCTACTTGCATCAACAGCACTCCACCTTAGGACACATTCCAGCCTTTTTTCCTAATTTCTCCTGACCAATCATATCAACAATCAAGCATAAAGCCTATTCAGGAAACTTCTGTCGCGGCAGCCATGTAACATCTCATGAAAGCCATACACTGCCACTGTGCAAGAGCTGTATTCCATGTTGTGCTGTCTGACGCCAGCGTGGAGGGAAGCCAGATAACAGAAGGGGACACTGGTTTTGGTGGATAATGCGAGGTCATGCTTTACCAGTTGTCCCCTTCTGTTATCTGCCTTCTCTTGATTTGCTTTGTAATTACGCATACAGCACACCCTGATCAGAAGGATTCAATGCAAAAGGAAGTACATCACACATATGCGCGATGAGAATGGGAGAGAAGTCCATGCAAAGGGCCAGCTAGGACAACGCTGGTCTCTTACGTGCAACCAGCCACGACATGATGGACAAAGAGATGGTGCCAGTGGGCAGCTGCCTCAATCTTGAGTGGCTGGCCACGTACCTTACTGTTCAAATTGCATGAGGGCAAGGTCAGGGAAGCACTTGGGCTGCCCAGCCCTTCCAGCCAGCAGAGCAGAGGCTCCAGGTTGGGGACCACCAGCGGGCAGCAAGGGATCAAAGCGGCCGCTGGAACTGGGAGCAGCACCATTCCCGCTGCTGCTGTGGCCTTTGCTGCTGCTGTCTCCAGCTGCACTAGTAGGCACTGGTCTGGCTGCTGCAGCTGCTCCATTAGCAGCAGCTGCAGCTAATGCTGACGCTGCTGTTCCGGCTGCTGGTGGTATGGCTGGAGGAATTAGCACACAAAATGCTGCACTTCCACTGCATAGGAAGACTTCCACCAGCCTGCTTAAGGAAATCTCTTGCTGCCATACCAATGTAAGATAATTTGTCTTGTGCTCCTGAAAGTGTCCCTTCTTGGTAGTGCCTTCAGCCATCAGATGGCATACATGAAGCTCCATGTAGAACGCATCCTCTCACACAACACCTACCCAAGCGGTCACAAGGGCAAGCGAACATGATTTTGGCATCCAGCAAATCCTAACGCATGCAACACCGGAAGTGAGCACAGACACAAAACCAACGCTAAGCGACCAACTGCATACCAAAGTGATACCATGGACCTGCCTGTCAAACTTGTTTTGCATGTTGTCCACGACCTGACACATCTTCATCTTCATACATCTCCATTGGACTGTGTGGATTTGACAACAATAATACAGATGACAACAAACAGTATCATGGGGTAAGCAGGCTGAGTGCATGTCGCCAATCAATATGCATGCAGCAAGAGTCCTTTGCAGCACAGGACAGCGGAAGACACCAATGTGCAAAGAACCACAGCCTACGCCGTGGACTCACAAGACAATGCAAGAGGATGGACGATGCCCATCTGCATACCCATGTACAGCTACTAAGTAGCAGATGCTGCCAACAACAACAACAACAACAATTCCATGTCAGGACGGACCCTGCTTTTGACCACCAAGGGCAGCATGTGTCATGCAGCCATGCAACAAACCCCAGACTGTTGCCTCAGTACATCAGCTGGTCCAACCAGCCACGACATGATGGACAAAGAGATGGTGCCAGTGGGCAGCTGCCTCAATCTTGAGTGGCTGGCCACGTACCTTACTGTTCAAATTGCATGAGGGCAAGGTCAGGGAAGCACTTGGGCTGCCCAGCCCTTCCAGCCAGCAGAGCAGAGGCTCCAGGTTGGGGACCACCAGCGGGCAGCAAGGGATCAAAGCGGCCGCTGGAACTGGGAGCAGCACCATTCCCGCTACTGCTGTGGCCTTTGCTGCTGCTGTCTCCAGCTGCACTAGTAGGCACTGGTCTGGCTGCTGCAGCTGCTCCATTAGCAGCAGCTGCAGCTAATGCTGACGCTGCTGTTCCGGCTGCTGGTGGTATGGCTGGAGGAATTAGCACACAAAATGCTGCACTTCCACTGCATAGGAAGACTTCCACCAGCCTGCTTAAGGAAATCTCTTGCTGCCATACCAATGTAAGATAATTTGTCTTGTGCTCCTGAAAGTGTCCCTTCTTGGTAGTGCCTTCAGCCATCAGATGGCATACATGAAGCTCCATGTAGAACGCATCCTCTCACACAACACCTACCCAAGCGGTCACAAGGGCAAGCGAACATGATTTTGGCATCCAGCAAATCCTAACGCATGCAACACCGGAAGTGAGCACAGACACAAAACCAACGCTAAGCGACCAACTGCATACCAAAGTGATACCATGGACCTGCCTGTCAAACTTGTTTTGCATGTTGTCCACGACCTGACACATCTTCATCTTCATACATCTCCATTGGACTGTGTGGATTTGACAACAATAATACAGATGACAACAAACAGTATCATGGGGTAAGCAGGCTGAGTGCATGTCGCCAATCAATATGCATGCAGCAAGAGTCCTTTGCAGCACAGGACAGCGGAAGACACCAATGTGCAAAGAACCACAGCCTACGCCGTGGACTCACAAGACAATGCAAGAGGATGGACGATGCCCATCTGCATACCCATGTACAGCTACTAAGTAGCAGATGCTGCCAACAACAACAACAACAACAACAATTCCATGTCAGGACGGACCCTGCTTTTGACCACCAAGGGCAGCATGTGTCATGCAGCCATGCAACAAACCCCAGACTGTTGCCTCAGTACATCAGCTGGTCCAACTTTTGGTGGCAGCCCATACACTTGATAATCATTCAGTTGTATGTGCTCCTCATTGTTAATTGTCCTTTCAACTCCACCACTGCATGAGGACATGGGCTACCTCCATACGAAACTAGGTCGTGCCACACATCCAGCACCATGCAAGTCATCCATACTCAAGGTGAAACCTTCAACCTCTTCTTGGCCCCCAGTACAAACATTCCAGCTGCTCAACTCCCATCCTCCAAAACAAACTATGCAGATCCCTCCTCCTCTGTCCAAATGTTACTCTTACTGGCCCCTTCCCTCAACAACACGCAAGGACACGGCAGCAAATGGGCAGATAAACTGTTGCAAGCCGCAGTGCCAACCACCACCGCCAGTGCAGCTTGCTGCTGTTCTTGTGATGCCATGAGACCAACGCACCCTTCCCTCAAGTATTCAAGTCCGTGCTGGAGATCACACAATGATCTGCCTCTCTTTTTCACCCATAAAAAGAACCGCCATCGGTAGGAAGGTTCACAATGAACAAATGAGGTAGCTGCAAGCACCATTGCCTACCAACAACCAGCACGGTTGTGGCTACTGTTCTAGATTGCTATTGCACCATAACACCAAAGGTCTGTTACAACCACACCACTAACAGAGGAACCTATCCTGCTGGCGATGAGACACCCCTTTGCTTATCTCTCTCCCCCTGCCTCACACACCATAACCCCAGGACGGCCTGCCATGGCCCTTCTAGGCCCTGCTGCATTGCAACTCAAACTTGAAAGCAGCAAGCACCCAACACTGCACCACAAACCCTTCTCAATCCACTATGTAAAAGGTTAATCCAGTGCACTCTGTAAAACGTAATCCAGTCCTGGATACTGCAGCATCAAGGCGGAACACAAGCCCCAAGCGAATCCGAATCATAAGACGTACCACTGGTACCACGATATGAAAACGCCTGAAACCAGCAGAGCTTGGATGTACAACCTCTACCACTTTCCCCTCCGCATTTTCCTGACAGAGCATAGCATGGTTGGATGCTCGCTCTCCAAATGCTGTCTGCAGCTACAAGCAAAGAGACTGCTGCAATTTGACCGTGAATGCCAACTGACATGGCCATTGAAGTCCCACCAAAATATTCATAGTAAGAAGCCATGTATCTGTCATGTATCAATCAGCGCTGAAACTTCATGCACACTACAATATTAACATCTTCAGTGGCCACCCCTCTCCCCTGCTCCAGCAGACCAATAACGGCAGTGGCATGTGTTGCTCCACAAGAGGAACTGGCTCTGCAGCACATCAGGACAAATGCAGAGCAACTCGGGATGTTCACAGATAGACCCTCCACCAGATCCCGGCATAAGCAGCGCCCACTGAACCCATGCCAAGCACGTGCCAAAACCCACAGTACAAACCACAAGCTCAGAGGCATTCAGTTGCCTATGTGTGCCGCCTGCACTCGAATCCCTGCGGTAGGCAAGCACAGCATGCAATTGGGACACTCTGGATTAATCTGAAATTATCCTCTTGAGATGCAAATGATTACTGCATCAGGACCTGAGGACAGCAGCCTGCATCATTTTCACAGAGGTACTGCCACACATATATGAGAGAGATCACTACACAGCTTTCGGGCCGAGAGTTATGGATTTATGCCGTTGTGGAAGGAGTTATGCCATTACATCATGCTTTGTGTCTGGCCAACATTACCACATGTACCCTGCCACCCCCCACGAAGTCTGAGACCCAAGCATGGTCCCAGACCCAAGCATGCATTACCGCTTTCGGGCCGTGCAGCCCCCGTGGGTGACACTACCCCATGTACCCTGCCACACATATGTATACTTCTGGTGTACTTTTGGATGATCTTCATTGTGACCCCCTCATCCTCATAACGTACAAGCTGCCCTTCACCACCCCGTCAAAATGTAAGGCGCAACTTGGACCTGTCATCAGACTTCAGCTAAAATGACACAAATTTCCAGCAGCAGCAGCAGGCATGAGCACATGCAGACTCCAGTCATCAGCGACGGCATCTGAAAAACAGTACTGCAACAGTACCCCGTTCTGCTTCTAGCACCGCTACTACTGCCAGTTCCACGTGGCTGTTGTTGTGACCGCTTCAGGAGCTTATGGCACTTTCTGCTATGGCTTACCATGAAATACTACTGCATGAAATGAAATACTAACACATGATCATAGGAAGGTCCAATTACAGCTGCTGGACATATGCCGGCACCTTGGTTCATGCGTGATAAACTGTTGCGAAGTAAGCCATGCATTGGTGGTCTTGGAAGGTGCTTGCTACGTTAATCTGCAGATCATAGTGCCTCACGATATGACGTGTAAGTGAACTCCTTACTTCAATTTGATGTGTCTGTGCTCTCACTGCTCTCAATAGTGCTGACAGTCGCCCAGCTCTGGAAGCATCTCTGGGGGCTTTTAATCGGCCCCACCTACCTTCAAGTATGGGAATATGTGGGTAAACGGGAATACACAGAGCCGCTCTCGGGAATACACAGAGCCGCATGGGATGCCGCCTGCAGTGGACCAGCTCCAGTGTCCGCCGGGTGGGCTGGTTCACTTTCTAATCCATGCCATGAGATCATGCCGTTTAACGGGTCCCTACGTCCTTCCTGTACATGTGCTTATTAAAGCTGGAGTAGGCCCTCTAGCTCCACAGCTCGTCCGGGGCAACGAGCAACATGGTGCTGCAGGACAGGAGGTGCTCGTTGAGCCTGCCAATGGGCGTGTTCTACTTCCGGAAGGCTGGCTTGTGGGCGAACATGTCACAACATCTAGTGCGGTTGACTGCTTCCACGTGATCGGTGGCACTTTCTGCCAGGAGCTGGTTTCTGGCCGCATGCATGTGATAAAAACACACGAGAGCAAGGTCAGACAAAGAGCCCATTTCTTATGGATCCGTTTATATATCTGTTGTATTTCTACCAAGTCAAGGGCGGGACAGGGCTTTTTCGGAGATTGGGTACTACTAGCCCGTTCTGGTGGTACACATTGCAGGTGGTACAGACAAAAACGCAGGGTTGCTGGCTAGGCGACAAACGCAGGGTCCATGACAGGCTGGCACGGCACATACAAAGCAGAAAGCATACAGCTGAGGCTGGTACACATAATGACATTATGACACTATGAAAATACGGCTGATGACGGCACCAAGTGATTCCGAGTGACTCCTTCCGTGTTGACTCTTCCCTGCCTTGATTACTTGTATTTACCTCCAGACTCCTTCCGTTAGCCTGCTTTGATTACTTGTACCAACCTCCAGATTCCTTCCGTTCTCCCTCATCTCAATCTGAGTATTGCTCTTTTACCATCTGCACACGCCTCCAGTTGAACTACATTGAAGCCTCATCTTCAGATCCAAGGTCGGATTCGGAAAACTCGGAGCAGTTGGAGCAGTAGGAGAGCCACCACCATGATGTGTTCAAGGTTGCCCACGGCTTTGCTTCCTGTCATGAGAACTTTGCGTTGAGACATGAGCGCAATACGTGTACACTTTTTGTGCGCTCTGCTTACTCTTTTGATATGCGCGTTGGGGTCCAGGGCCCAGCATGCTCAGAACACCCTCCGAGGCACTACCGCTCGTGATTTTTTGGTGTCAGCGGCCACTTCAGGAGATGTCGGAGTACAGGCAGCTGTGGCAGAGGCACAAAGCGTTTCAGATAGTGATCTAATCGCCAAGCTTGCAATAGATGAAGATTTAGCCTACGATGTCCTAGAGAATAAGTTCCTCTACGCTTGCACTACTCTGGTTGTGCCCGATGACTTGCCTGTGTACAGCAGCTCACAAGCTGAACCTGCGATAGAGATAGCAGCAGACGTGGCATCCGGGGTGAACGCTGGGGGAGATTTTGCCGTCGCTTTCGCAAGCTATGTAGGCCCCGATGCGGTAGACCCGTCCCCCAGTTTGGACACAGTCTTCAAGCTGCACAGCAGACCACAAAGCATACGCAAGGTCTATCTCGACAGTCAACGGACACATCACGTCTGGCACGGCTTGGAACAGCAAGGTTAAGTCCTTCACCTCACCACCCTGCTCCCTTGACGATAGCCCTGAGCTTAGCTACGTGGAGCTACAAGCAATCATATCGTAAGTCTCTCTGTCACTTACTGAGCTCGCAACCAATACCAGAAGCGTCCAAATGCTGTAGCAGTGAGAATTGAGTTGCAGCTGCAGCACAGTCATTATGTACTCCCTGGAAGTTGGCACCGTGCAGTAACAGCAGCAGTTATAGCAGCAGCAACTGGCAGCATGCAGTAGCAGCAGTTGGCACCATCAAGCAGCAGCAGTTCCTAGCAGGTGCAGTAGCAGCAGGTGGCATCATCCAGCAGTAGCAGCAGAAGTTGCAGCAGCAGCAGTTCCAGCAGCAGCAGTAGCAGCAGAAGTTGCAGCAGCAGCAGTTCCAGCCGCAGCAGTTGCAGCAGCAGCAGCAGCTCCAGCAGCAGCAGTAGCAGCAGGCGCAGTAGCAGCAGGTGGCATCATCCAGCAGTAGCAGCAGCAGGCACAGCAGAGCTGCAGGCAGCACCCCAGCACTTCCCAGCACTTAGCGCTCTGTGGCAGAAATGCGGACATAGGACATCAAAATGAAGCTTGCATGGAAGCAGTCACAAGAGAGGGGCAATGGGTGCACCACCGCACTCTCTCAGCAGAATCAGGGGCAGAGCCCACCAGCGCCGAGCTGCATTGCCAGCTGCAATCTTCTTCATTAGTATCACATTCCATGACATGCCATATCGGCAAACTGCCAGTGCCACCGGCAGTCTCTGTACCAGCATGCACCTCCGTTCCAGCACTGCATGACGCAGCCCTGCTTTCCTCGTCCGCACTCTGCCCAGTCTTAATTACCTGCTTCGGGAACACAGACGCGGAGCAATACTTGGGTGTCTTCCCATACCCAGAGTTACTGACAATGTATGCCTAGACATGCCTAGACAAGCTTACTGTTTTTTTAGTAACAGGTTGAGTAAGCAAGGGTCGTTGATGCCAGCAAACTGTGATAGAGCTTCCTCGTGCCATAGTTCACCTTAGTATGTCTTCTAAGGATGGTCCAGCTTGTACTCTATGCTGTCCTGGGCTAATACCCGAACACCATCCCCCCCCCCCCAGACAGTCACAACCCAAACAATACTGTTGAGATTGTGGTGTTGGGGTTATCTGGTTAGGGGGTGTGGTTGGTTGCCACCCCCATTCACTCCCACCCACCACCCACCCAGATTCCCCCCCCCCCTCAACACCTCCCAACCCCCACCCTCACTACCCCATGCATGTCATTTTGCACCATGAGGTCAGACTGCCCCATTTTATATATAGTATGTGTCCTATGATACCTTTGTTTCACCACTTTGCTCTTTCGACATTTTGAGGTGCAGGGCCTGTGGCACTCTCCTATGGCATATCATGAAATGTAACCGTAAGGCTCAAGTGCCTGCTGCTTCAGGATTTGGCGTGCCGTATCTGAGGATTTCTCCATTTTTGATGTGGATATCACCACTGAGGAGCCGCCTGAGATTGTGGGGCAGCAGGGGAGTGCGCTGGTGCTGAGAGCGGTGATAGGGGGGCGTCTAGTGATTGGTATGGATCTGTGGCAGGTGAGAGGGGTGGGGTGGACTTGGAGTGCCGGTAGGGGGTTTCTGGGAGAGAGGGGGGGTAGCGACTTGTTTGGACCTCGGGCAGGTGAGAGGGGTGGGGGTGGGGGGGAGGGGGGGTTGAGATGGAGTGCCGGTAGGGGGTGTCTGGGGGGGAGGGGCGCTCTAGTGAGATGTATGGACTTGGGGCAGGTGAGAGGGGGGGGGGTTAAAATGGAGTGCCGGTAGGGGAGGTCTGGAAGGGGGGGGGGGGCTTGCTAGTGACTTGTTTGGACCTGGGGCAGGTGAGAGGGGGGGGGGGGGAACAAGAGGGGCTAGTGCAAGGCCAGTAGTCATTTGTGAAGTATATGAACGGGGTAATCTGCTGCACAATTCGGGTTATGGAAAGGGCTGGGGTTTTGGAGGTGGATGGGGGCCAGGTTACAACTGGCTGGAAGAAGTGATCAGGGTCGGTGTGGTCCGGTAGAGGGAAATTGCAGGCTGTGGGGGAGGGGGGTGTGTGCAGCTAGTCAGTGGGAGAAGGTGAAGGAATTGATTGGGGCAGGGGGGGGTGGAAAGGCGGGTAGGTGGATGAGGAATGGGGGGTTGGGGCGGGAGTATGGGCAGCTGGGGGTCAGTGGGTGAGGGGGGAAGAGAGAGGAAAAGGAGCCAATGAGACGGGAAAGGGAAGATGTGCAATGCAGATTTGGCAGCTGGGCAGAGTTTGGGTAGCACAGTGTTTAATGTTAGGTTTGCAAGGCATGTTCCACAGACCTATAAACAAGAGAATGGGGGCTGACAATAGTCACATTAACTTAAGTGTGCTTGCTATAAAGCTGGTTGAATTCCTCCCATGTGCCTTGAGCGGCTCATATGTAGGCTGTGCTGTGGCTAATATCTAATATGTTATATGAGCGCTTGTTTTCATGTGCTGTTTCATGAGGGATGATGCAGCCGGCATCCCTTACTTGGTTGTGCCGAGTCCTTGTTGAGAAATGTGAAGCTCTGGAGGCCCCACCTTGGCAGCACGGCACCATATCTACATTTCATAGTATGCCATAGCAGGAAGTGCCATAGGCCCTGCACCTCAAGCTGTCACAAAGAACATCAAGGTGAAACAGAATACGGGTTGTCTTCGGCATGTATGACAACATAATCATAGCGCACTGGCACCACATACAGGCGATTCAGACATTTATCAGGTGTCCGTTAATAGCCAACATTTACACTCAGTGGATGGAAGACCAGCTTTTGCATACTCAGGCCATAAAAACCGGCTCCTGATCACATCCATGAAGCCACACAACCAGTAGTAGTGGACTTGCCCACACAAGAGCTGAGGCTAGGTGCAAAGGCGGCAGCTGGACTATACGCAAAGCTGAGCTGCTGGGGATTCTTCTCCTGCCCTTGTTCTCCATAGTGTTGGTCAGAAACTGCCGTTTCAACTTAACTGCCTTGTTTGCAATCATGCCTATGATAACTTCTGTCTATTTGTTTCAAACCACAGGTGGTGTTGCCTACGTTGGGGCTTTTGGTAAGCCTCGCTTGAACCCTGCCTTCGTCTTCCCTGCACAGCTACTGAAAGGGGCGCCAAAGTGTGTATGGGAGGCGGCTAGTCACGAGAGTAAGTTCCATTGCTATCCTGCGTGGGTTTGGGTGAGAAAAGTTCGAGTGACACTAATAAGGACAGTCTCATGAGTTTTTAAGGAATGGGTTTACCCATTTCTGTTCATTTATGGCTTTGTTTGCCAGAACTGGGTGCTGAGGTGATGAGGTTGAAGGGTCCTTGTCAAACCGTGTTCAATGTACTGAACTGCGCTAGGTAGATGCCATAAGTCAGTGGCTAGGTTCACTGCTGACTCCCTTCCATTATTCCATATTCTAGGCTCCATAGGCCAGGGCTGAGTAGCTTGACCAGAAGTGGAACCACCCCAATAGAAATATGAAAGGGGGTATGAAAGGGGAGACGGGAAGCATGTTCAAGATTTAAGACTTTTGTGAAATCTAGGGAAACCAGTACCTGGCACCACATAGAACAATTTTCATTGAGCAGGGCTTGGTGTAATCGGGTCCGGCATCTCAAGTTGCCAGGTCTTAAGCAGTTTGTGTTGTGCAAAGCTGCTGGCAGTGTATGGCTTTAAGGTTCCAGCCAACAATTGAAAAAAGCAATCTCCAGATCTGATCTCTTCAGAGGCAGCAACAGAACAGCCCTGGCTTTGCTATCATCTTGCAGTCGTTGAAATAAATCCAAGCATCTCTACCGTTGCAGAATCATTGGGCCAGAAATAAAACCCTTCCTTCTGTTCATGTTACCTACAGTTGGTCATGCCATGGGCTTAGGCCATGATGGCGAAGGTTCCACCACGTACATCGCTGGCCAGGGCAGATGGGCGCCCATAATGGGCGTTAGTTACTACCGACCGATCACTCAGTGGTCCAGAGGTGAGTATGCCAACGCCACTAACCTCGAAGACGACATTGCAATCATCCGCAACACCCTAGGCGCCAGTTCTCCTCCGAGCGACGGTGGCAACGACTTGGCGGTACCGCTCTCTGTCAACACTCGGCTGAGCACTCCTGGCAAGGTTACAGCTACGGCCGCTGGTATCCTTGACTCTGCTACTGCGGTTGACTTTTATACGTTTTCCGCTAACGCCGCCGGGACCGTGGACATCCGTGTGGATGTTATGCCGCCCTATGGTGCTGTTGGGCGGGCGAACCTGGATGTAACTTTGACGGTGTTGCGAGTGACTACGAGTAAGGTGACACTGGTGACGAAGAGCAAAGGCATGCCGTCGGATCCTCTTGGAGCCCAGGTGACTTTTACTAAGGCACCGGCAGGGGACTATGTTGTGAGCATCCAGCCTCAAGGGACGGGTGACCCTTGGAGCAGCGGTTATAGAATTATGGCAGTGCAGGGCAGTATTACATATATGCAACGTATGGCAACAATCGGTCAGTGGAGTTACCTGTTCCGTCGCCGCCGCCGCCACGGCAATCCCGCCCTCCGCCCTCCCCGCCGGCACCGCCGCCGCGACGGCTGCTGCTGCCGCCGCCACCCTCCCCACACCCACCATCACCACGGCCTCCTCCTTTGATATCGGGCCTAGCACCACCTCCCCGACCACCTCGAGGTCCTGTTACTGCTCATGCCGGGACCCTCCGTCTCACGGCCTTTCAAACCCCACGTTGGGCCTATGCCAGCGCTTACATCCGGATTGTGAGCAACCTGAATCGACCTGTGGGGGGTGCAAAGGTGACTATACGGTGGTATTCGCCGTCTTTGCAGCGGCAGCAACAGGGGTGGCCGTATATGAGTACCGCAACAACTGGCAGCACGGGGGTAGCGAGTGTTTACTCTAAGCCAGTAAGGTCAGAAGCATTCCTTGCTGACGTGAGCTTCTACGTGGTGGATGTTGTGGTGGATGTTGTGGCGGATGGGTTGAGTTGGGATGGGGAGCCGGGGAGGGCCACACGCATGCGAGTGAGTGGAAATCGGGGTGGAAGTGGCTCAGGTGCCAAGCAGGAGCAGCAGCAGGAGCAGGGGTTGTCGCCACGGATAAAGCCTGGCATTGATGATTACTACACTGCCTACAGTCGATGATTCATGCCTACAGTCGCACAAAGGCAAAAGCTGTGGGAGAAGCTGACTTCTGACCCTGATGTTGCTGCAAAATGTCAGATATTGGATGGCAAATCTGATGAGGAGAAGCTGCATAGCATGCTTAATGAAGAGTTCTGGGGTGTAGACGTCGATGAGGAGTCTGGCTTAGTATATGGCCCTTTCAAGCATGCATTTAAGTGTATAGCTAAATATGTTGCAGCTGCTTGGAAGATTAGGAATGCTTATGCTCACCCTTCTGATGTGGCGTGAGGTCCAACCAATGGGGTTTGTTACCAACTATTGCTTGCACCCGGGCTTACAAGCCCTCCTTGCTTTCTTAAGTAGGAGGGAGGCTCTTACCCCCATTGGGGCAGTGGAGGTTTTGGGTGATTTTGACCTAGCTGCTGGACCTCATGTTTAGGCATGCATATATTGTCATACATGTCGAAGTTTACCCGTATTCTGTTCCACCTCGCTGCTCTTTGTGACAGCTTGAGGTGCGGGGCCTATGGCACTTATTGCTATGGCATATCATGAAATGTAATAATAATAATAATAATACACTGCCCCACTAATGATGCCGTAGGTTGGTAGGGGCCCATTGCTAGAGGAGGAGAGCATTGGTGGCCCAGCAGCAGCAGCAGCCGGAGGAGCAAGGGTCATCACCACAGATGCAACAAGGCGTCGATGAATACTGGACAGACCCATTGATGTTGCCATATTAAGTTGGCAGCATGACAGTGGAAACAGGCTTTTTACTGGGACACACACTAGCGGGGTCACTAGACTAGCGTCGGCAACTTTTGTGCACGAAGCAGCGCAGGGAAATATTTACGATTATTTGTGAAGGCTCCGTACATGTCGAGTAGTTGTTTGGCAACGTTACTGCCCTGCTAATGGTTTGTTCTTACTCTTAAGTCCGCTCAACCACATCTCGCGGACTTTCCGCGAGAAGCACCTTCCCGAGCCGAAAGCATGCCTCCGCTTCATCAATGCTATTGCTTACACGTGCATGAGCCTGAATATGGCCGCCAAGACACTTACAAAGCGTTTCTCCAAACTTTCGTCCGAGCATCTGGTCACCAGCATCGGCAAAACTAAAGCAAGCCTTGCAATGGTCTGGCATGCATCTTATAAATACTCGGATGTATCTTAATGATCCGTGGGGGCCTTCGGATGCAGTCAGATCGCCTGGTCTTGATGGCCAGCTGCTGGAGCTCTCACATCTGCTCACTCTGTTGCCGCTGGTTTGCAGCACGAAACAAGCTCTGATTGATGGTGTGACAGCGGGCATGAACAGTCTCTATGCATATAAGCACAACCTAGCAGAGCGCAGCAGGTGGCTCAAAAGATGAAATCTGGTGCTGTCTGGGTGAAAAGGGTGTTTCCACTGGGCCTCATTACTAGTGGATGGAGGAGCCGATTGGGTGCCCAGCAGCAGCAGCAGGAGGAGCAAGGGTTGTTACTATCAATGAAGCACAGCAATAAAGAATGGTATAAGTAGACCCGCTGATGTTGTCATGTATTGGTAGGGGGCTCATTGCTAGTGCAGGAGCTCAGCGGTGCCCCACCAGCAGCAGGAGCACCGTTGTCACAGGCGATGAGACCAGTGGCATGAAATCGCACTACTAACACATACCCAGGGATCCTGCCGTAAGTTGGCAATGAGGGGCTCAGGACCAGCAGTATGTTCCACCTCGCTGCTCTGAGGCTTTGTGACAGCTTGAGGTGCGGGGCCTATGGCACTTTTTGCTATGACATAATAGGGATTGTTATAATAAAGGGGCTCAGGAGCTGGTTTCAATGGAGCTCATACGGTGCCAGGCGGCCCAGCATGAGGAGCACTAACATTAGATCTGATATGGGGGGCCAAGGGCCTTTTGCAAAAAAAACCCGTCACTTTACGTATGTAGGAAGTGACAAGGCGCAATACGAGCAATACCGGTAATACGGACATTGCGCCTCAACCAGACTGTCCAAGACTCGTCGATCCTCATTATAATGTTCAAAGAATAAGGGCACACCCTTCCCCGGCCCTAAACAGCGCAGCCTGGCGCGTTGACCAGGCCCGCGCATCGGGTGCATCGGTTTCCGGAAAAGAAGAGCAAGCGGATTTGTCTTCAGCCGGTCTCATCTAGCTATGATATACTTCCGTGCAAGGCGTGGCGACCAACTGCGAACGACAAAAAATCACTGTACTGGCGGATGGTGAGCGAAGATGTGGATCCGCCAGGAAGTGACCAGTTTTTTTTTTGAAAGCGGACCTTGGCTTCCCATATCAGATCTAATGTAAGGTTGCCATCGCCTAGGATGTGCGGTGTCAGTTTTAGGATGTTGCAGACCCAATGTCTATGTCACTGCCGTAACTTGCCAATATCTGACAAGGTAGTTACATGGCGTCTTCAAGTTCATAAGCCATGATTCTGCTTGCAATTGATGGCAGTGCTCTTCGCGTTGGTTACGAAATGCTACAATACTGAGTATTCTGACCCAGTGTGTGACTCCCCATGACAGCAAGGGTGTACATACAGCATGCACAGCTGGTTTATGGAGCGGGTCTGTCGCATGTTGTTGCATGTGATTGAGACCGGACTCTCTCTTTCTTGTGCATAATGGATACCATCCAAGACCAATATCAAACAAGACAGGAATATCCTACAAAACAGTGGATATCATACAAGACAGGGGATGTACAGGACAAGCTCCTCGCTTTGTGTGGGTTTAAACTGCTATCAATATGTGGCTTGTTCTCCTGCTATGGTGCAGAGTGGAATGAGTGCATTCAGTGTATGCAGAGCTGTGCATAGTGTTTGTGTGGTTGAGTGTTTCCCTTTAGATTGCTTTTTGTGGATCCCTGATTTGCCCGCTTCATTTTCATCATTTTCCTTGTATGGTTGGCATTTGGGTAGTGGTTGTCCCTCTTACTCATGCTTGCGGTGTTACAGCCGCCAACTCATGCCTGCTCTGTCATAGCCGTTCTAGAGAGAGAGAGAGAGAGAGAGAGAGAGAGAGAGAGAGAGAGAGAGAGAGAGAGAGAGAGAGAGAGAGAGAGAGAGAGAGAGAGAGAGAGAGAGAGAGAGAACTACGCAGAGAAGGGGGGAATAGCCGTTCCATATCTTAGTTTTACGTTATGTGCATTCATGGCCGGCTATTGGGGCTTTGTGATCAGGATTTACAATGGCTATCGAAAATGTTCCGTGTGCCAATGGTGCCATTGAGCTTTTCAAGGTCCTCATGCGGCATTGCTCTATGATGCTATCTCGTGATATATAACCAGTTTGACAGTATATATGCTATTCAGTCTGCCATGGGGATGCCATGGATGCCATGGGGATGCCGTGGATGCCGTGGGGATGCCGTGGGGCATGGTGGTTTCTCTCATGCTACCAGGTAGTAGATAGTAGCCGTGGTATGTTTTAACACCTTAATTGTGCAGTCTAAACATGTTTGTCTGGCGGACATATAGCTGTGCTTGCTGCCTTCAGATTTTAGCACCTATATAGCTTGTTGTTATCACTAGCTAGTGATGCATGCAGCTAAGCGGCAAGGCTCTCTTATTGTGGCCTCTTTTGACATGTTTCTGCCCTCGGCAGCTGCTGTCTGTTTCGTTCAGTTTGCAGTGTCAGTTTCCTGGCAGTTCAGTCGCAACTAGGCTTAGGGTTTAGGCGTGTAAACCCTACATTCTAGTTATGCAGGGTTCTGCTGTCCTCCATATGGCACGGCCAACAGTGCCATGGCAGCGCAGATTTGACTATCAGTTGCTGGCACGGATGACTGGAAGGCCATTGATGAAGATACAGGGTGCTTTAACATTGCCAGTGCTTTGAGTGTTTACCCCTCCAGTGCCGTATAGCGTATATATATGCCAGGATCTTGGCATGTGACAGTATCTTTGCAGAGTGGTTATGTTGGAGCTAGTTATGCAGGGATTCTGCTGTCCTCCATAAGGGGCCTACCTCTGAGAGGTGGCAGCAGCAGGTGGAGGACTCCCGTATATAGTAGCTGTTGTGGTACCCAAGTTCGCAGGGTGGGAGTGGAAAAGGATTTATTGGGGCTGGCTGACCAAAACAGGATAGATAATCTGCAGGCACATTCTCAGGCCTGGAAAGCAAGCTATTGGTTACCTCGGTATTGAAAGACTGTTGTACATGTGGTTTTCTGGGCGTCCTCGTCTCTTGAGCTACTAGTGGTGGCGGGCACTAGCTTGGCAGTGTTGGTTGATTACCAGGTTACCTACTAGCCCAGAAGGGCATCCCATGCGGGGAGCCAATGAAGGCTCATGTTGATTGTATGTGTTCCTTTCTGTAGCTTTAACAGTAGAGCTCATATTTCTGCTGCTGTTTCTTGTGCTTGGGTTGTTCTAAGTATGGCGGGCAGTGCACGGCAGGAATGGCAGAGCATCAACAGTTGCAGTGACAATTGGTTGAAACTTCAGGACCTGACAGCCACTTGTTTGAAGCCGCCTGTCGTTGCGTGGGCTGGCCGGCTATAGTACACAGGATGAGTTACGGTGGCGTCGGACATTGTGAGCCAGATCCAGACAGTATGGATTCATTGCAGTCTCTGTGCACACATGCGGGTTTGCCGCATCATATCAGTATTGAGTGTTTGGTGCTGAGCTGGGGAACTAGCGAGCTTCTGTGTGTGACAAGCGCTTAAGTCTGGGGCCCGTGTACAAGTTCCTACGTAGGTACTACGTAGGACACCAAAAGGTGCGTAGGATCCTGCGTAGGATGAAAGGCTCATGTAGGATTCCTACGCTGAAAACTGGGGGGTGCGTGGGATTGATCACTACGCACTTTTCAGGGCGTGCGTGGGAATCCCACGCTGCTTTCAAGCGGTCCCATGCCAAATTTCAGCCCTGGGCTGGAATATTTTCAAGAAGTTCTGATCCTGGTGTCCTGAAAATCCTATTGTGGTTCTGGTTCTGAACCCAGAATCTTTAGGCTGGAGGATCCTAGTAGCTGAGTGACCCAGAATGACTAGCGGCGCCACCACCGGCTCCACCCTCTGGAAGGGCGATGTAAAGCTGGAATGTGGCTTGGCATGGTGAATTATTTTCACCCTGTGGTGATTTTTAGTTAGTTAGGTAGCTAGTTAGGTAGTTTCTGGTGCATTTGTGTCCGTGACGTTGCCATGTCTTGGTTCATTATATATGTTGAGGCTGTGTTGCATGGTCCGAGGGCTGTGTGCTATTTCTGCAGTGATCTATCTTAGTGCAATCTTGAGGCTCATGAGCTCCTGTCTGCCTCATGTACTCTGGCAGTTAGGAGAAAGATCAAGCATGGACATCTGGAGAGTGTTGTCAACTGTCAGGTATACACCTTGAAGTCGTGTTCAGGCTTGGAAAATGGTGTATGGCCTCGGGGAAGCATCAGAAGTGCTAAAACCTGCTTAATTTATAATTTTTAAGATCCCACGCGGAAAAATGGGCCAACATGGGAATCCTACGCTAAAACCCGGTTTCCAGGGCCCACGTAGGATTGCGTCCTACGCTGATTTGAGACCCAACGTAGGATTTCCTACGTAGGATGGGGACCCCAATTTGTACACTGTTTGGGGCATGGCTTGGCCAGCGCAGGAGAGGTAAACCGCCTCTCTGGCTAGCATGAAAGGGTTGCTGTCCTAGTAACGCTGCGGTAAGACATGAAGGCATCAGGCTACCTGGCATGCTAGTTAGTGAGCTGAACATGCTGTCATAGGTGTTAGCTCGTTCAGGCGGGAACTGCTGCTGTGACATAATACCTCACCGCCATGATGCCAAACGCAGGTTGGCATCACACATCTACTTTATGTCCTCCCAGCTCTCCATGCAAACCAGTTCGGCCACAGTCCCATGTGTCCACTAAGCATGCATGTCAGTTGCCCAAGCCCCTAACATCACTGCCGTCCGAGCACAATCACTCTATTATTCCCCGGTCAATTCTTGTCCAATGTGATCAAAACGGCGGCATCAGCCCCCATGCTCTTTCTGACGGCATTCTTCTCCGTCCAAAGAAAAAGCTTGGCATGCACATTCTCAAACCGCAGCACCCCATGTAGACTATCAATTTCACTCTCCTGTATTTTATGATGAGCAGCAGACCCTCCCGTGTAGCAGAGCAAACAAAGTTAATATGACCATCCTCAGTCTTTCCCCAGCAGACCAGGGGACATTGACGAGGACTGCCTGTTTCATTCCAAGATATCACGAAGTGAACACAGCTAACCTCATCGGCAGCTCCCAGCAAAACACCAGACTGAAGCCATACCGATCACTTATCAAAAGTCACATCACCCCCCACAAGTTCAGGGCATTCATCTTCCCTATGCGTGCAGCCCATCCAAATGAAACCCCTTCAAGCACAGCAATGTTGACACTAATGGGACACTTGGAGTACTCTGAATTTCTCATCTTAAGCTGCACATCATCATTACTGAACCAGCACCAGGACATGAGGACAGCAGACTGTATCATAACACAGAAGGTACTGACACACATACGGCAGCATGTGCCATATGCTGCAAATGCAAACCTTCGAATCATAATAATGCAGGTACAAGGCACAACTTAGGATAGCCCCTTGCATCAGACTCCAGCTGGAATCACAAAGTCACAGCACCAGCAGGTATGAGCACATGAACGGTGTGAACTTCCAATATCAGCGGTACGGCATCTGAATAAGGGTACTACAACGGTACTTCGCCACCCAGTCAAGCGGGATACGGCAGCTTAGCACAGGCGCAGACAACCCACTTGGGGCTGTCCACCCTGCCTCCAATACAGCAGAGCGGAAGCATGGGTGTGGGAGCACGCGGGGGGTGGGGTGGGGTGGGGAGGGGGGTGGAGGGTTAGAAGGGCCTCTGGAACAGCACCGCTCCCGCTGCTGATGTGTCTTTTGCTGCTGCTGCTGCTGCTGTTATGGCTCCAACTTCTCTGGTAGACACTGGTTTGGCTGCTGCACTTGCTTGGTTAGCAGCAGCGACAGCTGATGCCGACGCTGCTCTTCCTGCTGCTTGTGCTGCTGTCTTGGGTTTCGCTGCTCTGGAAGGCACTGCAGCTGTTCCATTAGCAGCAGCTGATGCCGACGCTGCTGTTCCTGCTAGTGGTGCTGCTGCTGCTGCTCCTGGTATGGCCCTGAGGGTACGGGCGCACACCGCAATGCACCCCACGGTGTAGGGAGGCCGCACCAAGAAGCAAATGCTGTGCATCACACACGCCAAGCATGCAATACCAGCAGTCAGCACAGACACCGAACCAATGGATCAAAAGCATGCCCGAGTGGTACCATAAACCTGCATCCCTGAATTCTCTTTTCCCTGACAGACCCATCTTCACATATCACCAGATTGTGTGCACCTGGAGATACAGCCAACATTTGCATGCGTTTCAACTCCTGTTCTTATAAGAGCAGCTTGCAGAAACAGGTCCTTCAGCAAGGACCTCCTGCATCACATGACAGCAGCAGACCCCAGTATACAAAGAAGTCTGAGTGTACAAGACGATGCAAAAATATTGTGCATCGATCTGCATAGCACCCTCTGTACAGCTGGCATATGCTGCCAACACCGCCATGTCAGAAGAAGAAAGAAGAAGAGCTATGCCGAGGTGGTTGCATGACTGCAGGGCTCAGATCCTCCACTCCACCTTTCCCTACAAAAAATTTCAGCACCTTCCTTCCAACCCCCAAGGGCGTTATGCAGCCGGTGTATCATGCACTTGGAATTTGTGTCAGTAGCTCAGCTGAATACAATTTTGGCAGCCTCAACTACAATAATCAACCAAGTGCATATGCTCCTTTTTATCCTCGTTACTCACCCAGAGCATGAAGACATGGGCCATCCAAATACCAGACTAGATCATGCCACACATTGGCCAACCATTGAGGTGCGTGAACCAAGCCACCAACCATGCAAGACATGCATAATCCAGGCAAAGCCTTCAACAGCACCTTAGCCCTCAGTCCAAAAACTATATATATCCTACTCTGACACTCTCCCACACACATATGCTGGACCCTTTAGGTTCTTGTCCAAAGAGTGCTTCATGGACCCTTGCCTCAGCCCCGATATGCCGCAAGGAGCGTTATTAGAATCTCCTAGGACCACGCACTAAAAGTGAGAACAGTTATGGATAGAGAAGAGGAACACATGCAGACCAAAGACTAGACATTGCCCGTCTACACAACCATTCTGGAACAGGGCTGTCTAAACCACTGCCATCATATGCTATTATTCCTGACTGTCATCTGTGCGGAATCAAAAGCGCCCATGCAACCAAAACATAGAGGACACCATCTTCGTCCCCTCCTCAGCAGACCAGGGGACATGCTGCCTGTTGCATCCCAAAACATCATGAGCATGAACACAGCTAGCCTCTCCCGCATCTCCTGGCATAAGCACCAGATTAAAGCCATGCCAAGCAACTATCATCACCACCACATTACAACCCACATGTCCACGGGCATTCATCTTCTCTATGCGTGCAGCGCATATTAACTGCTGCAAGCACAGCAGTGATGACACTGGGACGTTCTGAAGTACTCTCAAATTTTCATCCCGAGCTGCACAGCATTATTGCACCTGGACATGAGGACAGCAGACTGCATCATCTCCGCAAAAGGTACTCTCAGAATACTTCTTGCTGGACATGATGCAGTCTGCTGTCCTCATGGCCTGCCACAGGCATGATAGCATGTGCTGCAACTGCAACAAATGCTTAGTTCTGAATGATCTAGTTCAATGAGCCGCCCTCCCACTTGCACTAATAGACAAGCTGCCCTTGACCTTCCCATAAATAGTGTGCAGGTCCAAGAAACAACTTACTACAGCCCCTTGCATCATGCTCCAGCTAGAATCAGCCACACCAACAGGCAGGAGCACATGTGAGCTCCCAGCGGTAGCATTGGAATAAGAATACTACAACGGTACATCGCCACCCTTCCAAGATTAGGGGCACCTTAGCACAGGTCTAGACAGAGCACTACAGGGTCAGGCAAGAAACTTGAGGCTGTCCACCCTGCCTTCAAGCCAGCAGAGCAGAGGCCTCGGGTGGGCCCGGCAAACACCAGGCGGGGGAGGAAGAAAAAAGGGGCCGCTGGAACTGGAAGCAGCACCGCTACCGCTGCCGCTGCTGCTTTGGCCTTTGCGGCTCCTGTTTTGGCTCCAGCTGTTATTGTATGCACTGGTCTGGCTGCTGCAGCTGCTTGGTTAGCAGCAGCTCCAGTTGATGCTCAAACTGCTGTCCTTGATGCTGGGGCTGCTGCTGCTGGTGCTGGCCCATGGGTGACTTGGCACCCAAAGCACTATATCCCTCCCTGTGCAGCCAGCCTGCATACGCACAAATGTCTCCCGGCAATGCCAGCGTTGGACAGCGCAGTCTTGAGCTCCACACAAACCCAACCCATGCGGTCACAAGGGCAAGCAAATATGAGCTTGGCTCCCTTCACACCTTAAGCATGCCATATCAAGAGCCAACACACACACAAAGCCAAGGCTGACAAAGCAAATGCACACATGAGTGATATTGTTGACCTCTGTGACTGTACTTTGCACATCCTCCGCGCCCTGACACACCCTCATCTTCATAAACCCAAGCTGTGTTCATCAGACAATACACATGACAGGTGCAGCATAAAATGCGGCAAAGAATTCCGCCAGCACAGGACAGCAGCAGACCCCAGTGCACAAACAAGCAGATCCTCATGGACAAAACAATGCAAGGGGGGGACAATGCTCAACGATCTGCATATTACCCTTTGTACAGCTAGCATATGCTCCCAACACCGCCATGTCAAAAGAAGAAAGAAGAAGAGCTACGGCAAGCTGGTTGCACGACTGCAGTGCCCAGAGCCTCCACTCCACCATTCCCAACATACAAGTTCAGCACTCTCCTTCCAACCGCAAGGGCAGCAGGGCGCTATGCAGCCGGTGTATTATGCAATAGAACTAGTTGCTTCAGTAGCTCAGCTGAATCCAACTTTGGCAGCCTAAACACTCACTGATCATCAACCAAGTGCACACTCAGGCTCCTTTTCATCCTTGTTCATACTCACCCAGAGCATGAAGATATGGGACTTCCAGATACCAAACGAGATCACGCCACACATTGGCCAACCATTGAGGTGGGTGAATTAAGCCACTGACCATGCAAGACATGCATAATCCAGGCAAAGCCTTCAACATCACCTTAGCCCTCAGTCCAAACATATACATCCTACTCTGACTCCCTCCCCCAAACATATGCTGGTCCTTTGAGCCTTTCCTCCAAAGAATGTTTCCTGGACCCTCAGCCCTGACCTGCCCCAACAAGGGTTTATAGAATACCACAATAGAAGTGGAGAGCGAATTTGAGAAGAGAAGAGGAACGCAAGCATGCCGAAGAGTAGACATTGCCCATATACACAACCATTCTGGCGCAGGGCTGTCTCAAACAGTGCCACCATACGCTATTCCTTACTGCCATCTGTGCTGAACCTATCAAGGGCGTTCATGCGCGCAATGGCCCGCCCTGCTATGCCGCAGAGCTCAGCACCACGCAAGTATGCAGGTAAAACCACAAGTGCGAGCCCCTGATATGTGCAGCCAGCAGAAAGGTTTGGCTGACGATAAACCGGTACTCCCCAAGAGCTTCAAGTAAGGTGCAGATAATTTTACACTGCCGCTCCTCAATAGTAAAAACCTTGCAGTCGAACAAAGCTACTCACAGTCTGTGCTGGACCACAACCTGGAACTTAGCAGAGTGCCCAGTGCCTCCTCCATGTCCTCCATATATAGACGGACATATAAGCAGGGGTCACCAATGATTGGCACAAGCCACTCAAAGCAATTACATAATGAGTGATAGCAGAAGCGCTGCCTTCATGTGCTTGGTTGATCAGGTAGTTCTTAGTCACATGAAGGCAGCACTCCTGGCATCACATAACATACTCCCTTCAAAAGCCCTGTGCCAATGTCGCCACCATGCACCAACCCCCAGCATTTGCCCTATGATGGCAACCGCGTACATACGGGCTGCAGCAGACCATGGCACCCATGGAAGCCACAAACTCTTGCATGGGCAAGTACCAACCCCTGTTCACAATTATTTGAGCAGCAATCCCACATGTAGTCTCCAAAACATTGACCCCTTCGCCTGCACAAGACTGTTATGGGCAGGCAAATCACGATACACTAACGTACAAAACACCCCACCAATGCACACGCACAGCGATAACTTGCCAAGTGACTGACAAGGGAGCAGCAACTCCGCCACCAACCATTATTAAATACTGTCTACTTCTTCTGCCTTTGCTTACCATGATCTAAGGAACAACAGCCTTCTCTTGCTGCTTGACTACGGGGCCTAAGAGTCAGGCTAAAGTCAAGCAGCACCCCTCTTGGCTTACAAGCCTTTATTTGCTGAAGGTTCTCTACAGCCACTGGCAGGGCGGATCTGGCCCGCAGCCAATCTCAAAAATGCTTCTCCTTGCCACAGCAGATTTGCAGCAAATGTTCCCACAACAAACTCAGTGCACAATGGCATCACTGCTGGGCAAGGACAATGGCACCCCTGCAAGATAGCCTTGCATATATTTGCAGCAGCACATGTTGCAAGACCTGCTTATACTGCAGTCTCATACTGCAGTCTCATGACTAGCCAGCGACCAGCCAACTAATCAAGCACGGTTTTCATTAAGGCTGTATCAGCACACACCAGGCCCCAACTCCACCCTCTTGCAGCAGAAGGGGGTCGTGCACCATAAGTATTCTAGAGCAGCTGACCAGCCACAGGGCTGCAACACATTATCAAAACTGTCACAGAAGGTACACCCCATCCCAAGGCACCAGGAAAACATCCACCATCACACCTTCCACCATTCTTCCAAATCATATCACAAACTAAAGGAAGCTCTCACATCCTCGCTTTTCACATCAGTACTACATTTTGCTAGTCTCCAATTTCACAATCTGCATAGCCACACCAGCCAGCTTCCTCACAATGTAGCATGCCAGAACTATCAACCCAGCTGACCACATGACATGGAAAGCTGGATTCAGCACATAAACAAAGGTGTCTGATGAAGCAAGACCACACCCTGAACCATGAGCCCATCACCTGGGACTTGTTTTCCATCTCTGCAACCTTCACAACTACTAAAACAAAGTGCAAAGCATCAATTACACTTAATCTTTCCAGCAGCCTATAACCGCTGAAAACAGGTGAGAGCTATGGTTCTGTGCTATGAGCATGTAGACCATAATTGGGCCTGACCTGACCTTGCAGACACCTCAATTGCCATGTATCAACTCAATTACAATGTGGTCAACACCTGCCTGAAACATAAAGACATATGAACAGCTGCCAAACAACAACTTGTAGGCAAGGGTTAAGCAAGGACTATCATTGACTGGGCCTCAAGGTCAAGGAGCGCCAATCAGAAGTTACAACCCTCTCTTTGAATGCCCCTTGAGCTGCAGCCATTGCTGAACCAATTTGGTCAAGGTCAATAATTAGCTCCCTCAGCTGCACAAGGCTCTTGGCCAAGCATTTCCAGGATTCTTGGGAGGGGGAAAAATCTTCCATGCTTTCAATGTCAAGCTTGCGCAACCCGCTGAGAGCAGACAGCTTCACCAAATCGCCATCTGCTAGGCTGCACATGCGTAAAGTAAGGCCCGTGAGTTGAGTGAGGCTTGCAATTGCAGCGCACTGCACCAGCTCACAGTCGAACAGGGTTAATGAGCGCAACTTAGGCGCAAGTAGTGGCTGCAGGGGTGTCAGCAGCGGCAGCAGCTGGGCTCCACCAAAGTGCCGCATCCCGGGCAGGATCTTGAGCACTTCCAGACTGCCCCCCGAGCGCTGCAACCATGCTTTTGCTGCTCCTGCTGCTCCTTCTTGGCTGTTGATCACAAGCGCTATGGTTGGCACCTTCAGCAGCGGCCGCAGCTGTGTTAGCGTGTCTGCAAACACCAGAACATCCTCCAACCTCAGCACCTTCAGCTGAGGAAGGCTGGCCATTAGTGTGCCTATCTCAAGTCCTGAGATATAACTCATGCTGTAGGACAGGTCCAGACTTTTTAGCTGAGTAAGGTTGCTAATCGCAAAGAACCGCTCAGATAGCGGGCTAGAGATATACAAAGCACGAGCATAGGATAGGCTCAGGTGCTGCACGTTGGAGCCATTCTTCTGCACCCAGATGTTCAGGCTCTCGCCAGCAGCTTTAGTCTGCACCTTGACATCCAGGCTACTGCTGCAGCTGACAGCCAGGGTGTGCCAAGGGCGACATACGAGAGGAGCGATCCCACACAGGTGGCGCTGGTCTAGCTGCTTGAAGGCCTGCTGCAGGAAGCTGTGACAAAAGTCCTGGGGCAAGGAGCTGAACGGGCAGCCCTCACTGTCCATGGGATATGTAACCTGCAGTAAGGAGCAGCAAGTGAAATCAATGATCATGTGATACTTGGTAAAGCAATTGGGGTGCCTAGGCACAAGGTTGAATGAAGCATAGAGACAACACTGTCACGGGCTATAAGAAAACCTTTGGACGTGCACGTAGCATGCTGCCGATACCACATGGGTTCTAATGGTGGATAAGGATGGCACGCCTACTGATGCTCAAAGCATTCAGCTTGAGTTGCAGCTTTGGGCATGCCCGATCTGCACCGATTAAGGAACATGAAGAGGCGAGCGTGCATGTGCGATCCCATTGACGCATGTGACACCCTTTAAATCTAGTGTTGCTCGGGCAAAATACAGTTGTTTACAATCTCCTTACCTGACAAGTTGGCCTGGAGTGGTGAAGATCCTATGTGCGTCCTGCCGTGCACAAGGGGGTTCTTCTACCCGTAACAGATGGCGAATGATCAGTGCAGACACGCGGGTAAGGCTTCAAGGGTATTGTCCAGCTTAAGATGAGGCAAGGATCCCCTGTACGTCAGGCAATTTGAGGAGACGCGAATTCAGGCTCAGACACCATACACTTGAGTGGAATGATATTCAGGTTCTCCGCACTCGATGAACGGTGTAGTCTCCTTGCGAAGCGCTGACATAAGAGAAGGATGCGAGCGGCGAGCGTTAATGCTGAACGAAGCCAAAGCAGCTAAGCAGTACACGAGTCACTGTAAATCTCGTCGCGAAAGAACTGGCCTCGGCTTCATGATATTGATAAAACCTTATGCCGCGCACAACATTTAGCAGCACCTTGCATAGTACCTGCCTCTTTTTGTATGCCCCAGATGCAAGCTTCACAGTGCTAACTGGCAGTGACCCCACGGTCACGAGACATTGTTTCGAACAGAAAAAAACCCAGAGACAACACGAAGCTCAATGGTCAATACGATGCCATTATGAAGGGCTGATCTGGCCACACACATGATCATGAGCTGCATGGGGCAGCACACCTATTCCAAAGCCGTGCAAAGCGGTGCCCAACAACAAACACCACTATACACATCATCCCTCTACTTAACACCCTCACAGCTCTTCCATGCAACCAAATCCACTCTTCAACGTGTCCACACACGTCAGCCCCTCAGCCCGTAAGAGCACTGTGAGCACAACTTGTATCCCCTTGTCAACCCTTGTCCAAGGCGATCAAACGGCATGGACCCTCAAGCTGTTTCCATCCTCCTCCTCTCATGAAAAACAGCACGCCATGCACAACAGCAACAAATTCATTTGCCTGTACCTCATAAGCAGCTGAACCCCCCATAGCAGCCCAGCGCAATCAAAGCCAACAGGACACCATATGCAGTCTCTCCGCCACAGCAGACCATGGGACATTGTTGATAATTGACTGTATATTGCATCCCAAGATATCACGAGATGAACACAGCTAGCCTCTCTGCCAGCTGCCGGCATAAGCAGCAGACCAGTGCCAAGCACTCCTCAAAACCACATCACAAGCCTCGTGTTCGGGGGAGTACATCTTCCTTATGCATGCAGCCCATCCAAACCCTTGCAAACACAGCAGTGATGACACTGGGACACTCTGAAGTACTCTGTATTTTCAGTTCAAGCTGCATATTAATATTGCACCAGGACATGAGGACAGACTGCATCATTAACACAGAAGGTACTACTGCACTACACATATTGCAGCATATGCCATAATGCTGCAAATGCAACTAATGTGTGTGTGAATCTTACATTGGCAAACCCATCGGCACGC
Source organism: Pseudopediastrum boryanum (assembly GCA_963556185.1). Lineage (NCBI taxonomy): Eukaryota > Viridiplantae > Chlorophyta > Chlorophyceae > Sphaeropleales > Hydrodictyaceae > Pseudopediastrum > Pseudopediastrum boryanum. The sequence continues at coordinate 1,255,131 of OY744501.1, forward strand.
GTGCGGTGCCACAGTTCACCACAGGGGTGGCAAAGCCACTAACACAGATAGAACCATGAAAAAACCGAACACCATCCACCAGTTGAACTCCATGATCATGCATGTCCAAGCAGATACAATGATGTAGAATACTGGCCCTGGAAAAGTGCACACACAATTTAATTTTTTATATTTTTTGGGTTTTTTGATTTTTGATGTGTACTTCTGGATGATCTTCAATGTGCGACACTCCCACTCCGTAATGACCTACAAACTGCGGCCTCACCTTCCCATCCAAACTATGCAGGCCCAAGGCACCCAAGGCACCCAAGGCCAGCTGGAATCAGTATTTCGCAGCAACAGTATGCATGACTACACCAGAACTCCCAATATCAGTGGTAGCATTCAAGAAAAATACTACAACAGTGCATCGCCCATCCAGCCAAGGTTAAGGCAGCTTGCACAGGCTCAGACAGAGCACAAGGGCAGGCATGACACTTGGGGCAGTTCACTCTGCCTCCAAGCCAGCAAGGCATGGGCCCTGGGTGCGGAAGCACCAGTGAGGCGGGCAGAGAAGGAGGGAGAAAGGGGTAGCTGAAGTCTCCCGCTGCTGCTGTCTTGGCTCCGGCTGCTCCTGTCTCGACTCCACTGCTCTGGTAGGCGCTGGATTGGCTGCTGCAGTTGCTTGGTTAGCAGCAGCTACAGCTAATGCAGACGCTGCTCTTCCTGCTGCTTGTGCTGCTTTCTTGGCCTTCGCTGTTGTGGTAGGCACTGCAGCTGTGCCATTAGCAGCTGATGCCGACACTGCTGTTCCTGCTAGTGGTACTGCTGTTGGTATGGGCGGGCGGGGGAGGGGGGGCGGGGGGCGAACCGAGATGTACCCCATTGTGTAAGGAGGACGCACAACAGTCACAAGAGAAGCCAACGGTGAACCCCACTACACATGTTGTTACATTGTTACATCTACGCTCGCAGCTCCACCATGAGCGGCGTACAGTTAAGGAAGTAGGCTTACTACAGTGAGGGCACCCGCCTCCTGAACACGACCACTATGTCCTGGCTCTTCAAATCACAACCTCCAGCCCATCCACCTCACTTTTCAGTTCCTACACCATATCCTCCCAAAAGGGGTGGCCTCGCCTACCCTACCCTTCTCCACGCTTCTGTGCCCTCCTAGCTCCCCCACCCTGATCCCTCTCGTCCCCCCAAACCCCCCACCCAAGGCTCACCCCCCCACCCAGATTGAAATGCCCCTCCACCGGGGCCCTGTTTTGAGACGGATTGACCTGCTTCTTCCTGATACGTTCCTGTCGTGCTTTCCAGATCTCATGGAGACTTTGGATGGCATGCCTTTGCAATTTGTGTATGCAGCTTCGTAACAGGTTCCCTTTCACTCCAAGGGACTCCAACTGCCTCACCGTAGCTTCTGCATATACTGCTCCTGCAACTCCCAAAATGATGGGCTTCCTTTCTATAATGGCTGAGGGGTGCCTTTGTCGCAATATCTGATATAAACTCTCATGCTGTTGATATCTTGGTGTGTCCTGCTGGGGTACTACACATGATTATGCTTGCATACAATTCCAGCAGTCAGCACAGACACCGAAACAAAGCTGAGGGATCACCTGCACACCAGAGTGATACCAGAAACCTGCATCCCTGCCGTCCCTCTCTTCCATGGCAGACCCTCATCTTCATACATCCCCAGATTGGGTGCATCAGACAGTACAGCAAACAGTTGCAGTATTGAGCCGTCTGCAAAACTTGATGCACCTTTGCATGCAGCAAAGGATCCCTGCAGCACAGGACAGCAGCAAACGACAGTCCGCAAAGAAGCAGAGCCTGAGAAACCAAGACGATGCACAAGAAATGACAATGCCCACCTGCATGCCCTCTGTACCGCTAGCAAATTCCAACTTTAATAAGGCCACGTCCAGAGACGAAATAAGAAGAGCTACCCCGAGCTGGTTGCACAACTGCAGGGGGCAGAGCGTCCACTCAACAAATCCAATCCTTGTAAAACACAAGGTCAGCAGGTCAGCACCCCCCATCCAACCCCCAAGGGCAGCAGGGCGCTGCATTGAGCCATAAACAGTTGCTTCAGTAGCTCAGCTAATACAAACTTGGCAGCCTAGACTCTAATGACCAAGCAAATGCATGCACCCACAGCATGAAGACACAGGCGATCTGCATACCAAACTAGGTCATGCCACACATCTGCCAACCATTCAGGTGTATGCCCCAACCACACAAGCCATGCATAATCTGGAGGAAGCCTTCAACATATATGTTATGTAACCATGGCCCTCGGTCCAAACATACATCCTATTCTCCCCCCCCCCCCCCCAAAAAAAAAACATGCAGGTCCTGTGGAATGTTATATCCATAGAAATGCTTCCTGTCTCAGCCAAAACCTGCCTCACTGAGGGTTTCTGGAAACCACACAGAACCACACACGTAAATCAGGGCATGTTTCTCAACAGATATGAGGAATGCAAAGATTGGATGCTGTAGGGTAGACACCTTTACAACCACTCTGGAACAGGACTATTTCAACCACCACCGTTATATGACACTACTGACCCTCATCTGTGCTGAACCTATCAAGAGGACCCATGCGCCCAAAGCCCCCTGCTACATTGCAGAGCTCAGCACCACACAACTATGCAGGTAAAGCCACAGATCGCAAGACCATAAAGTCCCGTGCTGCCAGCAGAAAGGCTCCGATTTGGCTGGTGCTTTTCTTCCCAACAAACTCAGGTAACGTGCAGAGGAATCATACACTGCCTTAAAGGAGCATGCATGTGCCACTGTTGAACAGATAATGAACAGAGAAGTGCTCAGATCCAACAAGCTATCTACAGTCTTTGTTTTACCACCAGTGGAACTTAGCACCATTGCACCACCTTTGCCATATGATGGCAACCACATACATACTGACAGCAGCACATCAGCTTCAGCATGAAAGGCCCAAACCGCTCCATTGGTACGAACCAATCTGCCATATATAAATTGTACTGGTTACTCCCACATGCTCTCCAAAACATGGACCCTTAGTCAGCACAAGACTGTTACGGGCATACATGTCACCACCACAGACGTGCACTACTGAAATACAAAAAAGCCCTCACGCAGCGTGAACTTAGTCCACTCGCAAGCCTCTATCCTGATCATTCAGTGGAGAGGGGACACTGAGCACCAGCCCGTGCTGACTAACTAAAGACTGCCATACCTCTCCCCACTTCCGCTTATAGTTGCCATCCAACAAAGAACAGCATGCGCTGGCTGCTCGATCAAGGCCCCTAATGCTTCTTAATATCTAACAGACAACAGCCTGCCCTCGTTGCTCAAGCATATATGGGCCTAAGGGTCAAGAAGCACCCCTTTAACCTTACAAGCCTTTGCTTGAAAGCCTCTACAGCCACAGGTAGCTGCCCGCTGCCCCAGTCCTCAAATTTAAGCAGAGTCAATTGTGAAAGGCCCTTGGCCAGAGAATCCATAGACTCCTGACCATACCAGACTTGATTAGGTGGGATTTTGAGGCGGAGGCACCGCAGCTTGGTGAGGCCAGACAGTTTTATGAGGTCAGCACCTGTCACGTAGCAGAAGTCAAAGCACAGGACCCGGCCCTGTGTCAAACCAGCCAACCCCAAGCAGTGTCCCCGCAAGTCACCACTTACAATGACAAGGTGCCGGAGTTTGGGAGCTGACTGGGGCTGCAGTTGAGCCAGTAATGGCTGCAGTACTGCTCCGCTTGGCTGCACGGCATGACAATGCATATAAAGAGCCTGCAGATTCCTCCCTGAACCCCCGCAAGCCAGTTACGGTAACTGCTTGATTTACGCTGTTCTGAGAAGTTAGCGCAACTCCTATGGCTGTCACCTCCACTTCTGGCTTCAGAGCAGCTAGCACCTGTGATGGTACTGCTGCAGCTACTCCCGTCAGATCCAGCAGCTTCAAACTCGGCAAGTTGGCCATGATTGTGCCCAACACATGAGGCCTGTCCAACTCGAGCTGGTTATAAGATAGGTTTAGACTTGTCAGCTGGGTCAGTGTGCTGCTAAATCCAAGAACCACTTTAAGAACCACTCCAGTGAAATTTCGATTGTCAGTAAATTGTCAGTGATATCCAAATGGTCTGTGGTCCTTGAGATGTCCAGAGACTTCAGCTGGGTTAAAGCCTGGAGTGAAGAAGTTGTGCAGGCCCCGAGCATGCAGGAGCTGAGGGTAAGGCTGGTGACACGGGTCAAACTCCCCAGCTGAATGTCGTAGATGCAAGGGGCTTTGCTCCCTCGGAATTGGAAGCTCTGTAACTGCCTTGCTGCGGTGTTAATGGCGCTCTGCAAAAGGCCTTTGACTGTGGCTGTGCCAGCACTGGAGCGGAAAGTGTTGCCCTTCAAGGACACATTGAAGTGCTGCAGGTTGGAGCCGTTCTTCTGCACCCAGGAGGTCAGGCTCTCCCCAGCAGCTGCAGTCTGCACCTTGACATCCAGGCTACTGCTGCAGCTGACAGCCAGGGTGTGCCAAGGGCGGCATACAAGCGGGACAATGCCGCACAGATGGCGCTGGTCTAGCTGCTTGAAGGCCTGCCGCAGGAAATTGTCACAGAAGTGCTGGGGCAAGGAGCTGAACGGGCAATCCTCACTGTCCATGGCATGCGCAGCCTGTAGAAAAAGCAGCAAATGGATTCAAGGATCATGTGATACCTACTGAAGCTGTTTGGAAAGTGGATGCACAAGATGAAAGCACAGTGAGAGACAGCACTGCTTATGGGTCAACACTGACCTTGCTCCGACCGCGCACCATGCTAAAGATACTACACAAGTCTCAGCCGTGATTAAATCGGCACGCATGTTGAATATACTTGCCGTTTCAAAAGCGTTCTGTTGGAGTTGCACCTCTGCGGCTGCCCGATCTGCACCACTCTCTGAACATGTAGGCGAGGTTGCATGTTCCATCACATTGAATACATGCTACACCAACAACTTATATGTTCGTCGGGTAAGGACATGTGCTACGTATCCCTACCTGAAAAGGTGGCCTGCAAACTGGCCAAGATCCTGTGTAACCAGCCGTGCACAAGGAAGGCTACCGGTCCCTAGAAGGCAATGATCAAACCGTAGAAGGCTTCAAGGGTATTGCCCAGATTAAAAAGAAGCAACGATACACTATACGTCAGGCGGTTCGCAGCGGTTCAACACGATAACATTCGAGGACACGATAACAGGCTGACTCTTGGTTCCGTGCTTGATGAAGCGCGCTCCTTAGCGCAAGCACCGACACAAGAGGACATGGCCAAATAGCGAGCATGACTGTGAGGGCTGGAGGCAAAGCTGCCAAACAGTACCCCAGTCACTATACGTACATCCTGTCAGCGGTGCGAGAAACTATTCAAAGTTCAACGGCGCATTATCTAGCAGCCTCTTGCATGATCGCGGCCTGACTTCTTACGCAACGGAGTTCACACATTAAATTGCAACTACTTTAAGAGTCCCCTGGCCCAAACCGCGAAGTCAACCGTTTCTGATCCTGTGATCAGGGGGTCCATGCAGGCCAACATTGTCCGCAAGACCAGACTGGTTGAGATGGAATGAACATGGTCGTACGAGAACAGTTGCAATCCGAGGGTCAAGTGTTACAGCTTATAACTATATGCCCGCTCACAGAGTCAACAAAGCACGAGCCCCCCTGGAAGCCTACAGCATTTTCAGCTGACAACGGCCAGCAGCTGCCAGTGACTAAAACCAGGTATTTTTAGCCACATGAACCTCAACGCTCACAGTTGCACCAGCCAAGCTTCTCTACCTCCACGTTCAACAGCCAATTTGCTGCTTCCCCAGTGTCGCTAGCCCCACTCAAATCCCCAATAAGCAGACATCCTGTCTCCGCCATGAGATAACCAATGAGCCCAAAAGATTGTCCCTTGCAGGCAACGAAGGCTCACATGGCCCCGTAACCTTGCTGTTGCTGCATAGTGCATACATGACTCCGTGTCCCTGCGGCAGTTGCTCCCTGATAAGCGCCATGAAGCACTGGGTGATACCAGCAGTAGCATGGCAGGATTGCAACCTAAGGTGTGGAATTGCTCACGGCCAGGCACACGCGCAACGCTGCCAGTGATTCAAACAAGGTGTGCAGCTAATCCATTATGCGCCATAGCCTTTAACCGACTCCACCAGAGTCAGCATCACTCCCACTTTGCTTGTCCTTAGTGTGCTTACTCACACTGCATGGCACCCGCCCATCAGTTCAATTGGAGCTGCAAAGAGCGCAGTGGGCCAGCAGCATCAGGAGGATCAGGTTGCGGAATCAAGGGCACAAGTCGACTCACGGATTTGAGGAGCAGCAGGTGCAAGAGCGGGAGCCACAAAGAAGAGCAGGAGGACCAGGAGCAGGAGCAAGACCAGGAGCAGGTGAGGTGGTTGGAAAAAGCGCAGCCGCAGCACAAGCAGCAGCATCAGTGAATTGAAAAAAAAGCCGAGCATGATCAGCAGTAACTGAGAGTGAGCATGATGCCTTTCCACCTCACAGCCTGGCACATGTCGGTACCACGGTACCACCAGATCACTTGATAAAAAATGCATCAATCTTTATGGAGGCCGAATGCAGCCGCAGAAGACATGAAAAGCACGGCAGTTGACAGGCAGGTCTGTTAAATGGCAGCTGCTGCCAGCATGCGTGTGTAGCTGGGCAGGAGTTGGGTAGGAGTTGGGCAGGGGTTGGGCAGGAGTTGGGTTTGCCAGATTACCATTTACACACATGATGATGTTCAAGGGAGATTCAACCATTCGACTGCAAGAGAGTAAGTCCCTTTTCCTGTAATGCCGCGCCCAAATGTAACTGAAACTCCTATGGAGTCATACTGGTTGGCTAGAGTCATGTGGCGGTTGCTTCCCGGCTCTACGGCTGTGCAATGTTCTCTCTCTATTGCGTATATGTGAAGTCCCACGGATATGCTCAGGTCTGCATCCACCAAGGCTAGAAGCACAGCTGCAGAAGGACGGATACCAGGAGGAGCAGGAGCACAAGCCAAGGAAGAGCAGGAGCACAAGCCAAGAAATGCAGGAGCAGCAGGATCAAGCGCGGGAGCTACAAAGAAGAGCAGGAGGGCTAGGAGCAGGAGGGTGATTTAGAAGAACGCAGCAGCAGCACAAACAGAAGCAGGAACTGAAGATAGAGAAGCAGCACATGCACGCAGGATGGGGACTGAAGATAAAGCAGGAACAGAAGCAGCAGGCACTGAGAGAAGCAAGAAACAGGAACTGAGAAGAAAATAGCAGCACACACGCAGAGCATGGACAGGAACAGGAACGGGTACTGAAAGTAGCACAAGAGCATAAGCAGCAGGCACTGGGAGAAGCAAGGTGCCTTGCCTGTGGTACCACTAAATGACATCAGTGACGGATGGATAAGCAATGCATGCACCAATTAAGAAAGTGCAATGCAGCAATATTAGGCACAAAACAAGCACATGTAGCTAACAGGCAGCTCTGGTAAATTGCAGCTGCTGCCATCATGTTAGTGAAGTTCTGATAACACGAGGTTTGCAGCAGCCAGTTCTGTGACAGCAAGGAATAACATTAATGTAGTATCCTGCTGGCAGCCCTGGGGACTAGTAGGAGGATGTACAGAATGCAGCAAAGGCACAAGCATACACAGCAGTAGAAAATCGTCAAGGACAGGGCTTGCAATATTGGCACCTGCAGGAGGGCTTGAAGGAAAAATACAGAACACTGCTTCCATGTTGCAACAAGGGTGTGACTAGGCGACTTTTGTTTTGGGTAGAACAGCAGTTGCCACAGGATCACCACCACGGAGATGAATCGGCTGCAGCAGCTCGGGCCGCAGTGAGTTCTTCTTTTCTTGAGCAGCCCTTTATGGACCTTTTTGCTATGGCATATCATGAAATGTAATAATAATAAGGCAGTAATGACAGCAGCGGGAGCAAAAGCAGCAGGCACCCCCATGAGGACATGTGCTTGTATGAAACTGGCATTTTTCTGATATGGGACCACACCCGACCAAGAGCGAACACAACAGTCAGCTACGGCAGTATGATGTTAAGCTTTATGGCCTTCCCTTCAGCAGCGATATCATAGGTCAAATGATTGTGTAAATGGGTTCAGGGGAACACACTCATGAGCGGCACTCAACAGGCTAATAACACTCACGTTATTGTGTTGTGTGTCCATACAGTGGGAGTTCTAACATAGCCGCCTATCGCGTCATAGACGACCTCAATCAGCTCCACTGTTGGAACTGGTCGATTGAGTGAATCCTACTGAGGCCCTGCTGCCCTGGCTGCCTGTGGTATTGGGGGAGTCAAGCGTACTACCAGTCACACCAGCATCCAACCGTTTCGTCCAGGTATAGCCACAAATGGATAACTGGCCATGCAATGGCACGCGAGCAACTATAGAAAAATGAAGTGGCAGGTTTTGAGAGCGGTGCTCGCCGAGCGCCGGGCGCGAATGCAAGTTAAGTGGCTACTGGATGGCACTGTTACAGTCCTGTAGAAAGGAAGCACAATAGATGCGCTAAATGTGTATGGAGCATACAAGATGTGGGGCTGACGTCGTCGTTTTTTGCAAGCAAAAAATTGTCGCTAGTAAGAGAACACCGGGATGACAACTGGAGCAAGGTGACTCACTTCTGATAAGTGGGTGATGCGATCACTGACTCAGCCTCGAGCCGTTGAGGCTTGCGCGACCAGGCCACCGGTCATCACAGAGCGTATAAAGGATTTTCAATGTAGGCATCTGCCGTACTATCCTCCGTTAAGTGCATTCTGATCAAGCTCCGACTGTCAGTGCCGTCTATACCACCCTTTCTTCTTCAGCATGGCAAACCGTAATGCGGTCCTGGCAGCGCTGTTCTGCCTGGTGATCCTCTTCGCAGCTTCACCGAGTGTTGAGGCAGTCAGAATGAGGGGATCGGGCCGTGAGCTGACTAGTCGCGTCGTTGGACGCTGCGTGAGCTGGAATCCTATCGGTCCAGCTCGCAGGGTCAGGACATGCAAGGCCTGCGAGAGGGATTTCTTCTGGTAAGCAGCATATCACAACATACATCATACCACGTGTATACCATCTTACCTGCCTATCTCTTTACAGGGATGGAAAAGACTGCATCAGGACTGTCAGCGTCCGTGGCTTCTGATGCCACTACGCCCAACCGTTCCAGAGTCCATCCTGTACCGTTTGAGATCCGCCAAGCATGTTGAGTAGCTCTACTTCAAGGGTAGACGCAGCGTGCTCCAAGGAGCGCTTCACACATGGTCAGCCGTAGGGGCCTGGATGCAGCAGCCTGCCTGAAATCTGCCTGACGAATCCGTCGGCACTTGCAGGGCAGGACTCAGCCTTGTCTGGGTACTCAAGGGTTGAATTTGCAGTCTAGAGGGTGCACCAGTATGCCACAGGAATATAACGTCTACAGATAGAGGCATGTGTGCGTGCTGAAGTGCCACGGCAAGGCGGACTAAATTGCGGACTAGGTCGACTGACCACAATGCAGTGTCGCTGCTGCAGTGTCTGACTGCTTTGTTGAAGCAGCATTCAGCCATGCAGTGGTGCTAGATATGCACTGCCAAAGTGCCACATTGCTGCACCGGTATTTTGCCGACTGTGAAGGGGGCACTGTGCTGAAATCGCGAGTTATTGTTTTGGTATGGCACATTGCTATGGCATATCATGAAATGTAATAATAATAATTATTGTTTTGGTCACCTTTGGTAATGACTGCAAGGCATTGGTTTCAGCATGGGTGCAGCATGGTGTCAGTCTTTTCATCTGTTTTGCTTGTTAAAAGGTCTCTGTACCACTGAGATAAATTATTACCCAAGTCATTTACTTAATGGTGCTCTTTTTCCACAGTTGATGCCAACGGACTGTTTATGTCTGTAGAAGTAGGCGGCCACATGTACCACATGTAACGATTTGGTGAATGGGTATGAAGTTGCGACAGTAATTGAATTGGTGCACTTTAGTTGGCCTTCACAGACCAGGGCCGGTTTTTAGCCCCACACATCGTTACGGTACCGTATGTGGATGTGGACCATGGTACGACTTGTAGTGTGTAATAATCTGTTGACGCGAGAATGATTGTGGGGCAACAGTTTGGGACTACAGAGCATCATTTACTGATTTGTTGTGCTGTTGGTACCAATCACTGTAAGTGGTAATGAGTTTCATGACCCTTTGGCAAAGCCATGAATCACAGCAAATTACGTGGTTACTGGGCAATGTACGCCGTGCCCGTCTGCCGTGGCCACCAGCAAGAGGGCTGGTGGTCTCTCTTAACAAATGGGCAATGTAACTGTGGTAACTCAGTCTTGGTTTTTGCTAGCCTGCAATAGTATTGAGATGCCTTGGCCAATGAAACGATCAGGTATGACAGCTGTGCATGCATTTGGGCAAGCAGGCATAGGTACATGCGGCCGCCACACAGGTGGCACTTTTGCTGTGAGATGCAGATGGTCTCCTACCTGCCACTCCTAATTTTGAAACGACCAAACGCACCATCGGATGGGTCCAAAAACAATGGAATCCAGACCACCAAGCAAGAGGAATACCCAAGCAGACATCCAACTAGGGACACGGCAAATAGTAGCACCAGCAAACAAAGCACCAGCAGGAGACTGATGGGTGTGTCCAAATCAAACACAAGCCAGAGCACCAACCAAGCAGGATGTCCAGTAAGTCCACCGCTATTTAGACTTCAACCAGTTCCTCATCAGACGAATCACTAGGAACATCTGTCTCCGACTCCGAATCAAACATATCCAAATATTGACCTGCCGGGAGCAAGATATCCGGTAAATCCACCACATCAGTACCACCTGACTAGGGGATCGAAGAGTGAGTTCGGCATCAGTTGCATACATCACCAATAGCTTGACTTCCTTCCTTTGCCTTGCAAGGATTACGGCCGCATTCCTGTAGAGCAGTGAGGTAAATCACAGCCGTCTTGCCGCAACCGCCGGTTAGTTTGCAGCAGCTGAGCACAAGGTAGCCTATGTTAAGTGCGGGTTACCTCGGGCCAGTACACATGATTTATCAGCAGCTCGGGCAGCATGCATGGTCATACAGCCGGACGTTGTGGGTTGCCATGCAGAGTGAACAAATGGCATAAGCAGCGGCAGTTTACATAGGATCAACATAGGGTGCTAGACCTTTTGGAGCTAGCCGAGTTCCCGGCCTGATGGCTGTAAGTTGAAGTTGGTACCGGTTTAGGGGGGAAGGCAGGTGACGGGTTTAGTGCTCGGAAGTACGTACGGTACGTACGGTGGCCCCATGTGTGTCTTTAGCATGAGTTTGTGACTGAGCAACAATCACAGTACCCTGCCACCCTCACATAAAATTGTTAAGAGAAACCACTGCACTGCCCTCTGGGCCGTGCAGCACCCAGCAGCCCGTGGAACAATCCCAGTACCCTGCCATTCACTCATAAAATTGCCATGAGTCACCATACTCAATCAACACAACAAACTGTTGTTGACCAGTAGGCTTGCTTAGCCGACTCGGCACTCAGTGCGCTTAGCACTAGACCGCATAAGACACAAGCAAGACCCGCTGTCCATCTGTGGATGGTACATTGTTACTGTGTTTGTATGAAAAGGCAGGCAGCACATGCATGGTGATACTGCAGCGCTTCTCGAAGGGCTCAATCAACCAAGCCCGCTACATACATCTGGAAGAGCGAAGTACTCTCAGGCACTGAGCGGTCACTGCCAAGTCCAATCACATGCAGTTAACGCCTCAATAGAACTTTCCTCAATTTCACATGCAGTAAACTACCCCTGTAACCACTACTACCAGCAGCTAAGAATGCTGAGGTATTCCATTGCCAGACAACATTTGTAACTCTACAGCAAACAGCAGGCCTACCTACAGCCTAATTTTAGCCACCTCGCCTGATTAGAACTTCCTTGTACAGCCTGCACTTGCAGTGGCAGACAACTGAATGAGAATTAGCTGGCCACCTCAGCACTCTCTGCTTTCTTTAGTGCAAAGCCTGTTGTGCCCCCTTCCTGTCTCTCCTCAAGGACACGAGCCCCAAAACCTGCATTAACAGCCTCTGTACACCCTGAGAAGAAGCACAAAGCAGTCAGCTGCACCAAAGAAGCAGCCAAGCACTGCATGCAGCCTGGGGTCTGCAGCACACTGTGGTCATCACGCCTCAGGAACAAACATAGGCTCTGCAAGCCTGACAAGGCAGACAAACTCCACAAAGCTGCTGCATTCATATCACACCGGGCGAGGCCCAAGCTTCTGAGCTGCGTGAGCTTGTAGAGGGGCTGAGAAGCAGGACTAGCAGAGCTGTGCAGGTTTAACTCCTTCAGGAGGAGCCCGGTCAATGCTGGGCATCCCTTGCAAACACTCTCCAGGAGCTGCGCCCCATGCATTGCAGGCCCGCTGGAATTGTCTGCTTCAAGCATCAAGAAGTCCAACTTTGAGCCAGACTCTGAGAGCCATGTGATGGCAGCTGGGGCTGAGCCAGGCTCGCTGAGGCTGATGTTGATGGCTGTCACTGGCAGCTGTGCCATAAACTGCAGGTCCCCCGCCTTGAATAAGATCCTAGCCAGCTGGAGCTGCTGCAGCTGAGTCATGCCTCTCAAAGATGTGAACTCGTCTGCAGCCCCTAACAGGCACGTGCTTCCTGACAAGTCCAGGCTGCTCAGCTGAGGCATGCTGTTTGACAAGCCGGTAAACAACCTGCTGGGACTTAAGATGCCGTCCATGCTGTGAAGCTCCAAAGATTGCAGCGCCGTGAGTGCAAAGAGCCCGTCAAAGTTGCTTCGGACGAGCTGCACATTGTCCAGGTGAAGAAGTGAGAGCTGAGCTGGGTACGGGGTGGAAGGTAGAAAGCAGAAGAAAGTGTCGATGCCACTCAAGTGATTGAGAGACTCAGCAGCTGCGACAGCTGTGCCATCGAGCTGAACAGGGGCTGAAAATCATAGGGACGAAGGGTTTCTGGAGAAGGGGTGCTTATTGATTGAGGTGGCAGCTTGATGCTGAGGGTTTTGAGGCTAGAAAGATTCTGAGCATACCTCTGCACCCACTGCTGCAGCTGCGCCATGCGGTCCTTGCTGATCAAATTGACCTCTAGGCTGCTGGTGTTCTTATGGGATTGGCGCTGCCATGGATGGCATACGAGAGGAATGGTACCTTGCAGCTCCTTTTGGCTAAGCTGCGTGAAGGCCTGCTGCAGGAAGCTCTCCCAGAGGTCATTTGGCAGTAAGCTGAAAGGACAGCTGTCGTCTTCCACCGGCGCAGAACACTCTGTATGCAGCAGGGCGAGCACGGAAACAGGGTCAGTTTCCAATGTATAAAAAGGTAAGGGTAGAGAGCGTTAGGATGGTTGGATCGAGGCAATTGTAGCGACACTTAACGGCAGCAAGGAGTGGCCGCTGTGCTGCCCACACGACCAGGTCGGCCGGCCAAGGCTTCTGCTGCAGGTTCTTCCAGAAAGCACCCTACACCCTCAGACACGGATGCAAGCTGCATGCGTAGGTGTTCAAGGCGCTTTCACTTGCAGGATCAAACATGCTCTGAATGTTCACCTGTTTCCATTAGAGGATCCATATAGGCTGCCGACTTGGCCTCAAAGGTGCGTAGTCCGGATCCCTGTCCAGACACTTGGGCCGTAGTTCACAACTAAATCATCTTTGCCTTTGGCACTGTGAGTTGCTGCTGTATGACTGGCAACAAGACGGTCTTTCAAGGTCGCACGGCGCCTCATTCGCTTCAAGTCAAAGCCCCAGCTTGCCTTAAATGTCAAGAATATGGCGCATGCGGGCGGCATGCGTCTAATACTCATGAGGCGTGACTCCGAATCAACTGACTCGACCGTAGTGCTCGGTCACTGCTACGGGTGCTGATTGAGATGATTGGTTTTGATGGTCTTAGTTTTGGATTGAGGTCGTTCAGGGCCAGACGAGGATCTTCAGGTGTTGCTAGCTGGCTTTCAGTCACCACCTCGGGCTCCCTGGTGTAAATTGCGAGACCTTTTGTCCACGGGCCCATGTCACCTTTGCCGCTGGTGTAAGCGTCGGATGAAAACTAGCTATATGAATACACATTCGAACTTTCGCAGATTTTAGAGGAAGTACTAAACCAATAGGAGAGGGCGCTCAAGAGCCATATGGAGAACATCTTCCTAACCGTGAAGGTGTCTGGGCAGCCGGACGTGGCCTTTAGCATGCCTAGGACGTCGAAAGTGCAAGAGATCAAACAGAAACTGCAAGACGCAACTTCCATCTTCATCAGGCACCAGGTACAAGCCTCTCTCCCTTCAGCCAGCAGTGCTCCTAGGCCCAGCAGCAGCCTTAGCAGTTGGCATTCATGAACACAGGAGCCTTCCAGGGTGCTTCTTCGGTCCTGATATCTGGGGTCTGGGTTAGTAAAGCTTCTGTGATGCGTCTGTTGAAGGGGATCCCAAGCATCTGCACTATCAATTTGCCTGGGAAAGGCCTGGGCATTTTCAGGAAAACTTACTGTCTTGTCCCCTCTCTATTCATGCAGAAGCTCATACACAAGGGGAAGGTGCTAGAAGATGGCCAGACTCTGGGCCCTGGGGGCTGCGCCTTGCCCAACAATGCCAAGCTCATGCTCCTTGTGTCCACTGGACTTCCTGGCAAGGTATGTCATTGCTTCCAACATATTTCTTCGTCTTTGTCCTGTGCACGGTCCTATGTGTCCTTGTCAGGTGATTCAAGAGCATTGAGCCAGATAAGGGAAAGAGGAATGGCCTATTAGGCGCAGAACATTCAAACCTTGCCAAACAGGTGCAAAAGCATGTGGCAGGTATAAGCTAGCACCAGTGGGTTGTACAGTCCTGGTCCCACAAGTTGGCTTCTGCAATGGTCCTATTAGCCTGGGCACTAATAGCCTTACGGGTATCTGATTATGGCTCAGAAACCTTCTCCTGTGTGTTGAAACGCTCCATGGCTCCAAGTGTTTACAGACAGGTGCAGTGCCATTGCTGATACTAGACCCCTCTAGAACACGGACAGTGTTGCAGTGGTCTTCACTTGCATCTGCTGAACCTTCCCTGTTTTCTAATGGTATTGAGGTTACCTCATGGTTATTGCCCTTGCATGTGTTACCTTCCGACTCGCTCTGCAATCCCAGCCTGCCTGTATACCAAATCATTGTGCCTGCTGCTCCACCTCACTGCTTTCATTACAGCTTGAGGTGTGGGGCCTGGCAATTTGTTATGGCATATCTATTTTTACAATTCATGTTAAGCCATAGCAAAAGGTGCATAGTTTGTGATCTAATCCACCTCAAGCTGTCACAAAGGACAGCGAGGTGTTATGGCATATTATGTGATCTGATGCATCAATGTTGCCTTTACCTACAGGGACCATCAGCTAAGGCAGCAGCTGCAGCGGCACCACCTCCCTCCAAGCTCTTCAAAGCAAAGGCTGGATCAGCAGGAGCACCAGCAGGTGGCGGCAGCAGTAGCAGCAGCGCAGTTGCCAAGTCGACTGCATTTGGTTCCTTGGCATTGTCAAAGTCAAAGGCAGCTGCTGCAGGGGGTCTGACCAATGTGGATGAGAGGAGGAGCAATTGGGTCAAGGTGGGGGTTGTGTCTCTGAGAGACTTGGGGCTTAAGAGTCTGGACCCGCAGGTGCTAGCAGGTAAGGGGATGAAATTCTTGTCGTTTATTGCACCTTGGCAAGGGAAAGCAGGGGTGGTATTCAGACAGGCAGGATGGCAACAGTAGCAGCAGCAGCACAATTGCCAAGGCAGCAGTGTTTGGCTCCTTGGCATTGAAGCCAAAAAGCAGCTGCTGTAGGGGGTTTGACAAATGTTGATCAAAGGAGGAGCAACTGGGTCATAGTTGGGGTTGTTTTGTTGCACATTGGCCACGGGATCAGGGGGTGGAACTTAGCCAGGAAGCGTGGCAACAGTAGCAGCATGCAGTAGTTGGGAGCAGCAGCAACAAGAAGATGACAATCAATTGGCAGGACATAGTGGCAGTACTAAGCTGCAGAAGGGCACGGATGGAGGGAAGGAGTAACTGTGGACAAAGGCTGCTGCTTATATTTCCATGATTGCTTTGTGTTCACCTTATTAGCAGCCCTCCCCCATCCCATGCACTTGATATAAGGATTCACGATCAAAAGATGAATGGCTGTTGCGTCCAACTATAGCTGCTACCTCAAGCATTGTTAACACAGGTTTCCACGATTTCTTTGTGTTGATCTTAGCAGCCCCTCACCTTGTCCACCCTCACATCATTTGCTTCCTGCTGCTTCTCCAGTACCTGCATGCGCTTGGCAAATCATCCTGGGGCGGACGGTGACAGAAAACCAGGGTTCATTATTAGTACCTTTCTCAACAAACTCTGCTGCTGCGGCTGCGGCTGCCCCTGCCTGCAGATCTGCCAGGAGTGCGCGTTGCTGACCTTAGCAGCAACTACCTCACTCAAATACCCCCCACCCTCTCCACCCTCACCTCTCTGGCTGCCCTTTGCCTCTCCAGCATTCCATTCTAAACAGCTGCATGTGCTCCGCGATCAATCCTGGGGCGGATGATGACACAAACCAGGGTTCACTATCTGTACCTTTGCTCAACAAAATCGTGCTGCTGCTGCTGCTGCTGCTGCCGATCCTTGCAGATCTGCCAGGAGTGCGTGCTGCTGACCTTAGTAGCAACTACCTCACCCAACTACCCCCCACCCTCTCCACCCTCACCTCCCTGGCTGCCCTCCGTCTCTCCAGCAACTCACTTCAAGACAGCGGCATTCCTTGGGCTTCTTTGGCCTCCTTGGGCCCCTCACTCACGTCACTCCTACTTGATGAGAATCAGCTGAGTACCCTGCCCAAGGAGCTTGGCAGCCTGAGCCGTTTGGTCCGGCTGAGTGTGGGATGCAATGTGCTTGAACACGTGGAGATTGGGGCCCTGGGGTCGCTCAGTGCTCTGCAGTCCTTGCAGCTCAACAACAATAAATTGGCAACACTGCCTGAGGACATAGGTGGGTCAGGATATGAAGCAGGGGTGATAGTTTTGGAGTGGGCTATTAGAACAGCTGATAGGTTGGACAGTGGCCTGGGGGACTAAGTTGTTGGGTCTGTCGAGGTGCATATTAGTGTGATGCTGGTGCGCAGCCCCACCAACCACCCAAACACGCCACATGGACTGTAAGCACATGAAGGGGCCTCAGGGACCTCGGTTTGCCCCCATGTACACGACAAGGTGTTGTATATGAATGGGCTGGGTCCCAGCAGGGCAATTATACAGCTTGATGGAAGTACCAGGAATGCGCAGGAATTGATTAACTGGGAGTAAGCTAGAGATGGGGGACAATGTTGGTGAGAATGCCGTTGGGGATTCGGTTGGGGAGGGGGTATGCATAGCTGCATAAGTGCTGTGCTGTTTACGAGGGGTGGTTTGTTGCCGCTTACTAGCAAGCTCAGTGTTTAGTGCCTGTTGCTGGTGCAGGCGCAGTTTGATAGGGAGATTGATAATGGTGTAAAAGGAGATACACAAGCAAGATTGTGACATGAATGTTGTTATTGATGCCTGGATGGCAGTGGGAGAATTGTGGCTGAATGGCAGGTAATAATCAGCTTGGTTTTATTGTGGCAAGACCTACAGTAGCAGGTGTTCAGACACAGTCTATCTTTTGCGCTAGCTGAAAATATACTTTTTGTTTGTCAAGCCTATGAATGCAGATTACTGCTGCGCACGTAGGCAGACTCCAGCAAGTGTCATGCTATCAATTACTGTGGTCTCAGATGCTCAGCCAGCCTTACAGGACACCCAGCCCATGATGGATTTACTGCAACCTATTATTATTACATTTCATGATATGCCATCGCAATAAGTGCCATAGGCCCCGCACCTCAAGCTGTCACAAAGAACAGCGAGGTGGAAGAGAATACGGGTAAACCTCGACATGTATGACAATATATGCCTAAACATGAGGTCCAGCAGCTAGGTCAAAATCACCCAAAACCTCCACTGCCCCAATACTGCAACCCATAAGCTTAATGTCCTACACTATTCCCTCCTGTGTTTGTAGGTGGTTGCAGCTCCTTAGTCGAGTTAGATGCAAGCACCACCGCTCTCAAGGCCCAACCGCCTCCCTCGCCACTGTCCTGCCTCCCAGTCAGACACCAACCCATGATGCATGTACTGCAAGCCATAAGCTTAATGTCCTGCTCTATGCCCTCCCTTGCTTGTAGGTGGTTGCAGCTCCTTGGTGGAGTTAGATGCCAGCAACAACAGCCTCAAGGCCCTACCCCCCTCCCTCACTACCCTCACCCGCCTCCAAACCCTCACCTTAGACACCAACCACATCACCACCCTACCTCCAGGCCTGCTGACTGGCTGTAGCAGCTTAGCAACCCTTGGGGTTCATGCAAACCCTATCACAGTGCAACAGCTGCGGGAGACAGAGGGGTTTGCGGTCTATGAGGAGCGGAGAAGGTCACGGACCAGTAAGCAGATAGAGGGGCGGGTCATGGGGCCGGATGGTGGGAGGGGGTTCAGTGAGGGGGCGGATGTGGAGCAGTGGCAGCACTGGCAGCCGGGGCAGCAGAAGGGGTTGGGTGGAAGCTAGACAGGCGGGAGGGGACATCTAGTCCTGCAGACATTCTGTTATCCTGTATAGTCGGCAATACATATTTGTCATGTAGGCGGGTGGCGGACGTCATACGCGCTGTGATCGATGAAAGCAGCTGCCACTGGTGTGCAAGTCCATATGATTGGCTCTGTGCTATCCGAATGCTAATAAGTAAGCCTTTCATTACGTATGCGGCAGAACAGAAATAAATAGGGGGATGAAGCACGGGTGCAGTTCCGGGTGGATGCATTCCTGGAGTGGCAACGGATGGGCGGAGGCCGCATGCATGCTTCGCTTGCTAAGCCATTCATGTTAATAGATATATCAAGCAAGCTCGCTGTGATTGTGAGGGTGTCCATCAAGAAGCCAACTTAGGCTCCAATGTCATAGTACTCAATACTCCTTTCTAAGATGAGTAGTCTCACACTGCTGGCTGCCACCAGCCCTCCCTGGATCCCTTGCTAGCCAATGCATACCAGCAGGCCAGCCAGCCCATTTTGACTTAGTTGCTGCGCGCTGACCAGATGACCCAGTCAACAGTAAGTCAAGCAATTCCTTCAATGGAGCATCAGTGAGGATAATGGAGCATCAGTGAGTATAATGGATCATGAGGATGGAGCATCTCGCAGCCTTGATTGCATATGTACAAAAAGCACCCCAGAATACCCCTCTACTGCTGAGCACACACACATGTATTGCCGTGTGTGCAATATACATATGTGAGTCCCATGTGTGTAGGCTCCCTACACTAATTTACATATGTGCTTCTGGCTTTGCACTTAGTTCCTATCGAGGTCCCCCTCCACTATACACTGGTTTCAGTAAGGGTGCTTGAACCCTTGCCACACTGGTGTTTAGTGACCCTTCAATGAGGTCCCCCCTCAGGTCCCCCAGGCACCCCCCCTTGGGACCCCGCGGGGACCCTGGCGGGCACCCATGTGAACCCCGCGGGGACCCTGGCGGGCACTCATAATCCGTGAGATCCCGCAGAAATTGGGCAGCACTCGGTTTCAGCAGTGACTCACACATGCCTACTCACGGGGTGCACCACGAGAAGGTGGCTGCCCATCGCACCCCAAAAGGAAGTTCCGAGACGGCCCTGCATCGCCTACTCGCAATGACCAGATTCAAGCAACTCTTGGCGGGGGTCGCGGCGCCCGAGGCACTACCCCTGAGTTGCGAGTATGACATCATGCTTTTGTTGATGAAGGTAAACCAACACCTCATGCAACTTCACAACATTCCCTCTTGGCGATCGAGAATGCGTGTTTAGCAGTTGCCAGGAGTCATGAGATGCGTCCCTTCGTAGCATAACTGTGACCCCCTTTGAAATCAGGCTTTCCCGTGCAAACAGGTTGGTGCGTCTTAGGGGCATGCGCACGCCTGCTTGCACACGTAGGACTTGTCCAGATTTCGACGGAGGTGCTTCAGACCTCACACGTTCTCCTTATATACCCTTCATTGTCTCGATCGGTCCCTCGACTTGATCAAGACTACGCGGAGCAGCCTCCCGCTGACCTGGAAGGTGCCGCGGGCAGTACATGTCCGCTTGCCTTTCATCGTATATCATGTCGTATCCCTGGTCCATGCAGGGCTGCGGATGAGCCCTCTAACATGTCTGGGCGTGCAGACCTGTTGGTCTCAGCATGCCTGCTAGCGCATGCCCGCGCACTACTGAATCAAAAGTGTTCCAGTGGGGGGAATTTGATCGACTATCCTATATAGAAAGAGTCCCGCAAATTTCCCCTTTCAACAGCCAAAGATGCCTTCGAAGAGTTACACAAAACAACGAAAACCATGTTGGGCGACAAGAACCCCTCTCTTCAACCAGCTCGCACTTTGACAGACTCAGTGGGGGGAATTTGATCGACTATCATATGTAGAAAGAGTCCCGCAAATTTCCCCCTTTCAACAGCCAAAGATGCCTCCGAAGAGTTACACAAAACAACGAACACCATGTTGGGCGGCAAGAAACCCCTCTGTTCAACCCCTCTCGCACTTGACCCAGCAAGATCGACCGCTTTCCACCCAAGACCCATCTGCACCCAGTAGACTAGCCAGCGCGAGACACGGCTGCGTCTTGACCAAGTCACAACAAGACCTTGTAAAGACACTGCTTCTTGACCAACTAAGTCCCAATTGGACTAACATGGGCCATCTAAAGTGCGCCTGGCTCTAACAATATCAACCACTGTACTAGCGATGAGTGCCCAGGCAGTCGCCAAAACAACTGAAAGTGCCAAGAAACGTGGGGGCGGTGGGTCGCCGACGTGGTACACTGGTGTCATACCCCTAGCAAAGGCACAAAGGGCAAGCAAACACCCAATCGTGATTGCAAGTGACATCGTTTGTGACAGTGGGCGGAAAAAATATGCACCTCTCCCATCATTCCAAGCAATGATGGAGTTTCTGCATGACGAGAGCCATGGCCCAAATCATTATTACGAGCTTCTCCATTTCACATGCAGTACTGACAAGCCGGCGCCGGCAACATACGCCTACTTTGATATCGACAGGGTTGTTGCGGAGGGCGAGCTTCAAGTGGATGGGGCACGTATCCTCAACGCCGTCGTGGGGCTACTCCTCAGGTTTTGGAAGGAGGTCTACCACATAGACCATAACTTCACGATGGGCAAGGACTACCAGGTGGCAGTGTCCCCCAACTCAAGAAAGGTTTCTTATCACATCAAGTTCAACATAGTAGTGCCAACAAACCAAGCACACAAGATTCTTGTGGCCAACCTCGTGACCTTCATTTTGGAGCAGATCGGTGTGGGCCACGCCCATTATCACGACTTGTTCTATGAAAAGGAGCGTAAAACAAGAGCAGGGCAGACCGAGCCCATCCATGCATCCAGTATAGATCAAAGTGTCTACACGCGAACACAAGCATTCCGGATCTTACGTAACACCAAGATGGGAAAGGCAGATGAGACAGCGTTGGTGCCTTTTGGGAGCTCGTCGGCTGCCATTGAAGACCACCTGGTTCAAGTGTATGATGGTAACCCACAGACGGTCGTGTTCACACTGCCTGCGTGCCTGCCCGCCAGTGAGTCCCCGGTATACGCACCTTCCAATAAGACGGCGCTTTCCGTCATCCGTGACCTTACAACATACAGGAAGCGTGTCAAACCTACACTGGCATCCCAGCAGACCATAGAGGAGGCAGTACGACGAGCGAGGGATCTCGAGAAGTTTGGCGAGATGCAAGGACCATTGGAGACGGCAGCACCGACGACGGATCGCCTAGATAAGATCAAGGAGTTCATAGAGGCCTCGTCAGCCATTGAACGGACCATCGGGGCCGTTAAGATTAGAAAATATCAGCACAACCACGGTAACGTATACCATTTCTACATCTCGGCTTGCGAGGCGTGCCCGTGCAAGTACGCAGGGCGTGTTCATCGAAATAACCGGCAGTTCTTCGAGTACCGACACCCAGAGAATCTTCTCCACTACAAATGTTTTGACGACGAATGCATTTCGGTGTGGAAGGACGGTGGATGGGTCTTCTCCTTTGGCGATCTCACGAAAGTTTGTAAGGAGCCTCTTCCGACATCGTGTGGGACGTTGCATTGTATGCAAGACAACATCAAGTGGGATGAGCGGTACAACTCAGAAGACATGCGTCCCTACCCCTTGACTGAGATCTGTTGCGTCAGGGCAGGCATGGGCCTGGGCAAGACCAAGGCACTAAGCGCCTTGATTGATGACCAGGAGGACCATGCAACCATGCTTGTGATCACGTACTCACAAACATTGGCCAAGAATATGTATGGTGCTCTCGAAGGGTTTGGCTTTGTCAACTACTTGGATGTACGGGGGCCGCTTTCAGAACCCCGGCTCATCGTCTGCCTTGACAGTCTATGCAGGCTCACGCAAGACAGCAGACGTGTTGACTTTGTGTTTCTTGATGAGGCATTGAGCGTCCTCAACCACTTCAACAGCACGATGATGGAAAGAAAAGCAGAGGTGTCCATGCTTTTCGAAAGCATACTCATGGGGGCCCGGCACCTCTACGCCTTGGATGCATGCGTAGACAACACAATAATGGTCTTCGAGTGCATCCAGCACATCTCGAAGAAGAAGAACGTGCGGCCTTACTGGATATGGAACGACTACATCCGTCCAACCAACGTGAAGGCCACCATTCACGAAGTTGCGGTCGCACCCGACGCAAAGGAATTTGCAAGGACTTTGTTGAAAGATTTCTACAAAGGGAAAAGGTCTGTGGTGGTCTCAAGCACCAAGGCTTTCACGGTCAAGCTCGAGTCCGCGCTCCGAAGTTTGTGCCGTAAGCGTGTCCCAAGGATACTTGTTTTCAACTCAGACACGGACAAAGAAGAATTGACACGACATGCCGAAAACGTGGACGCCGAGTGGACTCAAGTGGACATCCTCACATACAGCCCCACTATAAGTGCCGGGATTAGCTTCGAGAAGCCACACTTTCATAACTTGTATGGCTTCCTTTGGAACAACCCCAAAACGCCAAGTGTGGATCTAATGGCCCAGATGTTGAAGAGGGTCCGGGTCTTGATTGAAGGCAATATGGAGCTATGAGTCCAAAATGCCGGCTATGAGAATGATCCAACGGACACATTGGAGGCAGTGGACAATGCGCTTGACCAAGACATCACAGTCATGAACACCTACTTCAACACCGAAGACATTCGTAGTCTTCGCGCCGCATGCACCCCGATGTTCTCGTTCACCAGTGACGGGCAGCAGATTGTAACGTACGACAAAGATCGTCTATCCTACATGGTCCTCAGAGGGATGCTGCTCTTGAACGGGAAGTCAAAGGCTAACTACACCACAATACTCGTGGATGTGCTTGAAAACGATTACAAGATCCCGTGTGATCGTCTAGAGGAGGAGGAGGAGGAGGAGGAGGAGGAGAAGAAGAAGAAGAAGAAGAAGAAGAAGAAGAAGAAGAAGAAGGTAGATGTGCCGGAGAAGTGGAAGGACTACCTCATCTCTGATGGTACATACCAGGAGCTCATTGCCAAGCGCAAGCAATGGAAGCGCCTTTCGGTAAAAGAAACAACAAGCATCACTGTGTACCAGTTCGTTACGTTAACTTGGGGCATAAATCGTGATAAGGTGGATGTTACGCCCACAACTCGAACGCTTCTACGTCTTGCAGACCGCAAGCTTGACAGATTACTCCCGGGACCTTGATGGAAACCTGGTACTTCACGATAAAGACCGCAAGCGCGACTTTGAGCTGTTGTTGGAAGGCGTGTCGTTGATGGACATGCTGATTGGCAAAGGCTTGTGCAGCAAGGAGCAGTTCTTGGCTGGTGCGGTTGTGCAGATCCCGGAGGCAGCATTCCGAGAGCAGTACCTACGGTATACCAACGGCAATCCGAGGTTCGAGTCCCACGTTTGCAAGCTGCTGGGGTTCAGGGGTGCGAACATTCCCCAGAAACACGACTTCGGGAGGAAAATGCTGGAGCGTGTGTTTGGGTTGAAATGTGACCATCAAGAAGCATCGCACAAGACAAAGCAATACACAGGAGTATACAACTGGGATGTTCCATGGGTTGAGTTTGTAGCAAAGTACCAGCCGCGGCTTGGGCTTGTGAGGGAGGAAGCGCCTAAGGGCTGCCGAATCACAGATGAAGACGATGAGCCGCCGTTTTGAAATCCCATGCATCCATGAACACTGCAAAGAGCGGCGCTTTTCTGTGCAACTGTAGTAAAGCTCCGAATGGCCGCTGACCTGGGCCAAGGTTACTTTTTCCAGAAGGAGAGCGAGGTCGTGTTCGAGGTGGAGCCTGGTCGCGTGGGCATCAACACAGAGGCCCCTGAGTACAACCTGGATGTGAAAGACAGCATTCGCACGAGCAATTTGGTCGCCAAGGCGGTGGATTGTGTTGACGTTTCAACAAGCAATGTGATCGGTAAAGAGCTGTCTTCTACTGGCATAGAATGTACCAACATGTACAGCGCCAACCTACTGGCTTCCAGTGCATTTGTGACTAGCTTGGGGGCCCACAACGCGGCCCTTGGGAATGCTATCGTGCATGATACATTGTTGTCGAGCAATGTCGCATCTTGTAACGTGTTTGCTTCCAAGCTGCACCTACAAGACCCGTCATCCCCTAGTAATCTTCAAGGCATGCTGCGGATCAACGGATACGACTTGCACGAGCCATTCCCGGACAGCCAAGGCCTCGTCATGTTACATGTTACATCTACGCTCGCTCCACCATGAGCGGCGTACAGTTAAGGAAGTAGGCTTACTACAGTGAGGGCACCCGCCTCCTGAACACGACCAATATGTCCTGGCTCTTCATATCACCTCCTCAATCCCATCCACCTCACTTTTCAATTCCTACACCATGTCCTCCCAGAAGGGGTGGCCTCGCCTGCCCTACCCTTCTCCACGCTTCTGTGCCCTCCTAGCTCCCCCGCCCTGATCCCTTTCATCCCCCCCAGACCCCCACCCAAGGCTCACCCCCCCACCCAGATTGAGATGCCCCTCCACCGGGGCCCTGTTTGCAGACGGATTGACCTGTTTCTTCCTGATACTTTCCTGTCGTGCTTTCCAAATTTCATGAAGACTTTGAATGGCGTGCCTTTGCAACTTGTGTATGCAGCTTCGTAACAGGTTCCCTTTCACTCCGAGGGCCTCCAACTGCCTCACCGTTGCTTCTGAATACACCGCTCCTGCAACTCCCAGGATGATCGGCTTCCTTTCTATTATGGCTGAGGGGTGCCTTTGCCGCAGTATCTGATATAAACTCTCATGCTGTTGATATGGATCTTGGTGTGTCCTGCTGGGATCAGTGTCCCTTGTGTACTTGACTTCAATAATCGTAATTTGAGCCTGAGATGTCATCCATTGACCCTCTGGGGTCCTCTTAACCGACGCCTCGTCAACTCGATCGACTGGTATTTCAATTCAGAGCGGCAAAACGCGCCAATCCATCCGAGCTGGATACAGGACGACAGAATATACTTTCGGATTTGTGGAACGCCAGTGAGCTTGGTGTGGATGTCATGCAAACTCTCAAGGACATGTACGATTGGCTAAATCCCCAAAACTCGATTCCGCCGGCCCTGATGACGGCCCTGCAACGTGCTCTGGACGCTCAAGGCTCCGAAGCCTCAGATGAGCCAAGCATCAGGGTTGCTTGGACGAACCTGCTCGACCGGCCCATCGCAAACACGCCAGACAAATCGGTGGGAATACAGGGGGACCTCATTGTTGCGGACGCGCAATCCTTGATGTCGGCCCCTGCAAGCGACTTCACCTCGGATGCGCACGGTAACCTCGGGATAACCTCGAGCGGTAGTGCCAGGACGAAAATCATGGACTTTGGCACCAGGCAGGCATGGTTGAACCACCTCGTGATCAATGACAAGCTCACCATGGGAGCCACAAGCAACGTCCAGCTCCATGCCTCTCTGCCAACGTTCAAACTTCACAACTGGTGTTTTGATAGCCTCGCCCTCAGCAACTCCTCCGCTCCTCTTGCCAAGCTGGAGTTTGTCGGGCCTGAGAGCACAGTCCTCACATGCAAACTTGTGGTGACAAACACGATAGCGGCAAGTAATGGTATCACGGCCCCGCATATAGCCACAGCATGCAACACGACGGGGACATTGGCGGCCTCAAACATCGTCTGTGGATCCTTCTTGTTCACTAGTGACTCGAATGCAAGTATAAAGCTCTCAGACAATAATTGTGCCATCAAGCACGAATCGGCAAGCAACAGCGTCAAGTCCGTTTTTGAATATTCTCCCGGAGCTCTCACATTCAAAACAAAGCAAGGGAACCTTTCCGAGGTCCTGCAGTTCAGCACAGACAGCAATGGCACACTGTTTTGTCGAAGCAACCTCGCATTCCCGCTGACCACAAGCATCCGGGCAGAAACAAGCACAAACACGGGCATTCTGCGGATGACGCCGGACACTCTCCGCTTTTTGACTGAAAGCAGCAATGCGGTCGAGCGCATAAATATGAGCTATAACTCGAACGGGTTGTTCCTGCTCAAAAAGGCGTCGATTTATGGGTCGTTGGAAAGCACAGAAGCTATCAACCCAGTGGATCCTCTGAGCAACATCTTGAAGCCCGGTTTTGCTCGTCTGGACATGACCCTGTCGAATGGCCTTGTGTATGGGTGGGGGTTAAGCAACGATCCGTTGAGCTATACCAGCTGTGACATGTTCAAGGTCAGTCGAGAAGGCGAGCTCTACACCAGGGACAAACGATCAGGGTTGATCATGTGCATGCACGTGAACAATTGTGCTGAAATTGTGAGTGGCAACGGTTTCAAGGTGGATGTGGAAGGAGGTCTCACAACGAGCAACGTTGTGATCCGCAACCTTGTCGGGTTCAATGTGAACGCCTCTAACCTGCAAGAGCAGGGGCAATCACTCTACTTGAGGTACGCCTCGGTGTCTAACCACCAGTGGGCTTCGAACACGGCAACATGGGCATCAAACGTCGCTACATTTGGGAGCAATGCGCTGTCGAACCAGACGCCCTCATCAACTCACACGGCCTTCTCTAACTGGGTGAGCCCACTTGCCATATCTGCGTCCAACACGGCAAGCTGGGCGTCAAACGTAGGGGCCTGGGGCAGCAACAGCATGAGCAACTTTGCAGGCCTTGCAACAACGGCCACGGCAAGTTGGGCGTCAAACGTAGGGGCCTGGGGCAGCAATAGCCTGAGCAACTTTGCAAGCCTTGCAACAACGGCCACGGCAAGCTGGGCATCAAACGTAGGGGCTTGGGGCAGCAACAGCCAGAGCAACTTTGCAAGCGTGGCCACAACATCCACGGCAAACTGGGCATCAAATGTGGCGGCCTTTGGGAGCAAAGCGCTGTCAAACAGTGCCTCCGCAACACATACGCACCCCGACAGGTACTGGGGTTTTTCAAATGCTGCTGTGGTGACTACAAGCAATGTGAGGTGCGGCTCGTTCGAAGCAAGCAACATTTCGATCCCTTTCGGGAGCGCCGTATCCGTAACTAGCAACATGGCACAACGCAACATTGTGTCAACTGATCGGGAGTACGGGAACGACAGGACCTACGTTTGGGCACCAGGAAGCTATACAACTCCTCTACTCACCCTCACATCGGATGGACGTGTAGAGGTGAACATCAAAGTCCCTGAAGCGGCACTGCATGTGTTTGGCGGCCATGGCATCATCGAAGAGCTTGGCAGGGTCTCTTTGACGCTCAAGAGCTTTAACCCAAGTGCCGACGCTGACTTGCCCTGTGAGGTTGTGTTTGACCATAGCGATATTTTTATCCCGTTGCAAAAAGCAGCAGTTGGCGTCGACAGGCCGGGTCGCAATTTCTTTGTATGGGTGAATGGACAAGACAGGCTCAACATCACCACGTCCGGTCTAGTAGGGGTGGGGACCGCCAGCCCATCGTACCTCCTCGACGTCACTGGTACACTCCGGTCTTAGGGCGATCTGTATGTTGCGAACAACCTCGGGGTAGGCACGACGAGCCCGTCGTACAAGCTGGATGTGAGCGGCAGTATACGGGCAAACGGAGGCGACCTCGTACTCACGAACAGGAATCAGTCTCTCTACATCCAGCCAGGCTTGGGCATGGGGACGAGCATGCAAGCCTACACTCAGTACGACATGGGGGGGACATGTACGCACATGTTTTGGGACCATCTGATGTCGACTGGGACGATAACGGGCGCGAGCAAGAACTTTGTCATCAATCATCCGCTCGACGAGGACAAAGTCCTCATCCATACATGCATCGAGTCCCCGCAAGCCGACCTGCACTACTCGGGGACAACGCGTTTGGTAGCTGGGAAAGCCTTGATTGATATTGACGTGGATTCCTGTCCCCATTCTCCCATGGATCTCGGGACGTTTGCGAAGTTGACAAGGAATCCTCGCGTCTTCCTCCAAAATGCTGATGGGTTTGATAGGGTCCGGGGCAAAGTCAGGGCAGGTATTCTTGAGGTGTTTTGTGAGAACCCCAAATCTACAGACGAGGTTCACTGGCTAGTCATTGCCGAGCGGCGGGACTCCACCTTCACACAAAGCAAGATGGCGGGGAATGGCGGGCATCTCGTCACCCAAGGGAAGAAGGCGGACTGGTTGCTGGACGAGAGCGAGAGACCATCACGGAAAAGAAAAGACAATAAGGCTAAATGAAACTTCTGCCTACCTATTATAAGCATGCCCAAAGCCGCCGCCAACCACAACACTGCCACGAACAAAAACAATATCAGCATCGAAATAGACCTAGCGGATGCGGCCCGGAGGCAACCGCGACGGAGAAGGAAGCCCAAGCAGCAAGAAGAGGCCCAACCCGAGGTGAATGCTCCAACCATGACAGGGCAGCCTCAAGCCTGGGGCATCGCTCCTTTTGCGCCCCGGCCTGTGATGTATGTCCCGACGACCCAACAGATACGGACGGATGCCGCTGTCAACCCGGGCCCGTTCGTCTTTGAATCCCAAAGGACCAACATAGAGCGGACGTTGGAGGACATGCGGGCCAACTTCCAAGGAGAGCTCGATGACTTACGGAACCACATGTGGGCAAATGCACGGGACTCCAGTCACTACGCGGATATCGACCGAGTCGTTCGTGATGCACAAACGTCTTTTGACCGGGAATTACGCTCCGCTGGGGTGCAATACAGTGGTGGGCCGCCACCCAGCGTGGCCATGAGCGATCAAGGGAGTACGCTCGGGGGTCCAGGCGGCGGCGGGGGCGGTGATGACGGAGGGGGCGGGGGCGGGGATGGCCCCATGGACATCTCACAATCTGTTGGAGTGAGTCACAACAATGCCGCCATGAGCGGTGTCGTCCCTTACTCCAGCCATCCTCAGCCCGTTGTGGGCACTGCGGGCACTGCTTTGTCACAACATCACCATGTAGGCCCAGGAATGGCCGCAAGTGAGAGCATGAGGACCTCGGTATCGGAGGTGTCCCATGGCGTCCCATCCGCAGCAATGAGCCAGGGAGACGTCCCAACGGCAGCTTCATCAAACCTTCCACTGTGGCCTTCGTATATCCCCCATCCCACGCTTTCAACGTCTTCATTAGGGAGCACGGCCTCGAGTACCGGAAGCACCCAACCTCCGCCGTCACCTCCAATTGACACAGTCTTTGGTGATGACCCTAGCACAAATAGCCGGCCCAACGAAAGCCGTGTTGGGCCCTATCAACCACCTGCCAGTTTGCAGGTATACGGAGAGGAAAACAGCACATCCTCAGCACCTAATGCGAGCCGTGCTCCGCCGCCACCTCTTCCCAATGCCGCTGCCAATGCCATGTATCACCAGCTTTTTGGTGAGGAGAACAGCACCTCCTCTGCTCCTAATGCGAGCCGCGTGCAGGGCGGACGCCCAGCAGCCCCTGCCCCCGCGCCGGCCTATGACCAGGTGTACAGCGATGATGATGACCAATCGGTCGCGTCAAATGCAAGCAGAACCAATCGCGGCCTCCGAGGGGAGACCCACGCCGACCATGCACGCCGCATCCTGGACAATTACCGGGCCTACAGAAGCGCGCGTGACCAACAGGCCCATGGGCGGGCTCTGCGGGACTTTGCTTGGAGCGTGTTGGGCATGCAGTTCTCCGACAACATCCCCTTGGAGAGGCTCGTCCGACAGATTGAGAACCGCTTCCCAAACCAATAGGTGGAAACGTCGAATCCATTGGACATGCATGAGCGATATAATTTTGTCAAGCCATTGTATAGACAAACATGTCGAGCTATCCACGAGCCTTCACCTACAGTATCAGCCGATTGAACAACCTCTCGAGGCAGCGGATCCGCTTGACCTCGATGGCTGGGTCAATCTACCGCGCCAATGATGTCATCCAGATACAACTGCCGTCAGGTTTGATAGACTTGTCGACCTTCACTTTGCAGGGCCGTATGTGGACAAACCTGGGTAATGCGTCAGGCGTTTACCCCCCAAATATTGAAGGCAGTTTGGAGAGCGTGTCCATAGCCGTCGGGGGAGTCCCGCTTGATGCAGGGTTCACGGGGTATAACGATATGTTCAACTTGTTCCGCCAATATCAGATGTTTGATCGCTATTCTTATCGAAAGGTCATGCAGCTTGAAGGCTTGCAGCCGGCGGTGACGGCCAGTAATTACGCTTGCGCTAATGTCCCATTTGCGATTAATCAGTGGCTTGGCCCACTTGGGTCGATCAAAATCCTAGACACGACCACTCTTCCCCCCGTGACGCTGTCATTCCGTCTGGCCCCGAACTCAATCCTAACCAAACACGCAGGAAATGCCGTCGTGCCGGAATACCAGTGGACTGATGTGCGGGCACTGGTCGACATTTTGGACATTTCCGACGGTTACTATTACAACCTTATCTCACAGCGGTTGTCACAAGGGGGGGTGTTGGAAATCCCATATGAAAACTACCAGACGGTCAAAGGGAGCTTCGGACCTGTAACTTCAAGCACCAGATGGAGCACGTCAACGGATTGTCTCGAGAGCGTCATCGGAATCGTGAAAGGCCAAGGATACGACAGCAATGTGGCGAATCCCACAACAGGCTTGTCGTGTCTCCCGTGGCCCGGCTCGCCATCTCGATGATGTCAAACTCCTTGAGGTAGAGGCGCATGAGAACCTCGCACCGAGGGTCGAGTAGCTTCTCGAACCGTGGTAAGATTTCACGTGGCTCGTTGTTGACCACTTTCCGACGGTTCTTAAAGTCATCAAGGATGAGCTTCATACGGCCGCCATCTCGTGGCACCAAAAGGATGTTCTTGCCTTTCAGGTTGTCAGGCATGTCAGTGTACAACTGCAGGTAGCAGTAGTCTCGCCGGCGTCGTGGCCGATTGTATATTAACATAGACACCAGTGTCATGAACCGGAGGAACTCACGGCTTGCAGTGTGGTCCAAGCCCATGATCACCTTGGCTACCTGAGAATCGAGCTTCCGCACAAGCTCCTCATACGTCATGCCTTGGATGTCGTGCTTGTTTTGGAACTGGCTCTTGTCCCATTCCGTTTTGACCAAGCCATCAAGCTCTTGTGCTTTCTCGGCATAGTGCTCTTTCGCACTCACATCAAGCTCAAGTTGGTTGAGGTTGCAGCCATCCGCAGGCGGATTGGTGATGAACATCAATGCATGGTACACGCCACGGAGACTGTTGGCGTTATACGGGGCCCCTTTCTTGGACACCATAGTTGGGCCGTTGATGATGCGCGAGACTTCTTCGTAGTTGTTTAGGAGCGGGCGTATATCTTGCTCACCAACGGATTCCAGCATCTTCTTCGTTGAACCCATGTTGGCTCGGCTTGACTTGCCTCCGTCGGCCACAACAGCGACCGCCGTGATGAGGCTAGCCCGGTACGTAGCACATGTCTTTGCTTGTGAGGTGCCTCCTTTCGCGTCCATGAATTCCAACGCCTTGTTAAGCGTGTAGGGCGCATATGGGGACGTTTTCGCTAAATGCTCATTAACGCAAGCTTTGGCTCCTTCTTCCGTCTTGAATTTGCCTATGACTTGGCCGTTCATCTTAGCCACCCACTTCTTCTTGGACTTGTCAAAATAGTAGAATTTAGGCATCTTCTTGAACTAATGCCCTATAATGTTAGAGCCAGGCGCACTTTAGATGGCCCATGTTAGTCGAATTGGGACTTAGTTGGTCAAGAAGCAGTGTCTTTACAAGGTCTTGTTGTGACTTGGTCAAGACGCAGCCGTGTCTCGCGCTGGCTAGTTTACTGGGTGCAGATGGGTCTTGGGTGGAAAGCGGTCGATCTTGCTGGGTCAAGTGCGAGAGGGGTTGAACAGAGGGGTTTCTTGCCGCCCAACATGGTGTTCGTTGTTTTGTGTAACTCTTCGGAGGCATCTTTGGCTGTTGAAAGGGGGAAATTTGCGGGACTCTTTCTACATATGATAGTCGATCAAATTCCCCCCACTGAGTCTGTCAAAGTGCTAGCTGGTTGAAGAGAGGGGTTCTTGTCGCCCAACATGGTTTTCGTTGTTTTGTGTAACTCTTCGGAGGCATCTTTGGCTGTTGAAAGGGGAAATTTGCGGGACTCTTTCTATATAGGATAGTCGATCAAATTCCCCCCACTGGAACACTTTTGATTCAGTAGTGCGCGGGCATGCGCTAGCAGGCATGCTGAGACCAACAGGTCTGCACGCCCAGACATGTTCGAGGGCTCATCCGCAGCCCTGCATGGACCAGGGATACGACACGATATACGATGAAAGGCAAGCGGACGCGCGAGCTTTGCCGAAGCTTGCTCAGGCTAGCCGGCAGTACATGTACTGCCCGCGGCACCTTCCAGGTCAGCGGGAGGCTGCTCCGCGTAGTCTTGATCAAGTCGAGGGACCGATCGAGACAATGAAGGGTATATAAGGAGAACGTGTGAGGTCTGAAGCACCTCCGTCGAAATCTGGACAAGTCCTACGTGTGCAAGCAGGCGTGCGCATGCCCCTAAGACGCACCAACCTGTTTGCACGGGAAAGCCTGATTTCAAAGGGGGTCACAGTTATGCTACGAAGGGACGCATCTCATGACTCCTGGCAACTGCTAAACACGCATTCTCGATCGCCAAGAGGGAATGTTGTGAAGTTGCATGAGGTGTTGGTTTCAATCAATCAATCAAAACGCAAGACCAGCAATGCCAATGGCCAAACAAACCTAGGCCACAAACACAAGGCTCCTGATCACAATCACGAAGCCACACAACCGATGGTGGATTTGCCACACACAAGCTGAGGCTAGATGCAACGGCGTGCACACCAAGGGGAAACAAACACCACCACTAAAACCCAAAACCTGCTCCACTTCCATCACACATGGGTGGCGGGGAGGCAGCAGGATCAAGCACCACCCTAGTAGGGGCTGGAGGTGGCTCCCACCACCTAGGTACTGGTGAACCACCATCCTCCCAGCCACTGAAAGGCACCACATAGCGCTCCACATGCTTATCAATAGCTTGCTTAGTGCGCCTTCTACACCTCACTAACCGTTGGCTTTCCCAAGGGTGCGTAAGATCCCACAACCTCTTCCTCCAAGCACTCTTAATCTGACATGAAGCCTCCCAGCTCCCCTCATCTTGACCAAGCACCTTCAGATCAGCACACACGCATTTCTCCCAGGTATGGCGAGGCCTACCCACTGGCCTCGTCATGTCACCATGTAATGAAGAGAACAACGCAATATGCGGCAACCTGCCCTCCTCCATGCGGCCCACATGCCCCAGCCACCTCAGCCTATTTGCTGTGATGTATGCTGACAAGGTGGCTACCCCACATGATTTCCTGATATGCTCATTGGTGTGCCGATCTGACAGCCTGACCCCCAGGATGCTCCTAAGGCAGCTAGAGTGCACCCGCTCAAGCTTTTGCGATTGCACTTTGGTCAGGGACCAACACTCACTCCCGAACAGCAGAATTGGCAACACATATGCCTTGTAACACTTCACCTTCGTAGCCAATGACAGATGCTTGGTACCCCACATCTTTTCAAACTGCTTAAACCTCCCCACAGCCTTACCCCTCCTGATATTCAACTCCACATCCAACCTGCCATCAGTCACAAGCACACTTCCCAAGTACTTGAACTGTGACACCTCTTTTACCACACCCTCACTGATAACCACCTCTGGTCCTTGCTGCACTGGCACATCCCCCTCCTTCCAATCCTTGTCAATGGACAGGATCTCAGTCTTGCTTGCATTGATGCGCAACCCAAGACTAGCAGCAACCTTGTCCATCACCTGCAGCATGACCACCAACTCCTCCCTGCTGGGACTTAGCAACACCATATCATCTGCATACAGCAGAACAGACAACAGCTCCACACACCCACCACTACCACACCCATCACGCTCAAGTTTCCCATCTGCATGATAGGCTAGCTTCACCCCACATCCCTCCGGCATCTGAGCCATTGCCTGCCGAACCACAAAGTCCATGTAGATGTTGAACAGCAAGGGAGCAATGACACATCCCTGCCGCACCCCGCCATGCACATCAAACCACTCAGACACCACACCACCCATCCTAACAGCAGCCTGTGTGCCAGTATGCAAGTCCATCAGCAACTCTATCAGCTTTGTGTGTACCCCGTACACATGCAGGATGCGCCATAGCGTGTCTCGCGGTACAGAATCATATGCCTTACGCAAATCCACAAAAGCCATGAATAGAGGCTGATCGAATGCTACAGACTTAGAGATGACCTGGCGTATGGTGAACAGAGCATCAGTGAGGCCCCTCCCCTTCCTAAAAGCAGACTGGTTATCAAGCAGTTGTGCATCGATATGAGAACTGATCTTAGCCAAAATGACCAAGACATACACCTTCCCCGGTATACTTAGCAAGCTTATCCCCCTATAGCTATCTCTCACTTTGCGCTCTCCTTTGCCTTTATACAGTGCCACCAACAGTGCACGTTTCCACTCCACTGGCGCTTTCCCTGACTCCCACACCGCCACAATGACCCTGTGCAACCATTTCAGCATGGTCCCACTGAGCTTTAGCATAGGCGCTGCGATACCATCAACCCCAGGAGCTGCCCCATTACGACAGGCAAAGACAGCTTCTTCAACCTCCTGCACAGTAGGTGGCTGAGCTGCTGCTTCACTCTGCTGGTTTGCACCTTGCCCTGCCTCCATCTTCTGCACTAACTCCTCAATGGTCTGCTGCATTTGCTGGTCGAGCTTGGCAGGGCAGTTGAGGACATCAGCAAAGTGCTCAGCAAAGCACTTCACCACCTCCTCCCTGCTTTGGAACAGCTGCTTGCCATCAGCACCCCCTAGCACAGCTGTAGGAGCAGCAGAGCTACTGCCCTGCTGCTCCTTGAAGATCCGCTGGACATGCTTGTGGAACACGGCTAGATTACCAGCTTTTAGAGCATGTTCCGCAAACAGCGCTTGCTGCTTGAAGTACCGCTCCTGATCCTTCTTAACCGCTCGCCTAGCAGCATTATTGGCCTCCCTGTAATCTGCCCTGGTAGCATCATTAGGAGAGGACAGCACCGCTGCATGTGCTGCATGTTTCCGCTCAATCTTCTGCAAGGTCGCATCGGATATAGCGAAATCTCGGCGCCGCTGCTGAGGCTTGAGGTTTAGACCAGCCTTATGGGCTGCTTGGCTGGCTGCCGCTGTTAGCTGTGTCCATTCGTCTTGTGCGCTCTGCAACTGAGCCCCTACCAGACGGCTGAACTGGTTAGACATTGCCAGCTCAAAGCACTGCTGAGTTGCTGCAGATTCTTGCAGCCGGCTGCAGTCATAGGGCCGTGCTGGCTGTCCCTTCGCACTGTGTTGCTTGGCCACTGACAAGCGGAGGCGCATCGTAAGCACCAGCATTCTATGATCAGAGCCACCTGTATCAAAGCTGCGAAAGACCCTGCAGTCTGTCACACTTGACATGAACCGCTTGGAGACAGCTATGTAATCGATGACCCTGAGCACATCCTGCTTGTTTCTATTAACCATCTTGTGAGTAGCAGTCCGGTAATTGCTGTGCTTGAAGAAGGTGTTGGCTAAGCGAAGGTTCAAGGCACCAGCCAGCTGCAAGAGTCGCTCACCATTCCCTGAAGGCTGCTGCTTCCCAAAGCCATGAGGCCCCATAACACCCCCATACGGTTCTGGATCAGTGCCAACCTGGGCGTTGAAGTCACCCAGAAGGACTAGCATGTCCCTGGAAGGCAGCGCTGCCAAGATAGCTTCCAACTGCAGGTAGAAAGCTTCCTTGACCTCCTCAGGGGTGGACTCGGTATCAGTCGGCGAATATGCTACCACGATTGAGGCGTTTATCCCACTGCTGATTCTCACACGGACTACCAGGATTCGCTCACTGACAGCAGACCAGTCGATTAGGCAACGGGACCACTTCGAGTTAAGAAACAGGCCCACCCCATGTTGCCGTGGCTGACCCTCTGGCAGCCCGGACCATATCAACTGCCAGTCCTTCGTAACATTACGACATCCACTACCCGGTATCCTGCTTTCAGCAACACCACAG
The DNA here is from genome assembly GCA_963556185.1 of Pseudopediastrum boryanum. NCBI lineage: Eukaryota > Viridiplantae > Chlorophyta > Chlorophyceae > Sphaeropleales > Hydrodictyaceae > Pseudopediastrum > Pseudopediastrum boryanum. Next base: position 1,291,647 of record OY744501.1, read on the forward strand.
GCTCCAACGCCAAGGCGAGACAGCTGCATGACGTAAGAGGATAGCTTGCTCTGTACCGAAGCATCGTCACTGCCGAAAGTTCTGCAGTTCACGAAGCTGAGGCGTTCGGACCCCGTCTTAAGCAATCGCAAGTGCTCAACAGGCCCATGCCTCTTGCTGTGCACGTTGCGAGGTCGTTTGACCCGGTTGCATGGCTCAGTGACCAGCTGTGCGCTGCAACTGGCGCGCATGCCCCCTGGACGAGACAGGGACGCACACACGGGATCCAGCTGCCTTCACCGAGTTCTAAACTCCCTACTAGTTCACTTTACAGGCTCGGCGGTAACATGCCTAAAAAAAGACATGTCACCGCCAAGCAGAGCGATGTATAATGTATAATGTATAATGCATAATGTTATTATTAATGTTATTATTATTATATCAAACAAAACAAACAAAAATTTAAGGTGCGGCAACCGCAAAGGGCTGCTAAGTCGAAACGACCAAACGCACCATCAACAAAAGCATGATGTCAGACTCGCAACTCAGGGGTAGTGCCTCGGGCGCCGCGACCCCCGCCAAGAGTTGTTTGAATCTGGTCATTGCGAGTAGGCGATGCAGGGCCGTCTCGGAACTTCCTTTTGGGGTGCGATGGGCAGCCACCTTCTCGTGGTGCACCCCGTGAGTAGGCATGTGTGAGTCACTGCTGAAACCGAGTGCTGCCCAATTTCTGCGGGATCTCACGGATTATGAGTGCCCGCCAGGGTCCCCGCGGGGTTCACATGGGTGCCCGCCAGGGTCCCAAGGGGTGCCTGGGGGACCTGAGGGGGGACCTCATTGAAGGGTCACTAAACACCAGTGTGGCAAGGGTTCAAGCACCCTTACTGAAACCATTGTATAGTGGAGGGGGACCTCGATAGGAACTAAGTGCAAAGCCAGAAGCACATATGTAAATAAGTGTAGGGAGCCTACACACATGGGACTCACATATGTATACGTACCCCATGCTTACATCTATCCCTTGTCACATATAGCCATCATTCACCAAGACAGAAGTAGCAGCAACTGGCTGCCTCTGTCCAACTAGTGCGTCACCCACACCACCGACTATTGGTATCACAAATCAATGAGGGACCAGTACTTGTAGAACCACCTTTTGCTTGCTTGTTTCACTGCTGAATTTGCACTTGAATGCTGAAGCTGCCCGTGGTACACTTTCAGAGTCTTGCAAGGCAAATGCCATGCCAGGACGTTCCTGCCAGTCACCTCATCTTTCTTGTCGAGGAAACTGGTAGCCCCTGCTTTAATATACTTCTTCATACTGGAGGGTATGAAGAAGCATCATTTAAGCTGGAGTTACTAGTTTGCTGGACAAGAAAGAGCTGTCCAGCATTTATTCTACCAGCATTCCTCGCATGCAGTCCTAACAGCACCTTTGACCCCAGTACAGCGCCGCCTCAGTCTTCAGCTGCCACTGCGAGTGCTTGAGCTTCCCCAGTCCATCCAACCTTGTTAGTCCCTCCTCCAAGTCACTCTTCCACAGTCTCCTCATCACCTGCCACTGCTGCTGCTGTCTCCCCAGCTGCTGCTGTTGATGTCTCCGCTGCTGCTGCTGCTGCTGTCTCCCCAGCACCCGCTTTCAGCTCAGGCGGCAAATCCCCCAATCCCACCAATGCCTTCAATACCGGCAACTTCTCCTCCAGCTGCTGCTGCAACTGCCCCAGCTTCCTCTCCTGCTGCTGCCCCTCCCCACCTGCCCCAGACTGCAGCTTTAAACTTTCCACCACGGACTCATGATACCCACTAACAAATTCAAATGCTGCAGGGAACAGCTGTCCTGATAGCTGCTGCAAAACTGTGCTAATGCCTCTGCCAGGTACACTCAGCAGTTTATGCTTATGCTGTAGCACCAGCAGCGGCACTGCCAGAGCAAGGGCTGTAGCAGGGGTACCTTCTGGGGCTAGCAGCTGTAGCAGGCGTGCCTTTTGGGCTGCTAAAACTGCCTTCTCACTCTTCTTGTCAAGGCGCTTAAGCCGCAGGCCACATTCTGTGGCTGCTGCTTCTAACTGTGTTATGAACTCCTGCAAGGTAAGAAACACAGTATGGGCAGGAGGAAGCAGATCAGCAAGCAGTGACACCTTCCAACCTGCATCGTTCCTCCTTGCATCAAGCACCCTCACAGTCTCAGTCCTGCGCCCATCAGTGCATTTGCTTCTCCTTCGAACCCACAGCTGCTGATTTCCCACAAGCTGTTGGCCCCTTCCCTGCCCTCACTTGCTCTGCCCTCCCTGCCCCTAGTTTCAAGCTTATTGTGTAAGATGCCTCTACTCCTTCTCTCAATGCAGCATGCATTTTGTTGGAGCTGAAGACAAGCAGTCATCTAGAGACCTCAAGAATTACATATTAACTGCTGTACAGAATGCAGAATCACCCTATATGAAGGTTAGCAGGGTGCCTTCTTCTCAACTGGATCTTGGGCTACCTGTAGGCTTCTTGAGTGAGAGCCCTCCCCTATGCTAGACATAATGCACCCTAAACCTTAAACCCCATCAGGTTCACCTTCCGCATGTTCACACCAGAGACGTGTGTCTGTCCCACTTAGCTAAACCACCCGTCCCCGTCCTCCCCTACTCCCCGCCTATCCCCATGCAATTGATGTAAAACCTACGTTTTGAATGTGGCATGGCTATGTCTCTTTACCTGCTCCTCCATCTGCTACTTCTTGCTATACTACACATGCCTTGATGCCTTTGGTAAAAACACCCCAATCTTCTGAGAGAACTTGCCATCACATTACTGCTTGTAGACTGGCCCAACCCAATCTCCAAATTGTACCGAAACCCTACAGCCATGTCATGTAGTACTCGCCATCGTAGAGATGGACCAGGCATTACAGCACTGAACTAACACAGTAACATCCCACTCTTCAGAGTCCTATCCCTTATACACCCCATTCCCACCTGTATGTCTGCCCCATTGAGTGCCTCCACCGCCTGCCCCACAGGCCCTCCTATCTCCTGTGGCAATGCTGCCATCACCTTCTGCTTAGCTGCCGTGCTAGTAAACCACACCACATTCTCTCCTGCTGCTGTTGTGCTGCTTGCCCCGCCACTGCTGCCTGTAGATCCTGTTGCTGCTGCTGCTGTTGCGGCCATGTCTGGGCAGAACTCCTGTTGGCACCATGCTAGAAGGGCATCCAAGGCTTCCATTCCGCCAGTGCGTAACATGTGCTTGACCACCAGGGTTTGGGTGTCTGGCTGATCCTGGAAGCACACGCAAACAGAAGGGCGTCATAAACAACAGCTTTTCCGTTTCTGCACTGATTAGAACCGGAAGGTGCCGCCTCTCCCAAGCTTCAAATACCTGTACATAACCTCCCAACCCCATTGCGGCATCCCCATCAACCAAAACTCTTAAATGCAGCCCCAACAGACATTGTCTCTACAGGGTTACTATATCACATCACAGCATGTAGCATTTGGAAACCATGCAGATCTGCAACTAACAGCAGCTCAAAGGCTGCCTGTGGGTAACAGAGTGCGGGACAACCCCCCGAGTCAGGATGCATGTACGCTCATGTTAGATCAGACGACGTCAAAAACACACCATGCAAAAGTGGTCCTATGGTACATGACAGTACCAAGAAGCCTATGAAGCTTGCCAAAAAAATACTTCCCCATTCCACCCACAGAAACACAGTGTTACAACCCACTTTGGAGGTAGAAGGAATAAATTGCATAAGCAAATGACAACATCTGCACGTTCCTGCATTCAGATTCCCCCCTCCAACTCCCACCCACCTTACCCAACTAGTATTACCCCAGCACCCATAACCCCTACCTCCCACCCGCACCCATGTTACCCCAAGTACCACACCAGCACCCATAACCCCTACCTCCCACCCGCACCCATGTTACCCCAAGTACCACACCAGCACCCATAACCCCTACCTCCCACCCGCACCCATGTTACCCCAAGTACCACACCAGCACCCATAACCCCTACCTCCCACCCGCACCCATGTTACCCCAAGTACCACACCAGCACCCATAACCCCTACCTCCCACCCGCACCCATGTTACCCCAAGTACCACACCAGCACCTATAACCCCTACCTCCCACCCGCACCCATCCTACCCCAAGTACCACACCAGTACACCCATAAAAGGGTAAATGCACCCCCATGACCATACCCATCCACCTGCAACAGCTCAGCCCCCTTGCAGTACAGCTGCAACCGCACTGCCGCCGCCTCCAGTGCCTTAGCAGCCGCCTCCTTCGCCCGCCGCTTCTGCTCTGCTGTAGCTGTAAACGCTGCCGCAAGGGCCTCCTGATACGCCGACATAGCAGCTGGCCGTAGCAGCTCCACGATAGCCTTTACCAATCCCCCTTTAGGCCCTGCATCCTCCATATCTGGATGCATTTCCAAAACTTTGTCCTGTAGTGTCGATGAGCTAAGTGCCCCGAAAGCAGACTCTTCCCCGCCAGATGTGTTGCCGCTGCCCTTGCCGCCCTTCCCACCGCCCTTGCTACTGCCACCCCCGCCACCACCACCGCCTTTGCCGCCCTTGGGTTTGCCTCCTGCCTTGCCCTTCTTCCCCTTCTTGCCACCCATGTTCCAATCATCGTCACTGTCATCGCCGGCAGCTGTAGCTTCCTATAGCAGGAGTACAAGGAGACACCATTAGCACATGTCTAGCAGAACCAAGAGTAAGGAGCTCATGTCCAGGCATACAACGTCAGTAACTTCGGATGCATACTTCAAAGACACCCAAAGATTGTTTCGCCTCGCTCTTTTGATAACAGCTTGAGGTGAGGGGCCTATGGCGTGATATGAAATGTAATAAACCAGGGTTAACCACCAACATGCAGGTTGCTGCGCAACCAATGTTTGAGATCATTTTGGTACAACACATAACAGGTAGCTGTGTCCCTCTTCTAGAAGCACAATAGGACACAGCAGACACTTTGTAATAGTGCCAAACCACCAGCCATGCTGGAGAGTCAGAGCAGTCTATACTCATGACCTAAATCCCACCCTGCCGCTTCACAATATTACATGCTCTGCCCGCTAACATGCTCTACCTGCTAGCGTCGTTCAACTCCTAGCAAGCTGCGTCTGCTACTGGTAGGTAGTGGCACAGATTGGAAGGCAGTGCATGCTCCTAATGAGCAATGACATTGCAACCCTGCTCTCATGCCTCCATCTACCCTTACCTGCTGTGTGTACCCAGTCGTGATTTGCCTTGTAATATACTTTGTCATGTGTAGACCATACATTTGCCAGAATTTGGTTAGCCATCAGTCCAAAAAGTACTAACCATAACATAGCCCTGTAGCTGACTCTCTGAACAAAAACAATGTGGTGTTCATTTGAAAGCTCTGCGCGAGAGTGTCCCGGTGTTGGGCTGCATGAAGCAGCTGGAGAAACTTGTATAAGCCTGACCATTGAATAAACCACACTGCAAAGTGGGCCGACTCACGGTACCAGTCACTTTTCCCAGCAAGATCCTGCTATCATGCCTCCATCAACCCTTCTCTGCTATGTCCCCAGTCATAATAACGGTAGCTTGTAATCTACTATGCCACCTAGCAACCATGCATTTGCCAGACTCCATCAGCCAAGCCATCCGCCCAGAAGTCATGTGCTTCTGCGCTACTTGGTAAGGTAATCCACTCACCGTGACCGTCACTTTCTTTTTCCCTCCAGGGGAGACCCCACCCCCGCCACCCCCGCTGCTGCTAGCTCCTGCATGTGCTGCCTTCCTGTCTCGTATGGCCTGGTCTGCTGCTGCTCTGGCCTCAGCCACCAACACCTCCTGGGTGGCATCCAGCAGCTGACGAGAGACGACACAGCTTGCAGCTAGCACCTACACGGAGAGGATGTCATAGAAAAGGGTATAAGATTGTAGTTAGGAAGAGACACACCAGGTACAAATATAGATATTTCAGGGATAATGCGGGGCATGCAGTATATAGTAAGAAAGAAGCATTGCAGTAAAAGGCCTTGCAACTGACACATCAAGCGGTAAATGCCTGAAACATGATTTAATCTTAGCCTTGACACAATAACACTTCTGAGCACAAATTCGAATGTGCTTAGATGAGTGTTGCTGGGCCTGAGAAGCCCCTCTAATGCAGCATGTTTGTACATACATTAAGCATCAGATACGCCACCCTAAAGACCCTGCCCCCCCCCCCCCCCCAAAAAAAAAGTTCCTTATGACACAAGAGCTTGCCATCTAGCAAGCAGCTGTTTGATCAGACCATACTCAGTCCGCTTTCACCTACTTTCATACCCCCCCCCCCCGCCCCCCTGCTCCATTAGCCAGACCATTTCGCTGACAGACTCTCAACTTTGCCTCCTTGCCTCCCCTCATCTCTGGTTCTCGCTTTCCCACCCAGGCTTCTGCCCAACTGCTTTTTGCATCTGTTGTATTGCTTTCCTATCCCTTCCAGTGTCCCAACCTACCTCTGCTTTCTTCCCATCTCCTCCCTTCTTATCCCCTGTCACTCCCAGTCCTTGGCAGCTTCCCAGCAGCTGACCCACATCTGCCGCAGACAGTGCAGGCGGCAGTAAGGTCGCAGCATCCAACCAGCTACCCCCCATCAACGTCTCCTCCACACTGGCCTCCAAGTTTGCGAGTAACCCGGGTGACACAAACGCAGTGTCTAGTGCCATCCCCTCCGGGAACGCTGTTTTCAAGTACCCCTTCTCATTACTGATCCCCGCCTTGCGCACTGTATCGTATCCCACCCAACCATTCTGCTGATAGAAAGCCCTCACAGCTTCCTGCTGCGCTGCTGTGAACACTGCAGGCACCCAATTGACCCCTCCTGACTTCAATGTGCCTTTGATTGCCCCCTCCTGCACGAGGCTTTCTACAAGCTGACTAACCATGCCACCCCCACCACCTCCAACCCCCTCCAGCCCGAGGTCCTTGACCAGTGCTGGGATGCTAAGGGGGGAAGTACAGCCTCTGAGGGCTCCCCGAAGCTGAGATTTGATGTTGCGGACGTAGGCTGGGGTGTAAAGGAGACCACCATCGAGCTTGCCCTGGATGCTGCTGCCAATACGTGAGCTCAGGACTTTGATAAGAAGCTCTGTGTTGAGAGTATAGCTGATGGCTAGGTCGGCTAGGCTGACAACACCTGAGTCCTGTGTGCAAGGGGAGGGAGGTGGGCAGGGCATGCATGTTAAGCGTGGGCACTTGTGAAGGGTTGGCACACTGCTCACTACCTGCTTTAGGTGAATATGTCCATGCTGTAAAGGTGTCTTAGTTCTGCGTGACATGCAAGTTCCTGGAAGGTTTCCTTCTGCCCTCTTCAACAGACCACAGGCATTAGCTTGCCGCTAATATTGATACTATGGCAGTTTATGAAATGCCATAGAAAAAGTGCTATAGCTCCCAATATTTGAGCAGTTAGAATTACAGCAAGGTGGAACAAGCTTCTGCTATGCGTGGGAGTTGCTGCTGACTACCCCATGCTCGTGGACCTGACCACACAGAGGTGTACTGCTGCGAAGCAAGCAAGTCTGCATAACTTCCTTACTTGCCAAGCAACAGCCAGCTGCTGATTATCCATTTGCTGCTGCTGCTGCTGCTGCAAAAGTGCTGATGAGTGCAAATGCTTGCTACCAGGCGGCAGGGATGGGTGGCAATCTACATACTCGAATGAGAACTTGCCTGTAGCAGGTCGTTGATCTCAGCAGCAAGGGAGTCAAAGTACTGGTTGGTAAGAAGCTCCCCTTGGGCTTCGATGATGGAACCTGCTGATCCCTCCACAATAAGAGCTGCCTGTGTGTGCAGCCAAAAGTCGTCAAGCATGGACTTCCCAGCCTGATACTGTCCTACTGCTCTGAGACTAAGCCCTGACAGTTCGGATGGCCCTTCGGCAACAAGGTATGAAGCATCTGGCAAGCTGCAACCTAACTAACTGACTATTGCGGGCACGAACCTGCCGCTCGCAGTGCACCAGGTCAACTCCAACCAATGCAGGCAGCTCTACAAGCTCTAGTCTGCCTCCGGATTGCTTTAGAGCGTCTTGGATGTCCGCCCTTAGCCGGTCTGTTGTGATGTACTCCTTGCCGTTGATCGTGTACAGCAGGTCATCTCCAAGGTAACCGAGCTGCTTCAGCTTATTGACCAGCTCCACCACATTACGTTCTGACAACCTTACAGATGACTTCTGTTGCTGCGTGCTCTGCAGAGCACGCATCAACTCCTCCAAATCCATGGTGAGTACTGCTTCCGTGGAGATGGCAAATTTAAGCAATAGACCCCACAAGCACAGTAGTAAGGCATGGAGCGAATCCTTTTCAAATGCGCTGAAGAAGACCAGTCGTTCAGCGTAAAGGCAATGTACTGCGACGATTGGAACCTCGCTTGGTGCCGGAGCCATGTAGTGCCATTCGCACCGACGGTTGGATTGCCCACCAAATCAACAGGGGCCTCACTGCAGATTACACCCGGGCAATGGGTGAAGATCATGGCGATAGAGCTTCAACTTACTATTGATTGAACGATAATCTGCAAGCTCTTGCTCGCTAACTCTGATTAGACGGTGCACAGCAATCTGTTCACGTAAACGTTTGTTTAGCAACCCGTTAAGGTTGGAATCCTGCCCCTAGAGGGCTGCTGTAGAAGCACGAGGGGCGCAACCTAGCAGGATGGTGCATCATATGCTCGCTGTATTTGATAGAGGTGGGCGTACTGAATGAACTAGCACGTAGCTTGTCTTAGTTCGGTCTACGGATCGTGGGCTGTCGCGTTCCGGAATTGCCTATCAGCGCCGGTAAATGCTTGTGCTGAGGTGCCTGATACCCACTGTAGAGACGGCGCGTCCGCCCACTGGTCTGGAGTCTTACAAATCCCTGGAGCTCCCACGCCATATGTTCCCAGACGAACTGGACGAAGCCCAAATGGAGGTAAAATATGTCCAGATATAAGCCGCCTAGACATGCTGATGCACATCCAGTAGTGCATTTGAAGCAGTCTATATACTGTCCCATTGTGCAGCGCCGCTCCTGATGCATGTCGCAACGCACGGGCAGCAGTGCATGCACACTCCGATAAAGCAAATTCTATGTCTGTATGCTTGATCTTGCTTGCAGTAGTTGCAAGAGTTGCGGAAAAGAGGCAGCTTAAGCTCGATGCATCTGGTGGCGTCTCGCAATGCATTACATTGTATCAGGTTCTCAATGCGCTGCTGCTTGTCGCAGGAGTCTTGCAAGGAAAAGCTTGAGCGCGCATACTCACATAGCAAGCCAAACAGTCGAAAATTGACACCCTTGGGCCATGGCAACGGCTTCACCTTCGAAGCATCCCCCTTCTGCAGCTACGCCCACAAGGAGGGCGTGCACGTTCTGTTCGCTGGCGAAGTTAGCCAGTGGCCGGGGATCAACGCAGTCGATGCAGCTCATGACGGTGAGTGTAGATCTGGCTTGCTAAGCCGCTCTAACGCGGCTCTAACGCTCTGCTTGATGCTTGTTTGGTTGGCAGCACCTGCAGTACTGTAGTGCTGGCACTCATCTCCCACAATGCCGAGCTTGGCAGAGGGTTCAGAGGCTTGTACATCAGTATGACTGAGTAATATGCAGAAAGACAACAACGGCATGGCCAGCTCATGGACCACAGACCCATGACAGTCCTGCTTGCAAAGCACTGCAAAGGCAGCACCTTCCAATTGTCATTCCTATTGCTCCCTGCAGTACAATATGAGGTTATGAGGTTATGTTATTCTCCATGACCTGCTAGACGGCTTTTGCAGCAAATGCGCAAAGGAAGTGTTGATCTGCCTACGTCTGTTTGCTACTGCTGCCAGTTACGGAAGGGGCTAGCCACTACAGTTACTACGTGTCTCACTTTTCAGAGCCGTCCAGATGGTTGTGTAGTTGCTTGTAGTAAGAGAAGAATCATGATGCTCATTTCTTGTATGTTCAGGATGCATGGTTTACTACATTTTACTACAAGCTACACAGGAAGTTGTCTCCCCCAGGGCAATCCTTACTACATACTACTGCAGGTCCAAGGGAATCCTGTAGTAACTGTAGTAAATTTTCATTATTTTTATTTGTTTTGTAGTAATTCTAGGGTCATTATTGGCAATGATTACTACATTTTACTACAAACTACAAGAGAAAGCACCCTCTCACAGGCAGATGCTACTACATGCTACAGCCCATTTTGGAAAAAGTGTAGTAAGTGTATGGCCAGGGTAGTTGAGGTGACTTCTCTTGTAGTCCAGCCTTACTACAAGCTACTACAGGGGTCTACAGAGCGGCTCTGAAAAGTGAGACACGTAGTAACTGTAGTGGCTAGCCCCTTAGTTACGGCAACCTTCGCTTAACCATCTGACGCAGTGCAGGCTCCATCTACTTTAGTTCAAACTCCAAGAGCACCTCCTCCTTTCTGCTGCATTTGCTGCTGCTGCTGTGCAGCTTTTGTTCCAATATTGTCACATTTCATGGTATGCCATAGCAGAAAGTGCCATAGGCCCCAAACCTCAAGCTGTCACAGAAAACAGCGAGGTGAAACCAATTTGCATCTTCCTCTGCTGCTGCTGCTGCAGCCTTTGTTCGTAATGATGACACGAGCAAGCACAGCGATGCTGAATGGCTGCTTGAGTTCTATGACTCCTTCATGGGGACCAATGCTACAGATGCTACAAACAGGGCCTTGGACTGCTTGTCAAAGGTAAGCAGCAGCAGTAGCCCTGGAAGCATTTGCAGGAACAGTAGCAGAAGCAGCAGCAGCAGGTGTAGCTGCTGCAGTGGAACAATAGCAACACAGGCAGTACCGCAAGCAGCAGCTGCAGCAACAGCAGCAGGAGCGGCAGCTGCTGCAGTAAGAACAGAAGCAGAAGTATTTTTAACAGTAGCAGTAGCAGTAGTCTTGTAGGAGTGATCAAGTAGGCCAAGATGCTCATACAAGCAATGATGATGGTGGTCGTGTATCAGTAGTGGTGCTCCATGGGGATGGAGGGTAGGGTTTGGGGTTAGGCTCCAATCCTTAACCCTAACCCCTACTTGGGCAAAACCTGCAAAGACAGGAACAGGAGAGCAAACAGGGGAGGAGAGCGGCAGCAGAGGCTGAGGGGCTCCCGCTTATTGTCACATGATATGACATAGCAAGAGTGACATAGGCCCCGCACCTCAAGGTGTCTCTATACAGCAAGGTGGAACACTGGACATACACACAAAAGCATGATATATGTGCGTGCTGGCGAATAAAGAGTTGTTGTGCAGATTTTACCCATATGCAAACCCTGATATCAGAGTGACCAGGTTGTTTGCAGCACTCCAGTAGACCTCCTTATATTGCAACTCCTTGTGCATGGTGGAATCTGCTGTGGCAATTGCAGGAACTGCACGAGGGTTCTGTTTGGGTCTTTCCAAGCGAGTACAGAGAGTGTACTGTGCCACTCTTTGTTGTGCCTGTTGACCAATGAGCCCCTCCACCCTTCCTTCTGCTGCCCAATCTCGTTATATGCAGGCTTCAATTTACACACTGCTGTTACAACTGTGCTAAGCGGTGTGCTCATTTCCTTCTGTGTTGACTCGAGCTCCTATTCACCCTTTCGCTCTGCTGTCCAAATTCGTTATATGCAGGCTTGACAATATGCATATCTGTTACATCTGTGCTAAGCGGGGTGGTCAATTCCTTTGCTGTTGCGCTTGCAGGTGGAGGGCTCCTTCACGTTTGTGATTTACGATGAGATGCAGAAGCGTGTGTTTGCTGGACGTGATAAGGAAGGCAGACAGCCACTGTATTGGGGAGCAACGGAGCAGGGGCAGCTGTTGATTGGCAGTGAATTGGATGATGTGGATGGATGTGATCCCACTGCTACCATCTTCCCACCCGGTGAGTACTGGAACGTTGCTCTAGAATTTGGTTGGAACAAGGGGTGGGGATCTCTGTGGTTTAAGAGTTTTCCATGTGTTCGGTCCATCGCTGATAGGCAGTGCATTAGATGATGTGGATGGATGTGATTCCATTGCTGCCATCTTCCCACCCGGTGAGTATTGGGGAGTTTTGGAAGGCACCGGATTGTATTTAGCTGGGCCTCCAAGTAACGTTCTTGGCATCTAACCACACCCCCGGGGGGGGGTGGGGGGGGGGGGTCTGCTCGTCCGGGGGGGGGGGGGGTCTGCCTGGTATGGGTATGGCTTAATTGGGAGTCATTACGGACAAGTGGTGGCAGACAAGGTGGGAGTCGGGGAGTTTTGGTCATGTTATAGCAGCTGCTGATTGGATGATGTGGATGGATGTGATTCCACTGCTACCATCTTCCCACCCGGTGAGTATTAGGAACTTTTGCAATGCACCCAATTGTGTTTGTGCTCTGCCTGGTATGGATAAGGCTTTCATTAGAGTCCATTACGGACAAGTTGGTGGCAGACAAGGTGGGAGTTGGGGAAGTATCGTTATGCTATAGCAGCTGCTGATCGGCAGTGCAGAATAACATGTGGATGGATGTGATCCGACTGCTACCATCTCCCCACCTGGTTTGTTCTAGAACTTCATTGGGAAGAGGGGTAGGGATATTTGTGGTTGTTTTCAGAACCGCTTGGTCTGTTGGGTCCATTGCTGATTGGAGTGCATTAGAATCTGTGGATGGGTGCGGTCCCACTGCTACCATCTTCCCACCTGGGTAAGCTCTAGAATTTGGTTGGGAAAAGGGGTGGGGTGTCTGTGGATGGCTTCAGAAGCTTCAGCTGTTGGGTCCATTGCTGTGCACAAGATGATAGTGATGGCTGTCATTCCACTGCTAGTATCTTCCCACCCGGTGAGTACTGGGAAACTTTCAAAAACGTTGGAATCTGCTGGTTGCTATGTTTTGGTGGACAGCTTTGGTGGACATGGAAGTTCTTTCGTCGAAGTTGGTCGGCAAAAGGGGTGGGATTGTTTAGGAATGGTTTTGGGACCTTCATCTATTAAATCCATTGCAGATTGGCAATGCACTGATGATCTGTATGGTATGGATTACAGTTCCTTGCTAAACCATTTCATCTTACAGTTCGCCTGCTGTGCTTGCTGCTTCCTATAGGTTTTCTGTATGCCAGTGAACATCACGCTGTGGCATATAGTCCTGGTGACCAGGGGTGTAACACCATCACAGTCAAAGCATACCTATATTACCATAACAACCAAAGCCGACCCTGGCAACTTAAAATGTTGTTCAACCCTTAGAGACAGGCAGCTCTGTAGGTCCCCTTTCTGGGTCAACACATAAGGACAGTTCCCTGCTCACAGCATCCTCGTTTACATATTCCCTGTTGTACTCATTGTTGTTCCGCGTAGGTTCTCTGTTTGCCAGTGAGCGTCACACTGTGGCATATAGTCCTGGTGACCAGGGGTGGGTGATCAATGAGGGGGACTGGCCTGGACAGCTGTTCAGCTTCATGTTGGACTCTGATGGAGAGCACTTCAGAGGGGTAAAGGTGAGGGACAGGGGTTAGAAGAGGGTGGAGGAAGTCTAGCGGCGCGGGGGGGGGGGGGGTGAAGGGGGACAACCAGTGGGTGATCAGTGAGGGGGACTGGCCAGGACAACTGTTGAGCTTCATGTTGGGACTCGGATGGGGAACACTTCAGAGGGGTCACAGTGGTGAGGGGGGAAAAGGGGGTCACAGTGAGAGGGCGGGGAACACTTTAGTGGGGTAATGGTGGAGGGGGGGGGGGGTAGAGGAGGGAGTGGAAGTCAAGGGTGGAGGGACGAGGTGATGGGGCACGCTCGAGAGGGGTCATGGTGAGTGGGGGGGGCCATTGGGGGGGGGGGGGCACAAAAGGTGGGGGGGGGGATGTGAAGAAGACGAGGGAGGGGTGCAGGTGTGGGGTGAAGTTAGGGGAACAGACAGGGGGAAGGAAGGGTTAAGTCAGTGGGGGGAGGGGGGGGTTAAGGTGAGGGGAAGAGGGTTCAAGCTGGGACGAACAGGAAAGCAGAAAGAGAGGAGGGCAGGCCTGGCAGGTGGAGAGCAGGGTGCCTGTGCCAAGTGGATTAGGAGGTTAAAAAGGGGACCGCAAAAGGGCGCAGAAATAAGAGAGAGGAGAGTATCAGGGAGCGTGGAAACATTCCAGGCAAGCGCAGGCGGGAACTAAATGCACCCCGCTCCAGGGGAATGGAGGGGGGTTTTGCAGAGCGGGCAGTGAGGAGGCAGGAACATGGGGGACACTGAAGAGGCAAGGTACGGAGCAATCCGAGGAAACAGCAGAGTTGGGAATTTAATGGCCGGGGGTTCTTGCAGGCATGAAGGTCGTGGCTGCTCCTGTGAGCGGTCCTGTGGTTGGACGCCTAACTTCCTGCTGCTACTATTTTCTCCCTCTCCGTCTCTACAGGCCATCCTTGGCACCACTGCTGCTGCTGCTGCTCTTGCAATCGCTCGTGCGGGCCATGAGTAAAATTCCACCGCTACCCCCTCTGTTCTCCCTACCGCCCGTCCCGCAGATCACTGCTGCTGCTGCCGCTCCTATGGTCTCTCCTGTAGGCTCTACAAGTAACCTCCTGCTGCTGCTCCTTGGTCTGCTCTCTCTCCATAAAGGCGACCCCTCGCATCACCAGCAAGAGTGCTGTGTAGTGCTGTGGGCTGGATCGCTGACTATCTGCTGCTGCCGCTGCTCCTTGTTCTCACTGCTCTCTCGCCCTACTGCCCATCACCTACATCGCTGCTGCTGCTCCTTTGAGCGATCCTGGCTTGATGGGTAACCTCCTGCTGCTGCTGCTTCGTCTGCCCTCTCTCCCTACAGGCCATGCTACGCATCCTGGCTTGAGTGGTAACCTCATGCTGCTGCACGGCTCCCATGGGTGTTCATGTAGGCTTGACTGCTAACTGCCTCCTGCTGCTGCTGCTTCCGCTCTCCTCCCTACAAGCCTTCCCCCCATTGCTGCTGCGGCTGTTCTGTGATTGTTCCTGTTGGCTCCACGACTAAGCTCCTGCTGCTGCTACTTTTCTACTCCCTCCCTCCCAGGCCATAGTCCGCCGCAGTATTTCTGCTGCTGCTGTTATCATTCTGAGATTGTTCCCTATGGCTTCTCGGCTAATCTCCTGCTGCTGTTGCTACTTTCTTTTGCTCTCCTCCCTACAGGCCCTTCCCCCCATCACTGCTGCTGCTGTTCTGTGATTGTTCCGCATGCCTCCATGGCTAAGCTCCTGCTGCTGCAACTTCTTCTATTTCCTCCCCCCAGGCCATAGTTCCCCACAGTATTTCTGCTGCTGCTGCTGCTGTTTCGTGATTGTTCCTCTTGGCTCCACGGCTAAGCTCCTGCTGCTGCTACTTTTTCTACTCCCCCCCCCCCCCCGGGCAGGCCATAGTCCCCCACAGTATTTCTGCTGCTGCTGTTATCATTTTGAAATTGTTCCTTATGGCTCTTCGGCTAACCTCCTGCTGCTGCTGCTACTTTTCTCTACTGTTGCCCCTGCAGGCCATCCCCCGCGTCCCTGCTAGTGCTGCTGTTCTGTGCTTTTTCTTTTTGCCTCCACAGCTAAGCTCCTGCTGCTGCACCTTCTCCAACTCTCCCCCTGCAGAGCACCCGTCCCATGACTGCTGCTGGTGCTGTTCCTGTGATTGGTCCTGTGGGCCAGAGGTAACCTCCTCCTGCTGCTAACCCGCCTCTGTTCTCCCTGCAGGCCATCCCCCGCATCACCAGCAAGGGCACTGTGTGTGGTGCTGTGGGTTTGACTGCTGACTTGCTGCTGCTGCTGCTGCTGCTGCTGCTGCTGCTGCTGCTACTCCCTCTGTTCTCCCTACAGGCCAACCCCGCACCACTGCTGCTGCATGTTGCTGCTCCTGTCATCGCTTTTGTGGGCCATGAGTAATCTCCTGCTGCTACTCCCTCTGTTGCACAGGCCATGCTTGGTCCCACTGCTGCTGCTGCTGCTCCTGTGAGCGCTCTTCAGCTTCGACTGCTGACTTTCTGCTGCTTTTCCTTCTGGCCATCCCATCCATAAGTACTGATTAGCCTAGATGCATTGTGCTCCAGTGGGATGTTGTCCCTCCTGCTGCTGCTGTCCTATGGGTGGTCATGTGAGCTCAAGGAAGCCTAACTTTCTGTTGCTGCTCCTTCTTCTGCTGTCCTGCTTACAGGCCATCCCTGGCATCACCAGCAAGAGCGCTGTGTGCTGCTTTGGGCTTGACTGCTGACTTTCTGCTGCTGCTGCTACTTCTTCTGCTCTCCCTACAGTCCATCCCCCGCATTCCTGCTGCTGCTCCTCCTCCTATGATATCTCCTAGAGGCCCCACAAGTAATCTCCTGGTGCTGCTCCTTCGTCTGCTCTCTCTCTCCTTACAGGCCATTCCTCGCATCACTGCTTCTTCTTCTGCTGCTCCTATCATCGCTCCTGTGGGCCATAAGTAATCTCCTGCTGCTACTCTCTCTGTTTTCAATCCCTGCAGGCCATCCCGCGCATCACCAGCAAGGGCACTGTGTGTGGTGCTGTGTACAAGGTAGCTTCAGCTAAGGAGATCTCCCAGCCCTAAGTCCCTCGAGCATACCAGACTCAATCGCTGCTGTTCTGGGTGAACTTGCGGCTGCACCCTAGCCCAGTGACGGCAGCAGATGAACCGGCAATGTGTTCCATAGGATGATGTCCACTATCAGTAAGGTGGGTCCGGCATGTGTCAAAGCCGGCGCTGGTTGTAGGTAGTCGGGATGTGTATTGGTTAGGGCATTAGTGTGTGCTTTTGGAATGTGTATCGGTGGTGAACCGGTAGATTGGCAGGTCCTGGGCTAGAGAGGTTACTAGTCTATTTATGGACCGTGTGGTGTTGGTGTAGTCACAGCAGATCAGGTGGAAGCTGTACATTCCAAGCAGGGCTGTGTTGGAGTCATGTGGCGGGTGCTGCACGGCCCGAAAGCTGTGCAGTGATCTATCTCACGTATTCTAAGCAGGGCTGTACTGGCACCTACCTGATTTGATCCCGTACAAAAGTTGCCCCTGCTGAGCCTCTAGATTAAACAAGGGGAAGTGCAGGCATGCAATTACAGAGGCTGTTTTATGTTGTGCAAGCTTGTAGATGCTTATGCACACCAACGATGTCACTTGGAGTTTTTTGGTAGCGTTAGGTTGCAGACAATTGCAGAGAATTTCGTGCTGTTGCTTGCTCACTCGCTGTTCTTTGTGATGGCTTGAGGTGCGGGGCCTATGGTGCTTTTTGCTATGGCGTATCATGAAATGTAGTAGTAATAGGTCAATGTACATTTTTGCATTCATGGAACTGCTCTCACCTGTGCCAGCAGGAGCCAAGGGCTGGCAGCAAAAACCCAATGTGATTGGATTTTTGTAGTTTTGTATGTGCCAACTAATGGATGGAGTCGTCCTGAGTGAAGCGGCAACGGATAGTGCATACCGCGCGTGTGTCTTAAGCAACATTCAGATTTCTCTTGATATGCAAGTCCAGGGATCCACCTCGAGCTTAATAGGCGGGGTATATGACCACAGGCCACTGTGGCACCGCACGCGTGCCGATAGGTTTATTTGCCAGTGTAAGACTCACACACAGGACATACTGCTTGAGAGTACTACATGATTTAGGAAGGGCATAGGAAGGGCTGATGAGAGTAACATTGAAGGTAGATCAAAGTTGGTAGCACTAATGCTCGCTGACGACCTTGTAGGGCTTGCAGAATCGCAGGAAGAGCTTCAGAAGATGGCTGACACGATTCATGCCTACAGTCGTAAGTGGCGTTTTAAGCTGAGCCCAACTAAAAGTGCTGTTGTTGTGTTTGGTCCTTTGCCCCCCAATAAAGAGTCCCCAAAGGTAAGTTTTAGCAGTGAGAATTTGCCAGTACTAGATGCATATACATACTTGGGGATTGTTTTCACTAGTGATTGCAAATGGGACGCTCACATTGCAGGTATGATTGAAAAAGCTACAGCCTCCATTAATGCATTGCAAACATTCTTCCAGAATCGTCATGTAAGCTTTGAGGTTAAGAGAGCCATGCTGCTGGCTTTGATAAGACCAAGGGTTGAGTATGGTTCTGAGGTATGGTGGGCATCATCCCAGCAGACAAATACCATAGAGTCTAAGATCCAAATAGAGGTTTTGAAGAGATCACTGCATTGCAAGCCAAACATCTGCCATGAGGTATTGAGGGCAGAAGCTGGTGTTAGACCTCTATCTAGCTGGTTGGACCAGAGGAAGGTTGAATGGTGGTTCAAATTACAGCAAAAGGATACTACTAGCTTTAGCAGGCAGGCACTTGAAGCATCTTGGCCAAGCCACAGGAATTATACTTCTTGGCAGAAGAGGTTCAATAAACTCAGGGCTGAACTAGGCATGCAGGAAGAAACCTTACAAGCAAGAGTGAGAGAGGGACACCTACCTAGCTTCAGGGCATATGTCAGGTGGAGTATATATGAAAGAGACAGGGCTGTTCGGGAGGAGGGTGCTAGGAATAAATCTACTTTAGCGACATATATGCAGCATTACAATGACGATATCAATTATTTCAAGCCGCAGCCATATCTGTGCACAGGCCCTCTGAGCAAAGGCATGGAACTCATTATGCAGCTGCGTGCAGGTATTCTTCCTCTCAACGCTATGACAGCAAAATTCGGTAGGCAGAGCGCTAGCAGGCAAAGTGCACGTAGGGAGTGCTGCAAGTCCTGTGATCTTGGCCCTGAATTGGGAGGTGAAGTTGAATCTCCTGAACACTTCTTGTTTGACTGTCCTGTTTACCAGGCACAAAGGCAAAAGCTGTGGGAGAAGCTGACTTCTGACCCTGATGTTGCTGCAAAATGTCAGATATTGGATGGCAAATCTGATGAGGAGAAGCTGCATAGCATGCTTAATGAAGAGTTCTGGGGTGTAGACGTCGATGAGGAGTCTGGCTTAGTATATGGCCCTTTCAAGCATGCATTTAAGTGTATAGCTAAATATGTTGCAGCTGCTTGGAAGATTAGGAAT
The DNA here is from genome assembly GCA_963556185.1 of Pseudopediastrum boryanum. Taxonomy (NCBI): domain Eukaryota; kingdom Viridiplantae; phylum Chlorophyta; class Chlorophyceae; order Sphaeropleales; family Hydrodictyaceae; genus Pseudopediastrum; species Pseudopediastrum boryanum. Next base: position 1,310,534 of record OY744501.1, read on the forward strand.
GCTTATGCTCACCCTTCTGATGTGGCGTGAGGTCCAACCAATGGGGTTTGTTACCAACTATTGCTTGCACCCGGGCTTACAAGCCCTCCTTGCTTTCTTAAGTAGGAGGGAGGCTCTTACCCCCATTGGGGCAGTGGAGGTTTTGGGTGATTTTGACCTAGCTGCTGGACCTCATGTTTAGGCATGCATATATTGTCATACATGTCGAAGTTTACCCGTATTCTGTTCCACCTCGCTGCTCTTTGTGACAGCTTGAGGTGCGGGGCCTATGGCACTTATTGCTATGGCATATCATGAAATGTAATAATAATACATGATTTATGCACGCCTGGAGAATTTACCGCATGTACTCTTGCCCTCTTCCGGATGCCACGGCACACCTCACCAAGTTGGTAAGCAAGACTTCAGTGCCACACCTAACGTGCATTTCATATCATGTGATACCATACCAGTTCCAATGTTTGGTTTTTTACCAGCGGATACCAACTGGCATATTCAAAGTTCCGTACTAAACCAAGATTTTCAAAATGGCTGCCACCAGCCCACCCGTGCATGCAACACCGCCTGCTCACTCGGGCACCCCATGAGCATCGCTTCCATGCAATACAGTGACAATCGTAGCTGCTTTTTGGCTGCTGTGGTGCCGTGCACTACCAATTACCAAATGTATGGCCCTGTCAACGCAGGGCGTCGGTGGGGGCAGCGCCACCCACAAGGAGCCAGCTTAGCCTCCAATGGCATATTCAACTTCCTGTCCAAAACTCACACAATGGCTGCCACCAGCCCACCCTAGATCCCTTGCTAGCCAATGTATGTCACTACTTACATAGAAGTAAAAAAGCATCCATGGCAGGACATACAGCAACTTCCATCAATCTTCACCATGTCTCTTGCACCACGTCTGAAGGTCAAGGTAACTGGCACCTCTGCCCCCTTGTTCTCTCCCATAAAGTCCCTGCTCAAGCTTGCAGTGAATCTCACTGGTTCTTGAAGCTCTTTAGGCACTGCAGTGGGCATCAGGATATCCGACAGATACTCCCCTGTTACAGACCGCTGCAATGCTTCCTTCCCCCAGCCGGTTCCTGCTGCAGCATCAACCACCTTGTTGCTGAACACCTGGTCCCGTACTGTCCATAAAAGAGGGGCCGTTTCATCAAAGATCATGCTGGCATAGATGAAGCCCTTTACAGCGTCGACTAGATCTTGCAGCTGTAGCTTCAGGCCAATGTACAACAGCTGCTCCACCTGGCCTGCAAGCTGGGCCATGAATGCAACCTTGCCTTCTACCTTCGCAGCCTCTGCTACTATGCCACCACCACCAGCCAGTTTGCCTTTGCGAAGTTGCAGTGGCTTCTCGTAGGAGAAGCAGTAGAAAACACCGGCCGCCCCCAGCTGCAGTTCCTGGCTGCCAAGGTTCACATGAAAGCACAGGGAAGCAAGATAGGCCCTCACAGCTGCTGTCAGGAAGGCGGCATTGGTGTCAACTGCATCTGCAAACACCAGCAACTGGTACAGATTATCTGCTGAGGGTGCTGCCATGGTCTCATCTTGGGCCTCGAACTTCACAGCTATGGATGTACTGATAGGCCAGGTTGAGCCAGGTCACAACGATTTTGCGCGTCACAGGCTTCCCATCAATTAGGATATTGCTGAGGTCCCATTCATGTTTGCTGGGCAGGGCACGAGCACACTGGGACAACGGCAGGATCACCATGCTGTCTGCCATAAGCACATCGGCCTCATCAGCCAGCTTCAGCCGTATAAATTCATCCTCTTTAAAAGCAGCAGTATATGAGCGTTTAGGGGCCATGACAATGTTAAGGCCTCAACTCTTGGAAGGGCCAGACATGCAGAGGCGACGAAGGGGCAGCCGTACAACGCAATGTACAGAGCAAGACTCCTAGAAGCTACCTGCATTTTGAATGGTCTTTCATATTTGACTGATGCACACGCCTCGATTGAGTTTCATACTCTAGCGATCATAGGGCCTTGAGTAGGTCGCACCCGACCGGAGGCACCGCGAATGACGCGAAAGCTTTGAAAGTTTTGCATGTGCTGTATCATAATAAATACATAAAGAAGCCTTGTAATCGTGCCTTGTAATCGTGAGGTAAGTATAAGCGAGCATTAACTGCCTCAGCGTGTACCCAGAAGCTGTCTAGTAGGTGCCCGACCCTGCTCATTGTCTGCTCGTGGTGCATCGCTCCTCAACAGTGGCTCAATACGCACAGCAGGCTGAAGTAACACAACTCCCAAGGCTGTTTTGTACACACTGGAGTCTGAAACAGAGATCGAAATCTTCAAAGCAGCAATAATAGGCACAACCGCATACTGGTATTCGGGCAGGGCCACCTTGCCCCTAAACACAATTACCAACAACAAGTTACCAACAATGGCATGGTCCTTGAATCACCGATTCAGAACCACATGAAGAGTGCACCAGGTCACCTGGTCATCAAGATGGAGAGTCTTTTCCCTGCATGAGACTTTCTGACCAAATGGATCAAAACCACTCAAACTAAGGGATGCCTTGCTCTGATGCAATTGGATGCACTTGGAAGCCCCTTGCACCAAGAAATGGACCCTCATCTGAAACCCTGAGGTATGTACAGAACCCATGCATTATGAGACTGAGTTTATAAGTGATAAGGGAGATGATACTGAACAATATGTCATAAGGACCAAGTGCTAACCCATGCGTTGTGTCCACTTTGGGCTGCAAATGCATTACGTACAGCACATGGGCCCGAACGCAGACTGAAGTCAAACTGCAAAGACCTATACCACCCTCATGCAATGCATTGAACAAAACTTGTGAGCAAGCTGGCAAGACTGTATGGAGCATACACCAACACAGGTCGTAGAGGACTCACAGAGTTCTGGTGGAACCACCCACGTTGGCATGGGGCTTGGAAGCATGATGTAGCCCTTGGATCAGATGCATGTACCACACCTAGCCCATACCACTCTTTCACCATCTTTCCCATGCCAAAATTGCATTACATGCCGTGGGGCCCAAAACAGCCAGGTCAAGCGTTCACACAACATACAGCAGCTTCCAGCAGTCTCAACTCTTGGTTTTTCTGGACTATGAAAAACATTAGTGGTCTGAAGACGCCAGCATAAATCACCAGCTGCATCTCTCCCGCTAGAGGCATAACAAAGTATGTCCTAAGCAAGATCCCTGGCACAATGACACAGTCTCCTACACCAAAAATGAATGAATAACAAAGGCACTTTCTCTTGCATTTCTGCACCCAAGCAATGGTTCCTTCAAGTTACATCCCATAGCCAGCGTCAGCCTGTGTTGCATAGCTTCTTCTTCTCTCTATCTTCACCCAGCCAGGCAGCCACCCCATGTCCGCTGCAGAGATCAACAATTCCAGCAGGGAGAGATCCCCTTAAAATAAGGTGGCCTCTGACATATCTCCACCGTAACTCACCACTGATGCATTCCAGGCCCAATGCATTTGGCAGCCAGCAGCCCCCAGCCGCCAACAGCCGTACATGCATGCACTTCTCCAGCCGCTTCCCCTCTCGCCTTGGGTATCTGGCCACCCGATGTTGTCATAAGGAGTAGGAAGAGTGCAGACCCAGCAAAGCCACCTCTCAACCTGCAGTGTGTGTGAGGAGCAACGTTTAAGAAAACACCTTAAACCCTACCCCAAAACCCTAAACCCAGCCACATCTTGGACCTGCAGTGTGTGTCCCAGACAACATCAAAGGTCAACCCTACAGCTAAACCCTGAACCGAGCCACATCTTGGACCTGCTGTGTGTGCTTCAGACAACATCAAAGGTTTACCCTACAGCTAAACCCTAAACCCAGCCACATCTTGGACCTGCAGTGTGTGTTCCAGACAACTTCAAAGGTTCACCCTACAGCTAAACCCTAACCCAGCCACATCTTGGACCTGCAGTGTGTGTTCCAGACAACTTCAAAAGTTCACCCTACAGCTAAACCCTAAACCCAGCCACATCTTGGACCTGCAGTGTGTGCTTCAGACAACATCAAAGGTTTACCCAACAGCTAAGCCCTAAACCCAGCCACATCTTGGACCTGCAGTGGATGTTCCAGACAACATCAAAGGTTCACCCTACAGCTAAACCATAACCCAGCCACATCTTGGACCTGCAGCGTGTTGAGAGAAAACACACGCTGCGAGAGTAGGGCACTGGGGCAAAGTGAAGGATTCCTGGTGTATTTGCATGTATCAACTAGTGGGACAGTCATGGCAACATTGCCTATTGCCATCCAATACTTGCTTTATGTGCAACCAAGTAATCGCATGGTGATATGAGTGGCCTGACATAAATGAAGCATTGTTTCCCTAGTAGGTCACAAACTGCCCGGTACCAAGCTCAGCATGCGTATACTCATTTGGTGCACTATCCGTACACCTTGCAGTTGTTGCATTGGCAGCAATCCCAGGCTAATGGAGCCAGAGGGCTAGCGCCACAATGACTGCCTGTCAGCGGCCCATAAAGCACTGTTCCAACCTCACTGGCTGCTTGAGCTTCACCGCAGCCAAGCCATCAGCCACGCCAGCATGCTATACATATGAAATGGATCACTGCATGCTGCACATACTACGGTAACATACTACAAACAACAATAACATATTACAAACAACAATAACAACGTAGATGGCATACATGCTTCCTCACCCCTGCATACCTGTGCTTGGGCGGTCTGCTGAGCCTCTCCATCGTGCCAACATTCGTTGGCTGCACCAAACTCTTCTCCTTTTGCTGCTTCCTTCAGTACCAGATTGCAGCTGTACAGGGTAGCTGACAATTTCAGCAGGCTGTAGCCCAAGAAGTGAGTACACACCCCACATCACTCATAAGCAGAAGGGTGTAGCAGCTGCAATTTCTGCTGGGTGCAGCTGCTTGCACTTCTGTAGCCGGCCTTTGAAGTGGGACCCACCTTGCTGTGTAGCTGCTGATCCAGCATCGCAGCAAGAAGCTGCTGCAGTTTGGCGTCTGATGAGTAGTTCTGCTCTGGGCTTATCTATGTGCCGAGGGCCCTGCTACTGCACCTGCCCACAGCTGTGTCAGTGGCTGCAGCTACTGCTGTATTTGCTGCTGCTGTGTCTGCTGCTGCAGCTGCTGCTGTGTTTGCTGCTGCTGTGTCTGCTACTGTAAGCTGCCTGCTGCTGCAGCTACTGCTGTGTTTGCTGCTGCTGCTGCTGCCTCTGCTAGTGTTGTCGGCTGCACTTGCTGCTGCTGTGTCTGCTGCTGCTAACAGCAATGGTGTTGGTACTGACACTAACACTTGTACTCATCCTGCCATCAACATCGATGCTCCTAACGTGCTGCTGGTTGTGAACTGTCTTTGCTGCTGCCCACTTGCAATAACTAACTCCCCTAGGTGCTGCTGCGGCTGCCGCTGCCAGTGCAGCATTGAAAGAACCAACCACCCCAGGCTGCAACACTACCTACCACCTGCTTCACTAGCTAAAAGTCGCTGTAAAAGACCAAAGCACCAACAACCCCCTGAAACCTCTCTGCCAACCCGTCCTTGCCACATTGGCAACTGACTGTCCTTGCGCTGCTGCTAGCTTGTACTGCTCTCATTGGCCAGGCTGTTCCTGATGCTTCCCATGCCAACTCTACTGCTGCTCCTTGTGCTGTCTGTGCTCCTTGCACTGTGTTGGGTGCGGTGTGTTGGGTGCGGTATGAACCAAGTACTGCTGCAAACCCCATGACCATGCGCCTGCTGCACATTGCGCATGGCTGAGGAGGTGTGAAACAATGGGCTGGTCCAATCGCTGCGGCAGTACAGGCACGCAGTTCAAGCTAAGCACATGACATGCATTTTCTCGCGGTAACATATCTTGGAGACTAGAATAAAAGATTGACTTCAACAGGGGATACATCGGCTGTGAGGATCTCTACTCAAAACTGGAATTGCGTCGTGGTCAACTTTAGGAATCAGGAGTCCATACTATCAGCATTGGAAAGCTCGGCCTGAGAGGAAGTCTGGCACAACAAGTCTCTTCTAACTAACACAGCAATGTGCACTCCCCAGATCACAGAGAACAAATCATGTGCCACACAGATTTGAACCACCTCCATGGGTACAGCATATATACTTGCAGGGAATTGCACTGATATATCAGCTGAAGATGCATGCACTCAGTGCCATGTCCATTTCCAGCCATTCCCATGCCATGCTTCATGTGGGGTTTGCTCTTCAGACCATGCAGGCCGTCTGCAAGTCACATCACTGCGGCAGATACACACCCAAATCTCAACACCCTCAACGACCTTGCAATAACCTGGAGCAAAATTACTGCACATGTACTCAGGACTAACATCCAGAGATAATCAGCCAGCTCCATATGCTCCTGGAATTACCAGTAGCTTGCAAAAGGGCACTCAGTAGCACTTTGCCCACAACAAGCAACATGGCAGCAAGACCGTACTGTTTGGTGACCCACCGTGGCTAGTTCATAGCCAGGGCTTCAATACCAGACAAAAGCAAAGCTATAAACACACTACAGCAGAACTTGCACATGCACCACATACCCAAGCAACCTAGCCGGTGGTGATGATATCGCTGCTATGCAGCAGCACAGGCACAAACTCCAGCATCACATGTAAGCAGCAGCCATTTCTCCTACTGAACAGGACTCGCAACAAGCAAGGCCATCACTGCATTTCAGCATCTTGCTGAAGCTACGCTGGTAGAAGAATGCAAAAGAGTGCCACATGGGAACAAGATGCATGTGTGAGCATTGCAACTACACCATTTCATCCATCTGCAACACCCAAGGGCCCAAATACAATCCTCCGTGCCAAGATCAGCACACAGAGATGGCTGCTATCGGCTTGGACCTGCTGAACCTGCTGGCAACCACCATGTGCACAGCCGCTAGCTGCAGCAACGTACACTAGAAGCAGCAGTGCTACATGAACTGCTGTATGTTCATACCAGAACCGCATGGCCAATTGCGTTCCATGGTATTAACTGGAACTACCGCTGTGCCAGTCCTTCCACAAGAACAATCCCCCAAGAATAATCATCCTGGCATGCATACCTTCAGTACTCCGTCAGCAAATTCAACACTTCGCATCATATACATTTCTTGTCAGCATGTACAACGATCCATGCAAGCTCCCAGCAACCCACCAGAAAAAAGAATACTAATCAAGAGACATAGTACCCACACAAGTGAGCACCGCAGAACACCATGTGCTTTGCATCCTTCTGCAGAAGATCAGGCAACACAGACAGAAACTCCAGCAGCAGGGCACATCTGCAGTCTCAACCATGAGAGCAGGCATCGGGTAGCTCCATGTTTGTATCTTGATGGATTAGGAGGACGTGGTAGGGGGGAACGCACCACGTGTGCTAGAACCACCTCTTCCTTAAAACTACGCAGGGCTAACGCCCGGCGTCCACTCACTCAAAACATGATCAGTGAATAGAAATATGGTACTGAAAAATGTGTCGTGAAGAAGTGCTAACACATGCGTCGCGTCCACCGTTGAACTGCAACTGCATCACGAGCAGCACATGGGTGCGAACACATAAGTCAAACTGCAAGGACCTATACCACCCTTATGCAATACATTGGACGAAACTTGTAAGCAAGCTGGATAGACCTTATGCAGCTAATACCGGCAGAGGTATGGAAGACTCACCCCGGGTAGCTCAGTTGGTTAGAGCACCGGATTCACATCCGTGAAGTCGCAGGTTCGATCCCTGCCCCGGGTACAAATCGTCAAATCTTCGAAGCGACCGCGATAGGATGCGGCTTTAGCGCAGTTGGTTAGCGCGCTGCCTTAGGATGGCAAGCTTCTAGCAGGCGTGGGTTCAAATCCCGTTGTCGGCAAGATTTGGCGCCTCATGCGAGGAATGGTGTGGGTTCAAATCCCACTACCGTCGCTAGATGGAAAGCCGCTCACTGTGTGGTCCGATCCCACACAGGCTCTTCCATCGAAACAACGCACCCGAACCGGACTTTCGAGCGGTTTAGATGGTCCCCATTGAGGAGGGTCTCCCTTGAGAAAGGAGGGGTGCGGTCCGGTCCGAATCCGGAGAAAATGGATAAGAGAGCTCTCTCAGGTAGAGAGAAGGATCCAAGTAGATGGATCACAGTGGTCATACGCAGTGTGGTGAAGTGCGCTGCATGAAACAAAGGCACTGACCCTGGCCCAGGGTGGGCATGGTTGTGGGAATCGGGTGGAATGCCCCCCACACCAATGGTACTAGCAGCACTGGATGTTCCAGGATAGCGTGCAGTCCCTTAACCCCACGCGGGAGGCCGCCTCACGAGCCTCCTTGCGTAGCTCTCTCTCTCTCTCTGGAAGACTCACAACTGGTGGAATAAATCACATTGGCATGGCACTTGGAAGTATGTATGGTGTAACCCTCTGATCAGATGCATGCACCCCACCTAGCCCATAACTACTCTTTCACAACCTTTCCCATGCCAAAATTGCATTACTTGGCGTGGGGCCCAAATCAGCCCAGCAAGCTGAAGCATTCTTACAACACTGCACAGAAACTTCCAGCAGTCTCAAATCTTCCTTTGTCTGGACATATATACAGCAATAGTCTGGTCTGATGACACCAGCATAAATCACCAGCTGCATCTCTCCCGCTGGACTATTGTAAATCACTGGAAGATCAGCCCTGAGCAAGATTCCTGGCACAAACACACAGTCTCCTGTACCAACAGCGAGTGTATAGCAAAGGCACTCTCTCCTCCCTTTCTGCACTAAAGCAATGGTTCCTTCAAGTTACATCACCTCGCATGTGTTGCATAGCTTCTTCTTTTCTCCATCCTTACCCAACCAGCCAGCCACCCCATGTCCGCTGCAGAGATCAACAATTCCAGCAGGGAGAGATCCCCTTAAGGTGGCCTCTGACATATCGATCTCCACCATAACCCCACTGATGCATTCCAGGCCCAATGCACTTGGCAGCCAGCAGCCCCCAGCCGCCAACAGTACATGCATGCACTTCTCCAGCCGCTTCCCCTCTTGCCTTGGGTATCTGGCCACCTGATGTTGTCATAAGGAGTGGGAAGGGTGCAGATCCAGCAAAGCCACATCTTGGACCTGCAGTGCAGTGTGTGTGACAGGTAATGCTTAAAAGGAAACCTTAAACCCTACACCAAAACCCTGAACCCAGCCACATCTTGGACCTGCAGCGTGTGTTCCCGACAACATCAAAAGTTCACCCTACAGCTAAACCCTAAACCCAGCCACATCTTGGACCTGCAGTGTGTGCTAACAGACAACATCAAAGGTTCACCCTACAACTAAACCCTGAGCCTAGCCACATCTTGGACCTGCAGTGGGTGTTCCAGACAACATCAAATGTTCACCCTACAGCTAAACCCTAACCCAGCAACATCTTAGACCTGCAGCGTGTTGAGAGAAAATGATACGCTGCAAGAGTAGGGCACTGGGGCAAAGTGAAGGATTCCTGGTTTATTTGCATGTATCAACTAGTGGGACAGTCATGGCAACATTGCCTATTGCCATCCAATAGTTGCTTTATCTGCAACAAAGTAATCGCATGGTGATATGAGTGGCCTGACATAAATAAAGCATAGTTTTCCCTAGTAGGTCACAAACTGCCCGGTACCAAGCTCAGCATGCGTAAACTCATTTGGTGCACTATCCGTACACGTTGCAGTTGTTGCATTGGCAGCAATCCCAGGCAAATGGAGCCAGAGGGCTAGCGCCGCAATGACTGCCTGTCAGCGGCCCACAAAGCACTGTTCCAACCTCACTGGCTACTTGAGCTTCACCGCAGCCAAGCCATCAGCCATGCCAGCATGCTATACATATGAAATGGATCACTGCATGCTGTACATACTACGGTAACATACTACAAACAACAAACAACAAACTACAAACAACAATAACATATTACAAACAAGAATAACAGCGTAGATGGCATACATGCTTCCTCACCCCTGCATACCTGTGCTTGGGCGGTCTGCTGAGCCTCTCCATCGTGCCAGCATTCGTTTGGCCGCGCCAAACTCTTCTCCTCCTGCTGCTTCCTTCAGTACCAGATTGCAGCTGTACAGGGTAGCTGAAAATTTCAGCAGGCTGTAGCCCAAGAAGTGAGTACACACCCCACATCTCTGATAAGCAGAAGGGTGTAGCAGCTGCAATTTCTGCTGGATGCAGCTGCTTGCACTTCTGTAGCCTTTGAAGTGGGACCGACGCTTGCTATGTAGCTGCCGATCCAACATCGCAGCAAGAAGCTGCTGCAGGTCGGCGTCTGATGAGTATTGCTGCTCTGGGTGAGGGTGCTGGAGCTGTCTGGGCCGTATACATGTGCCGGGGTCCCTGCCACTGTACCCTGCCTACAGCTATGTCTGCTGCTGCAGCTACTGCTGTATTTGCTGCTGCTGTGTCTGCTACTGTAAGCTGCCTGCTGCTGCAGCTACTGCTGTGTTTGCTGCTGCTGTGTCTGCTATTGTAAGCTGCCTGCTGCTGTGTCTGTTCCTGCAGCTACTGCTGTGTTTGCTGCTGCTGCTGCCTCTGCTGTTGTCGGCTGCACTTGCTGCTGCTGTGTCTGCTGCTGCTTACAGCAATTGTGTTGGTACTGACACTAACACTTGTACTCATCCTGCCATCAATATCGATGCTCCTAACGTGCTGCTGGTCGTGAAATGTCTTTGCTGCTGCCCACTTGCAATGATAAACTCCCCCAGGTGCTGCTGCGGCTGCCAGTGCAGCATTGAAAGAACCAACCACCCCAGGCTGCAACACCTAAAACCTGCTTCACTACCTAAAAGTCGCTGTAAAAGACCAAAGCACCAACAACCCCCTGAAACCTCTCTGCTAACCCGTCCTTGCCACATTGGCAACTGACTGTCCTTGCGCTGCTGCTAGCTTGTACTGCTCTCATTGGCCAGGCTGTTCCTGATGCTTCCCATGCCAACTCTACTGCTGCTCCTTGTGCTGTCTGTGCTCCTTGCACTGTGTTGGGTGCGGTATGACCCAAGTACTGCTGCAAACCCCATGGCCATGCGCCTGCTGCACAATGCGCATGGCTGAGCAGGTGTGAAACAATGGGCTGGTCCAATCGCTGCGGCAGTACATGCAAGCAGTTCAAGCTAAGCACATGACATGCATTCCTTGCAGTTACATATCTTGGAGACTAGAATAAAAGATTGACTTCAACAGGGGATACATCGGCTGTGAGGATCTCTACTCAAAACTTGGAATTGCGTCGTCGTCAACTTTAGGAATTAGGAGTCCATACTATCAGCATTGGAAGGCTCGACCTGAGAGGAAGTCTGGCACAACAAGTTTCTTCTAACTAACACAGCAACGTGCACTCCCCGGAGCACAGAGAACAAATCATGTGCCACACAGATTTCAACCACCTCCATGGGTACAGCATATATACTTGCAAGAAAGTGCACTGATAAAAAAGCAGTTTACCCATCAGCTGAAGATGCATGCACTCAGTGCCATGTCCATTTCCAGCCATTCCCATGCCATGCTTCATGTGGGGTTTGCTCTTCAGACCATGCAGGCCGTCTGCAAGTCACATCACTGCGGCAGATACACACCCAAATCTCAACACCCTCAACGATTTTGCAATAACCTGGAGCAAACTTACTGCACATGTACCTAGGACTAACATCCAGAGAGAGTCAGCCAGCTCCATATGCTCCTGGAATTACCAGTAGCTTGCAAAAGGGCACTCAGTAGCACTTTGCCCACAACAAGAAACATGGCAGCAAGACCGTACTGTTTGGTGACCCACCGTGGCTAGTTCATAGCCAGGGCTTCAATACCAGACAAAAGCAAAGCTATAAACACACTACAGCAGAACTTGCACATGCACCACATACCCAAGCAACCTAGCCGGTGGTGATGATATCGCTGCTATGCAGCAGCACAGGCACAAACTCCAGCATCACATGTAAGCAGCAGCCATTTCTCCTACTGAACAGGACTCGCAACAAGCAAGGCCATCACTGCATTTCAGCATCTTGCAGAAGCTACGCTGGTAGAAGAATGCAAAAGAGTGCCACATGGGAACAAAATGCATGTGTGAGCATTGCAACTACACCATTTCATCCATCTGCAACACCCAAGGGCCCAAATACAATCCTCCGTGCCAAGATCAGCACACAGAGATGGCTGCTATCGGCTTGGACCTGCTGAACCTGCTGGCAACCACCATGTGCACAGCCGCTAGCTGCAGCAACGTACACTAGAAGCAGCAGTGCTACATGAACTGCTGTATGTTCATACCAGAACCGCATGGCCAATTGCGTTCCATGGTATTAACTGGAACTACCGCTGTGCCAGTCCTTCCACAAGAACAATCCCCCAAGAATAATCATCCTGGCATGCATACCTTCAGTACTCCGTCAGCAAATTTAACACTTCGCATCATATACATTTCTTGTCAGCATGTACAACGATCCATGCAAGCTCCCAGCAACCCACCAGAAAAAAGAATGCTAATCAAGAGACATAGTACCCACACAAGTGAGCACCGCAGAACACCATGTGCTTTGCATCCTTCTGCCCACTCACGGTCTGCCCTAGTAACCTGCCTGCCATATGGCCAAAACTTGCAGCAATGAAGCGATGGGTGCACTACGTATAGGCATATATGCACATCAAACACTTCATGTGATGCAAATGTTCCAACTAAGCTACATTAGTGTTGTTTCCACTCTGCACCTCACATTCAACCACAAGGGGCCCCCTGCATGCCAAACACCGATAGGTTCCTTATACCCTAGCTGAGCAGCACAGCCCTCCTTATCAAGCACCGCCATTGCCATGTGCACTCACACATGGAGAATAAAATTTGAGCCCTGCAAACCTTAACTACACACAGACCAGTTGCAGGTCTCTTGAATAGTATGCACTTCACCTTGGACCTCACCATGCACCCCTGCATCTGCCACCACTCAACAGAGCTTCTCTGGCCTCATTAATAATCAAGTTACCATACCAAAGTGAAGTGTACGAACCATGCATCAACAGGAAATGCCATAGCCAATGTCCTTGACTACTTCCATGGCAATCTAAATGTCCATTCAGCCGTCAATGGCTTCATTATGAGTCAGCACCTGTGTGTCAAGAAGGCCTGATGCTGCGTCAGAAAACTATTGCAGTTGAAGCCATTGGTGTTACAACTACAAGAGAGAATGAGATGTGGTTGGTAGGGGCCATTCCCACATAGAACAGGGTCCTATACCACGTGCCGCTACAGTACAAGCAAAGACCGCAGCTAACCACAGTTTTTTCACGCAAACCTTTTGAGGTCTCCAATCCTCAAATCCAGGCGGTAGATGTTGGGCCCCACCTTCACATGTTGGCCCGTTCCCTCAGCCAGTTCCAGCTCAACTTGGACTACATCCCCCTGCTTGCCTCCCAGAGCGTCCTTCTTTAGGATAGCATCAAAGTTGATGGGATCCACAAGCTGTTCACAGGTCAAGACAGGCTTCAGCACGTCCCATAAGTAGTCTCCAGCCATGGAGTTAGTGAGTGCTTCCTTGCCCCAGCTGGTCCCTGCTGCAGCATCAACCACCCTGGGGCTGAACACCTGGTCACAGAGCTCCAGCAGGAGGGGATAGCCCCTACGGAACGCCATGCTGTTTCTTATGAACGCCTGAACAGTGCCCACCAGGGTCGTGAGGTACAATCTGAATCCAATGAACAACAGCTGCTCCACCTGGCTAACAACGTACGTAAGAAATGATGTTTTTTCCTCAACAGTTGCTGCCTTAACAATGAGCTTTCCTCCGGTCGGAGTAAATGCAAACAGGCCGAGCGCGTCGACTGATTCGTCATTGAAGCCGTAGCACCCATCAAGCTTCACACTCCGGTACAAAAAGACGTGCCGAAAACCCACCCCCTGAGCACGCCCGCTTCAACTACATTGTAGAATAGACTCAGACAAAGCTAACAAGCATTGCCAGACCTCAAATAGATGTCTGTGGAGGGAGAAACTTGAATTTACGTATGCTACTCCCGCGGGCTAGTGCGTCCACGTCCCGGGGCGTTGGCACATTTTGGAAGCAGCAGCGGCCTTCCAGACAGCTCCACATATTTTGGGAGGCCCAAACCCTGCTCCTTGCTGTCTTTCCTTATCCTCCTTTCATGTACAACGTGCGTTTGGGTATGGGTGACACAACATGGGTGCCTGCAAGCCCGTCGGAAGAGTTACCAGGAAGCAAGGTGGAATTCCCCAAATTGCATGTTGCAGCTTGCACACCACTAACGACGCATTGAACGAAACAGCCACATGGCATGCTGAGGGAAAGCAAATGGACATACTGCGGTGCACATGCTATAGAGGGCAGTGCCAAGTGCAAGCCATGTGGTGCCAAGGAACAGGATCCATGCAGGCTGCACGGGGTCATGAATGATCCTGAGTGCTGTATTCAAGGCTCACTGCCCGAGGCACTCAGTCAAAGCTGGAGAACATCCTTGCACTGTGGGCATGCACAGCAGCAAGTTTGGGCAGTCCTTCCACATGACAATGTGGGCACTGTATAGGTCTCTCTCACAGCAGCATGGCTCTGCCAAAAGACCTGGCCTATGGCAGATGCTCAGCAGTTGGTCCTAGGAACGTCTTTTTGTACCACAGTGTTCAGCTTCACCTCCTGCTCACCCAGCTTCTGACACACCCTGATGCTGTCAAGGTTGTCGCGCAAAACTGAACTAATGAAGGGCTTCTTGGAATCAACAGCATCAGAGAAGGTCAGAAAGTCGTACAGGTCCTGGGAAGATGAGATGTGTTCCCCTTCGGCAACCGCCTCAAAGTCGCAGCCATGGATGTACTGATAGGCGCAGTTCAGCCAAGCTACAACGGTCTTGCGACCCACAGGCTGGCCATCTATAACCAGGTTGGTGAGGTCCCATTCCAGTCTGTTGGGTGAAGCCTCAGCACACCTCGATAAAGGTCGAACTGCTAGGATGTGGACCTCGAGGGGTTCTGAATCATCAGCAAAGTTGATCCGCATTGCTTCAGTCTCATCAAAAGCAGCAGCATAGGTGCGTTTAGAAGCCATGTTAAAAGACAGCGTTGTTTAGCATAAAGGGGGGCCTTTCTCACTTATATTGGATCGAGCGCCTTCGCACAAGTCCGACACAAAGACACTCAAGAGGCCAGCATCTGCTGGGTGGGGCATTCGTGTGTTCCCGCCCTACTGCAGACCATGGACCTCGTTGATTCAGCGCCGAACAAGCCCTGGCACCCGCGTCGCACCCTCGACCCTCGCTTCGAAGTGACAGGCAGTACGAGTGTGAAGCAGAACTTTGGTTCACACATGCCCCCCCTGAATGAGACAAACATCCCCTTATTAAACAGCTCATCATCAGGTCTCCTTGCACACTATTCAAGGAGACCTGAGACCTGTATGTATACGTAGCTGCGAGCATCTAAGTAACCCAGTAAGGGATGTATGATGTTAGCTTGGCACCCCCTGCCTGCTGTTTGCATTCATGCACCCGTACCAACAGCCAGAACACAATTTCCCGGTCCCACACCTGCAGAAACCCTCAAGTTTTCCGTACATTGCCAACAGCAGTGAAAACCTATGAACTCTGATCAAGGAACATGCTCCAGTGAGGTAACAAAAGGACATCAACAGCAAGCAGTGACAGCAAGACCAGCTATCTTCATTTGCTAGAATACCGACCCACTGCTGGCTGCCTTGAGCAGCTGGGAATACCATACTTGTCTGATTGCTTGATCAAATGGGAGTGCCAGCAATGGTTGCTAACCAAGCACCTCAAATGGGAGTGCCTACCATACATCAGAAGGCCCGCCCAGCAGGCCCGCCAGCAGCTAACCAAGCACCTACCCTTAATCAAGCATACCTGCCACAACCCGGACGGCTGGCATGTGCATGAACGTGGTATATATGGACAACTACTGCTCTCCCAACAGTACGGTGCATGTCCAACAAATAAGTAACGAAGGCTAGCTGGTGAAAGCACGATGAGCGCATTCTTCGAGTGCATTCTTCGAAGATCTTGGCCGCTACCGCCGCTGCGCACTGCCATCAGCCAAGCTTGCTCCTTCTGTCGCAGAGATGCAATGGCGTTGGCAGTATGGCTGATACATGAAGGGTAACAGAGTTCTGATTGCTACTGCAACCGCTTGAGGCCTAGAAAAACATGCGAGCACCAGATTAGAGCAGGCGGCTTTCCTGCGGAGTCGGAAGTCACCAGAAGTAACCCTCGTGGTTTACCGGCTTAACACATCCATCCGTGACGAGCACGGAGGCCAAATGTAAACCTGCCGTCTGCCCTCATATACGACTGCTCTCGGCAAATGCATGTGAGGTCCTTGATTTGTGGCCCTCAAACTATGTTGTCCGGGCCTCTCTTAAAATTGGTCTAAGATTTTCAAAATCGTTACGTGGGTATTGAGTAAGGCGCAACAATGTGAAAACTGCAGAGTGCAGCATGGCCATCGTTACCTCAGTCTAGTCCTGCCATCAACCATTTGGTGTAGCCGTTCTTACTGTTGGTGTAAAGCATTGCCGCATGGGCAGTGTGTGCGCTTGCAGAGCAGCTCGCTTGTGCATGCTGTGTTGAGGTTACGTTGTGGCATTGCCACCATGGACCAGCCAAGCAAGCCGCTGGAAGCAAGCAATGCTTGTGCATGCTGAAGGCTATGGCATAATCTGAGAAATGAGAGAATCAGCGGCAGTGACGGCTTACTCAGTGAAACCCTCAATGCCTGGACTGCCTGCATACTGTGCATACAGCTGCAGCTCTAACCTGAGTTGTCGGGTCAGTCCATGGATGGTAGCGAGTCCATCGCCTTTTAACCTGGCCAGCCCATGCAGCTTTTGCCTGCCTGGCATGCGTATGCTGTAAGCCTTAAGATGCATCTGCACGGGATGCAGGCACCGCATCACTATGTGAGTGTTAATGCTGCCGATCTGCTGGATGCATGACTGATGCAAGCAGCAATCAGGAACCTTGCAGGCAACCTCCAGCAATGGCACGGAATCTAGCGTGTTGAATACTCGGCTGCAATACGTGTTTACCACGTGCCCCGCTGGCTGCCTGCAGCTGCAGGTAGGACTATGTCTCGAGCATGCCCATCGTCCACGACCCTCGGGCCAAAAGATGAACAACCATTAAGGCAAGGGACACCATGTAATCGTAGCTTATGGACAACATAGTTTGAAACGTGTGAAGTGAAGGCGGAGTCCAGCATACGTGGTACAACTTCGACCGGAGTGAACGGCAGCCACCAGAGGGCACAGGGACATTGGGTAAAATCATGAGGGCAATCGAAAAAGGCTCGTTATTACTTTGTGGGGAAGGCTTAGAAAGGCGTCCTGGACGCAGGTTCACTGCCATTAATGGCTGTGACAGGATGTAATTCAAATTGCCGCTGAAACTGGTTTCCGAACCATCGGCGAGGCGTGGGAGCGAGGGCTCGCCCTTCCGACGCCACTTAGGGACCGAGAGACATGGACACACACATAAGCCACCTGTGCGCAAAGTCTGACAGCTCCATACGGGCTGCAGGGTGTAAATGTCGCATTCTAGCGTTCTACCGGTGTCACCCGTTGTCACTCTTCGTCACTTGCCTATGCTTGGGAACATAGAACGGCAACCAGTAATGGCACAAAACCCCATTTAATCCCCATTCCTGTTTTGCCTGTGTTGAATGTAAAATGAATTCACTGCACATTTTCTGGGCCATGATGCAGCACCTGCCACATATCACATTTCATGATATGCCATAGCCATAAGTGCCATAGGCCCCGGACCTGCCACATAGAGGGTGCCCATTGTAACATAACACACTGACATCTTGCTTCATGCCAACAGGCACATTGAGCATGCTTGATATATCTAACATGAATGGTGAATGAAGACAAGAGAAATGCTCATAAAGGTGAATTGAAGACTGTGAGATGTTGTCGATGCGTGCCTACTAACATGTGTGCCTACTAACATGAGCATGAAGACCTCCTGCCACTAACTGTGTCTACCGGTACACAAACAAAGGTCCATTTCACAAAAAAGGTCCATTTCACAAAAGAACAGTCCAGCACTAGAATATCTTGGCAATCCCCTCTACTCTGCACAAGGACGTTGCAGCACACCAGCAACAGCACATTTCGGACGTCAGCAGCTGCAGCAGCATCCTTAGCATGGTAGCAAATGATATGCCATCGGCAACAGCAGAACCAACGTCATCAGTACTGCTATGTGAGCCAACTTCCAGGATGCAACTTGATACAGGATTCTGTCCAGTTGTCCTGAGTGTAAGCCTTGAGAATAAGCAGTTGTCAGTATCAAAAATTTCCAGGCCCACAGTAACTTCTGTGATCTAGATCCACCAGCATACATTCTTCTGGAAAGGCCACAGCAAGCATATAGCAAAAGCGCCCATAGGCCCCGCAACTCAGAAACAATGAGGTGAAACTTAAGGCAGGATGCCTTTCTGTATGCAACATGTTTAATGGCAACATGTGCCTCGGCATGAGGTCCATCATCTAGGCCGACACCACCAAAAACCAATACTGCCCCAACGGGAATAAGAGGCAATTATCCTCCTCCGTAGAAATAAGAGAGCTGGAAAGCCCAGGTGCAGGGCATGCATCTGATTGGTTGGGACCTCACCCAACATCAGTTTCAGGATGAGCATAACAATTCCTACCCTTCCAAGCATTGGAAACTGCTCTGGCATACATGAATGGATGCTGGAACATACCATATAATAGTCAAAGCCAGACTTCTTGTCAACAGCTACACCCCAGAATTAGTTCTCCTGAAGCAGACCATGTAGCTTCTCCTCATCACGGTTGAGTACATCCTCCTAATACAAGTCATGGGCCAGAGGGACCACAGCGCAACTGCAGGGCCATGGAGTGCATGCCAATACTGACTTGCGTTTCAAAACTGCGCACTTTCAGCTCGACAAGAACCTTATCACCCTTCTTGCCTCCAAGCACATCCTTCTTCAGCTCAGCTTCGAACTCAATTGGTTCATTGAGCTCTTCTACATCTCCACATGGTTCAAGAAGGTCCCACAGGTTGTCACTAGCCATGTGTTTGGTGAGCGCCGTTTTGCCCATGCTGCTGCCAGCTGCACAGTCTAGAACCCGTTGGCTGAAGATCTGCTCACGCACTGGCCAGAGGAAGGGGAACTCATCTGCAGCGTGCATGGATGAATGAAGAAAGCTCTGGAGCTTCTGTATCAAGCAGGGCAGCTGTAGCTTCAAGCTCATGTACAGAAGCGGCTCCACTTGCGCCACCACCTGAGACAAAAAGGCAGGCTTATCTGCCTCAGCGAAGTCACACGCCATACGCTGCTCTAGCTCGGTGGTTGCTTCATGGAATCTTGGAGGAAGTGCACAGCAACTGAAGTAGTACATCCGATCAAGCCTCAGCTCAAGAGCCTTCCCTGCAAGGTCTGCGCTGATCCTGACATCGTCCAAATCCGCAACTATTGCTTCCAGAAGAAACTGCTTCGTTCCCACAGCATCTGCAAAGACCAACAGCTGGTGCAGGTCCAGCAAAGATGGCGTGGTACTGCCTGTCATGCACTCGAAGCTGCTGCTGTTCACCAGACTGTACGCTTTGTTGAGCCATGCGACGACTGTGTCCCGGCCCACGGGCTGCCCATCGATCAGCAGATTGCTAAGGTCCCATTCGTCCTTGCTGGGTAAGGCTCGAGCACACTGGGAGAACGCTTGCACTACGAAAGGGTCAACCAGAATAGGCTCTACCACCTCCCCTAGCTTGACGAGCATATGCTCATCTACACAAAACGCAGCGTCGTGGGGGCGTTTACCCATCTGGCGGCACGAGAACAACCACTGTTGCGAGGGAAAGATCAACACCAGACCGGGATAGTCGGGAACTTATGCAGACTTGCATATGCAGACTTAGCATGTACCTATCCCTAAATATAATGAATAGGTGCTGCCCTTGGTTGCCTTTGCCTTAGTCTCCAGTGAAAGGGAGATTGTAACCCAACCATAGCGATATGTCTTTTCCCTAGCAAGTGACGATCATTTAGTGTGTTGCGCTGTGCCTGCCGCATGCGTGCAATGCTCGGGGAGCTGTTACAGTGCGTGGAAGGTGCGGGGGCATGCGTCATGCTGACGTGTATTTGGAATGATCCCTGCAGCATTAAACACTGATTGGAGCGTTTGATCGTAAATGGTTTAGGGTCATTACTGTGGTGAGTAACCACTTTCTCCCGGCCTGCTTTTCTTCTTATCTGCTGCGTGCATGGAGCTCTGCTGAGGCAGGATATTGCGTACAGGGTGGCCTAGCAGCCCTTTGCGGTTGCCGCACCTTAAATTTTTGTTTGTTTGTTTGTTTGTGCTTAATGTGGGATGCGTATAGCCTGTTGACATGTGCTCCAAAAGTGGCTTGCGGTGTGGTGTGTTCTTCGGAAACAGCCCTTAGAAAGCCATAGCCAGGCAGGATAATAGAAGAGGACACCCTCCTTGTATGTAATATGGAGTGCAGTTCGATATGGCTCGGTGGTCGAGACGATTTGGCCTGGGCCATTTTGTGTTGCCTTGTGTGACCATACATCTATTTGGTAGGTCATAAAGAGCGGCTCAGCACCACCAGCTTACTGCTCCAGCCGACCCGTTCCTCCACTGTTAATTGCTAGCATCGTGCCCTCGTTGCCTTCATGCATTTCAACTGGGCGCTGCATGATCCTTCTTGAGCAGGGCCCGGGTGACCTCCAGTGACGACACAGGGAAAAGACTTTAAGGGGTGGTTGAATGGAATTGATCATGTATGTAAAGCTGAACCGGCCATTGTTTCAGCTTCTTATTCAATGTATGTGCCCGGTAATGTCTGCTGTTTCGTACGCACCTGGTCGCCAATGCTTATCCTTCGTGGACAGTTTGCATTGGACGACATGGCCATTGGCGATCTGCTGTGTGACCTCTTTGCAAGGCCGTGCTGCAGCCAGAATGTGATGGTACCATTGCATGAAAGACAACTATTGAATTGCCTTGTATCCAGTTAGGCAGGACAAAGTGCACTCTTTGCTGTGCCAGGAGCACATATGGTGCGCATGGCAGAGCCGCAAGCAAGTACGAGGCCATATCCCTGAGAATGCGCTAAAATCGCCATTCTGCCCGCGATTGATATCTCCACAGCATGTGCTGGCACCGCAGCTAGCGGCATGCCCGTACCCTACTGCTGCATCAGAGTACTGGGTGCCCTGTAACCCCTTGGGCAATTGTGGCTTAGGTGCAGTCCATGGGGCCAGGTCACAGCCGCGACCTTCCCAATGGAGGCAGCGTGCGTGCATCATGCACAACCCATGTGCCTACCTTCTGTTGAATAAAGCTTGCTGTGCTGAGAGGGAGCTGCCTTTGGAGCCACAAGCACCTCGGTGGAAAAAGCAACAGCTAACAGCAGCATGAGCAACAGGCCAGAGGCTGAGGTTCTGCCCAGGCAGGGCCCTGGCACTCAATCCACAGGCAAGTACCGAAAGGTGCATGGGTTGGTTAATGGAAGCAGCACAGGCAGGGAGTTCCAGGAGCTTACCCTGGTAGGAGGGACCATACACTCAAAGGGATCTTCAATAATGCTACATCCCCCAGTAAGAGCTACAGCCATCACTAAGGAGCCTGGCACAAAATATGACCTGGAGTGGTAGCATGCAGGCAGCTCATGGCTAGATCTCGAATGCATTTTAAGCAGCTGTGGATTGTGGATGTTGCCAATGTGGGCTAGTAGGGCAGAAAAAGCAGCAGCAGCAGCTCAAAAGCACTTCAGCTTTAACCACCTGCTAGCAACACCATCCACCCCATGCCTGTCAAGAATCATCTGCTCATGGACGCTGCAGCTGACCAGAGCAGTGGTATCCTGAAGCTTCCCTGATCTGGTGCTCACAAGCTTGTTGTCTTGTACTGCCTGTACTGCAGATCCAATGACCGTTGCTTTCCACCATAGATAAGGGAGGGACCCAAGGACATCAGTGCATCACGAGCCTCAACCCCTCAGGGTCTGGAAAAAAAGGGCTTACCAAGGCCTAATGCAAGAAGCTACAAGCTGAGCACGGATTCTGACACCATGCCTCTTCACAACAGCAACAAGCAGAGGCAAAATCTTCTTGGCTGATCTACACTGCTCTGCTTGGTGGAGAGCTAAGAGACTGTGAGTCCTGGAATGAGGGTACTTAGGCCGACTGACTGACCTAGCTGTGGCTGAATTGCATGCTGCTCAGATCAGTAGTGCTGAAAGTACAGCACCCTTTGTTTATCAAGTTCACAGGGTTTTTGAGATGTTGCAGTGATCATGTACAATGACCAGGGATTGTGGCTGGGTATGCCTGCCAGTCAAGAGCATAGCGTGCTCATCCCAGACAGCCAAAGCTCTGACCAAGGGCTTTCAAAAGGGGTACGCTGGGGCCAGTTGTTTGCAAGTGCATTCTGCAGCAAGCAGGGTGTGTCGGGTGTGTCACCGACCTGGGCCTTTAACATGCAGCATCCATTGAGTTCACACCAGAGCGGGGCATCTGTAGATAGGGGCAGTAACTCTCCATGCTGTGATGTTGCCACTAAGCCAGGAAGTCAAGCAGTCAATGGGTGGTCTGGGGTGTAACTTTGTTTCAACCATAGCGATATGTCTTTTCCCTAGCAAGTGACGATCATTTAGTGTGTTGCGCTGTGCCTGCCGCATGCGTGCAATGCTCGGGGAGCTGTTACAGTGCGTGGAAGGTGCGGGGGCATGCGTCATGCTGACGTGTATTTGGAATGATCCCTGCAGCATTAAACACTGATTGGAGCGTTTGATCGTAAATGGTTTAGGGTCATTACTGTGGTGAGTAACCACTTTCTCCCGGCCTGCTTTTCTTCTTATCTGCTGCGTGCATGGAGCTCTGCTGAGGCAGGATATTGCGTACAGGGTGGCCTGTGCTTAATGTGGGATGCGTATAGCCTGTTGACATGTGCTCCAAAAGTGGCTTGCGGTGTGGTGTGTTCTTCGGAAACAGCCCTTAGAAAGCCATAGCCAGGCAGGATAATAGAAGAGGACACCCTCCACCGGCGCCCCGCTCTGACGGGGCCATTTGGTAATTGGTAATTGGTAATTGGTAATATGGAGTGCAGTTCGATATGGCTCGGTGGTCGAGACGATTTGGCCTGGGCCATTTTGTGTTGCCTTGTGTGACCATACATCTATTTGGTAGGTCATAAAGAGCGGCTCAGCACCACCAGCTTACTGCTCCAGCCGACCCGTTCCTCCACTGTTAATTGCTAGCATCGTGCCCTCGTTGCCTTCATGCATTTCAACTGGGCGCTGCATGATCCTTCTTGAGCAGGGCCCGGGTGACCTCCAGTGACGACACAGGGAAAAGACTTTAAGGGGTGGTTGAACCGAGGTTCTCTCCGGGTGACCAACGCTCCGTCGCGGTTCCTCCGTTACTAATATCACGTGTGGAGCGTCGATTTTCTTGTTTCAGCCTATTTCAGGCCTCCGCGAAGCCTCTGCTACAGTATTCTCGTACTCTTAGGCAAGAATGAGCTTTAGCCTAAATGCCTGTGCATCGCGGTCTGCGGATTTGAGCAGAAATACGCTCGCGTGCCATCTTACTGCTTGTGTCCGGTTCGAGCTGTCTAGCTTGACAAGATAGCATTGCATGGGCCTCCGCTTTGTAAGTTAAGACTGTCTAATAATACTCCGTAGACCTGTGTTTGCAGATTGCTTAAGGGCGCTTGTTTGCTGCTGGGTTTATCTTCGGAAGCATCTTGCTTTTCGTAGTATAGAAAAGCAGCCCAATCTCCTGCTTAGCACCCATCTCTTGTCGCTGTGCCGCATTCCTAACTTTGACACGATGCTAATGATAGAGTTCGACACTTGCTCAGAGTGGATATGCGTCTGCATGGGCAAATATGCTGGAGCGGGACATCTACGTTAACTACTACGTGCCAGGGCCTGGCAAAGCATAGGGCAGCGCTTGGGCGGACAAGAAGCAAGCCCAATCCTATCCAATTACTACATAGTAATGTCTGCAACATGAAATAGCTGTGCGAGCGATGCTTAAGCAGCTAGCCAACACTGCTCAGGGATTGGACTAAGACCAGCGGACCCCTAGGCCTCCCTTTTGCGCAAGCTGAGTGCTCCTAAGCACAAACCGTAGACCTAAAGGGTTGCAACGAATGAAGGAAAGTGAGCAGCACACAGAAGCAAAGTTGGCAATAACCGTCTCATTACTAATACGGAGTGGTTTCGCCGCTCTCTAATTTCTTATGCACTCACTCACTCACTCAACGCTTCTGACTAAACCATGACTACCCGGCAAATAGCCTACTTTGCCACCATTGCTGATGCTCGTTTAAGTGTGGGTGCTCAGAATCCCCACCACACCATGCAAACCACAAACAAACAAAAAAAAATTTTAAGGTGCGGCAACCGCAAAGGGCTGCTAAGTAGAAACGACCAAACGCACCATCGGATGGGTCCAAAAACAATGGAATCCATACCACCAAGCAAGAGGAATACCCAAGCAGACATCCAACTACGGACACGGCAAATAGTAGCACCAGCAAACAAATCACCAGCAGGAGACTGATTGGTGTGTCCAAATCAAACACAATCCAGAGCACCAACCAAGCAGGATGTCCAGTAACCAGGGTAGGGATAAGTTTGGGCTATTCTACCTGTTTACAAAGGCCGACGCTCGGGCCATGTTCGATTTATTGGTAGACAACACTTACATACAGTTTGGAGCCAGCCTTTGGTATCAGATTTGTGGTATCCCCATGGGCATCAGCCCTGCTGTGTTCATTGCCAACATGTACTTGTGGTATTACGAGTTCCAGTTTTTGTCTCGGTTGGTAACGGTCATGCAGCAGACCCCCCCTCTCCCTGGGGGCGAGACTCTCACTGGCTGCCCGCATATTAGATTACCCACAGCCCCCCATCCCAGCTTTTGCACCTTACAAGGGTAGTGTCGGTTGCTTTGCTGCTCCTGCAGAGCTACCGGTTTACATATAGGTTTGTGGATGACCTGTTGTTTGCTATCAACCCTTATTTCAAACGGTTGTTATTTGTGGACCAGTACGTAGCGGGCCAGTGGTTCCATGGCATTTACCCTCACCTCGATTCTTTAATATTGTGGTTCAGGACATGCAGGAGCACTCGCTTCCGTTCTTGGATGTTTTGTGCAAGTTTGAGGTGGAAGATACGTATGGGCGGCGTTTCCGTGTTAACCCTGAGGGACAGTTTCAACCAACCGGGGAGGCTGGGTCTGTTGTTGTGGTCAGGACCCACTTGTATGATAAGCGGCGTCAGGATTGCTATGCTGATATTCCCATCGTGCAGTATACGCATATCACCTCTAATTTGTCCACGTCTTGTGTGTACAACATCTTAGTGAGCCAGTTGCATCGCTTCATGCAGATCATTACGGACGTACATAATTACAGTAAGGAGGTTGGCATCTGTATTGGAAAGTTGATGCATAATGGTTATTGTCTGCGCCCTCTCATGCAAAAACTACGAGCTTTCCAGCATACTCATGTGCAGGCTTTTCCAGACTTTGCGGAGCACAAGATTATTCTCAATGTGCGAAGGGAACTGCGGGGGCAGGGCCTCATTTAGGGGCTGCCATGTTTAAGAGCTGTGTGTGGAGCAGTGTTGGAGTTGGTGTGTTTGCCAGGAAGCAGCCGCAGGCAGCCAGTTCAGGCGGTGGCTGCATGCTTCTTCGAGGTCGATCAATTCAGCATGTTTTTGTGATGTTCAATATTCAGGGGCTGCTCTGGTCCAGGGTTGTCTTCAGCAGGCAAGCAGATCTTTATGGACGTACGTAACTACAGTAAGGAGGTTGACATCTGCATGGGCATCGATGCACCGTGTGTTTTTGGCACACCTGGGTCTGTATGTACTTTTCCAGCCGTGGGGTGTGTAGTCTTGGTTTAATATTTGTGGTGGGGTCTTCGGCATGGGAAGGCTGGCTGCTGCTTTCCTTGGGTTTTACTCTTCGCATTGTGTTACCTTTCGTATTGGGCAGATCCTTCTGCTGGAGTTTCTCCTCCTTTGTTGCTGTGTTTGCATTCGTGTCTCGCCTGCCACTCTGATGGGTTTTCGCGTCGCTCCCTTCTTTTCAATGCCTGGTGGGCGGCACTGGGTTTATGCCCACATGTCGGTACGCTTTGTTCTCCTGTACAGGACTTTCATTGTTGTCTTGGTGTCAGCGGCACTGGTATATGTAGCCATAGTCCTTATTGTACCTATAGTCCTTACCTAATAGTCATACTATTACTCAAAATAAATTAAATTAAATAAAATAAAATCCATCAATGAATAAATAAATTAATTAATAAATCCTATATGTAAAATACTGACAACTTCAAAAGCTTTCAGGCGTTAGGTATTTACCGTACCATACATACCGTAATCATACTACTCATCGCCGTTCCCCTGCATACCGTCCCTTGCTGTTCTCGTTTTTCAGCTCTCTTGCTTATGAATCCACGGTTTGAGCTCTCTTGGGGCCCCTGACATCGCCGGGCAGAAACAGATGTGGCAGGACCTTTGTGGTCACCCCACAGATCAGCCACAAAGGCACCTATTGCTTGAAACACCCGTGCTCGAGGTAGCAATAGCTGCAATGCGTGGGACAGCAGTCTGCTCTAGGCGACGATGGATGCCTCGCTCTGGACCATTTATGCCCCCACCATATTTGTTCCAGGGATCAGTTCAACTGCAGTGCTCGCTATTTCCTGTGTTTCTTATTGTCATTACAGACATAGCCATACCTAACTTCGGTTCCTTTCAAACTTCTGCCATCGGCATGGCCATATCTAGAGCTCTAGTCACAACCGTAGTCCATTGACACTCGTGTCATTCCTGTTTGTTTATCGTTGAACACTCCACATCCTCACGGGCATCATGCTTGCTTGTTGACACATTTTTTGCAGGAACATGACTAACACCCACACAACCAACTCCTGGACACCTTGCTTCAATAACAATTCCATTTCCATACACAAGCTAACCCTCCGCGGGTTGCTTAAACAACCAACAACACTCATCACCATCCTATTTGTAGACTTCTCCCTGCTTTCCTTGCCTGTCCCAACCACCAGATTGACACCCCTCTTCTGTTACGACAGCCTATTGTCTTATGCCTCGTGTCGGTCCCGTCTCAAGCCGTCTGGGCAATGTCAGGGCTGTCCGGCCGATAGACCTTTATGGTCTTGGGTGGGGTTCACAGTCACGGGCTCCGCCTGGCACCTGGGCCCCACTGGGTTTAGCCTCACTACGTGAGCATTCAGCCGGTTGTGTTTTGCCGGTGGGTTTTTGGACCCATCCGATGGTGTGTTTGGTCGTTTCGACCTAGCAGCCCTTTGCGGTTGCCGCACCTTAAATTTTTGTTTGTTTTTGTTTGTGCTCAACGGTGGAGGCCATGATCATGTCCTGCCCATGATCATGGAGGCCATGATCATGCCCTGCCCCCGATCATGTCTTGCACTTGATCAGGTCCTGCCCCTGATCTTGGCCTGCCTTTGCTGTTCCATTCATGCATGCCCTCCCACCACTCACTAACACACCATCTTTCCTTTCTTTCCTGCAGTCCTATTGCCACCCTGGGGAGCTCTGTCCCTCGAGCCCGGGGTTTACTATCATTGCACGTCTTGCCACTGCCGGCCCACATTCCCCCTCACCCCCACTTTGTTTTTTCCCCTGCGCCAGCACACGGGTGACCCCGTGGTGACTGTAACGGTTTGCCTGTAGTGTTCCTTTGCTTCCGCTGCAGGTATTTCCTTCCCCGCAGGTCCTCAACTCGGCCTTCCACCACCCCGCTAGCATCGTGCTTTTCTCTGGAACCTTTCACTTACGTGGCTCCATACCCCCGTAGTGCAGGTAACCCGCGCAGTGCGCTTCAGCAGCAGCCTATTCAGCTTTTTCAGCACGCCCGCCTGCCAGCCATTTCAGCTCATCGATCAGCTCAAAGGACAAGGTCTAGGTTTGGGGTGGTGGTGGCAACCTGCCTTCTTTGCTGCACCCTGCTTTTCTCGCTTTCAGCACTGTCTGCATGACAAACCCTGCTTTTCTTGTCGCATCACTCTCCCCTGCTTTGATTACCTGTACCCAACCTCCGGCAAATGTGATTAGGAGATCCCACCCGAATCAATCTAATGGGGAAAAGATTTTGTCCCTGCAAGTTCTGCTGAAGTTCACGCTCGGGAAACCAGGCCACGGGCATGTGGCAATGCCACGGCGTACAGCTCGGAGAGTACGGTGCCCGGGCTTTGCTCTGTCTATACAATATTTAGCGGTTGTGCATGATACGTAGCGGCTAGTTTGCTCCTTGCAGCACCATTGTTTATGCGATACGGGTATCGGGCCACGCCCTGTCTCCCGCGATGCAGGCCCTCTGGCTTGACCAGCACGCCCTCGCCTCGCGCTCCCAGCTGTGCTGGAGCCTTCCATGCATTCCAAAGCCTTCTCAGGCTCTGTTTTGAGCGGCATCCTTCTAGCTGTGTCACCATGCCGGTGTGCTTTCAGGGGCGGGGCCCCCCCTCGGACCACGGCGCCCGGTCGCAGTTGGGACGCTCACAGCTCACATTGGAGCAGCAGCAGCAGAAGTCGTATCCCCAGCAGCATCCCTGTTCCATCAGCAGCAGCAACAGCAGTTACAACTTACAGCTGCAACAGCAGTTACAACTTACATCTGCAACAGCAGTTACAGCTGCAACAGCAGCAGCATTAGTGGTCTACCCAGCAGCAACATCATCCCTGTTCAGACCCCATGGGGAACAGCAGCAGTTGCAGCGGCAACAACACCAACAGAAGCTCTCTTTCCGACCGCAGTACCCTCCCTGTCCTGTCAGCAGGAGCAGTTCCAGCGGCAGCAAAGCTCCTCCCCCAGCGGCAGCAGCAGCATCACCGCCCCAGCTTGAACGGCAGCAGCAATAGCAGTTCAAGCTGCAACAGCAGCAGAAGAAGCTCTCTCCCCAGCAGCAGCACCGTCCAGGTCCCGTCATCAAAAGCAGCAGCAGCAGCAGTTATTGCCAAAGCAGCAGCAGCCTAGGTGCTGTACCCAGCAGCAGCACCATCCCAGTCTTGTCATTATGAGCAACAACAGCAGTTATCGCCACAGCAGCACCACCAGCAGCAGCATAGGCGTTGTACCTAGTAGCAACAACAGTCCCGGTCCCGTCATTAAGAGCAGCAGCAGCAGCAGCAGTTACAGCTGCAACAATAGAAGCTCTCTCCTCAGCAGCAGGACCATCCTGGCCCCTTCATCAAGAGCAGCAGCAGCACTTATTGCCACAGCAGCAGCATAGGTTATGTACCCAGCAGCAGCAGCATAGGTTATGTTCCCAGCTGCGACCTCTTCGCTTCGCAAAGTGAAGAAGATGCAAAGATTGGGAGCATGGCAGAGAATTTGCTTTTGGCGTGTGTTTGGAAGCAACTATAGTTACAGAGCAACAATACTTTTTCAGCATGTTGTGCCAAATAAGTCTGGGAGCAAATCAACAATGTTGCTTCGACCTTTTGTGATGCAGCAAGTTTGGGAGCATGGTAACAATTCTGCTTCGACCTTATGTGTTGAAGCAAGTTTTGGAGCAGGACATAGACCTTGCTTATGGTTTATGTGCTGAAGCAAGTCAAGGAGCAAGTCAACAAAGTTGCTTCGACCTTGTGTGCTGAAGCAAGTTTGGGAGCAGGGCGACCAATATGCTTCGACCAACTGTGTTGAAGTAAGTTTGTGAGCAGGGCAGAGAATTTGCTTCTGGCGTGTGTGCTGAAGCAACTTTAGGTACATGCAACAGTAATGCTTCAACCTGCTATGCCGAAGCATCTTTGGGTGAAGGGCTAAAATAATGCTTCCAGCTTATGTGCTGAAGCAAGTTTGGGAGCGGGATATGTATCTTGCTTCTGTCTTATGTGCTTCAGCAAGTCTGGGGGCTAGTCAACAATGTTGCTTTGACCTTCTGTTATGAGCAAGTTTGGGAGCAGGTTTACAATTACGCTTCGACCTTCTGTCTTGAAGCAACATTGGGCGGGAGCAGGGCGGAGAATTTGCTTCTAGCATGTGTGCTGAAACAACTTTAGGTACAGAGCAGCAATTGTGCTGCGACCTTCTTTGTTGAAGCAAGTTTGTGTGAAGGGCTCAAGTTCTGCTTCTGGCTTATGTGCTGAAGCAAGTTTGGGAGCAGGACATGTATCTAGTTGCTTCAGGATTATGTACTGAAGCAAGTCTGAAAGCTAGTCAACATTGTTGCTTCCACTTTTTTGCTCAACCAATTTTGGAAGCAGAAATATGTATTGCTTCTTGATCATACGCTGAAGCAAGTCTAGGGGCTGTTAAACAATGATGCTTCGACCTTCTGTTCTAAAGCAAGTTTGGGAGCAGGGCGACAGTTATGCTTCGACCTTCTGCGGGTTGAAAGCAAGTTTTGGAGCAGGGCTGAGAATTTGCTTCTGGCGTGTGTGCTGAAGCAACTTTGGGTGCTGAAGCAACAGTATGCTTGAATCTGCTGTGCCAAAGCAAGTATGGGAACTATTCAATATTGTTACGTCGACCTTTTGTGCTCAAGCAAGTTTGGGAGCAAGTTTACAATTACGCTTCGACCTTCTGTCTTGAAGCAACTATGGGAGCAGGGCGGAGAATTTGCTTATGGCGTGTGTGCTGAAGCAACTTTGGGTACAGAGCAGCAATTGTGCTTCGACCTTCTTTGTTGAAGCAAGTTTGTGTGAAGGGCTCAAGCGGTGACTGCGTGGTGTCCCTTATTCCCCGCCTTATTCCCTTGTGCAGTTCTGATCCATGGACGTCTGACCACTGATAATTGCGAGCAGCAACCTTTCAACTCCTTTATGCCGTGTCAGCCTAACCGACTCCGCAACCTCTATGCAAGCTCTCTTCGAAGGTGGGAGCAGCGGAAGCCGTGACAGATGTCCACACGCCTTTTAGCATGCCCCGATGTTTTGCTTGGCCCGTTCGTGATTGTTTCTTGCTGCCATCGTCCTTGACATACACAAGTGGCGGGGTCCAGGCTACTGATCACCGACAACAGAAAGCTGTGCTGAGGTTGGAATCATATCAAGCTGGCCTGCGTGTACCAACCGTTAGCTCCAGTTGACAGGAAGCACTGAAGCTGCAATGCGCTCAGCAGGCAGGCATGGCATGGCAGGCACGACAGCAGTGCAGCAATGGCAGAGCAACAAGGACAGCACCTGCAGCCCGTTCCAGCAGAGGGTACCTTGCTGCAAGTCACTTATGGCAAGTCACTTGTGGCAATTAGTAGAGCAGCTGCTCAGGTACCCTTCAAGGTCAGGAAGGTGAAGGTGAGTTAACAAGGCATCGGCTATTACTGTGCTAAGGTAAGCCTCACCCTGGCAGATGTTTAGCCTTCATTGCACACCACCTTCCCTAACCTAGCCACACATGCCATGGACTGTCAAGGCTGTTTCAGTTAACCTCTGTTATCCTTCATCGCAGAAGCTTCATGGGAAGCTTCACCTGTTCTGCTCTGCATGCCTTAGTATATCACAGCTATCAGCCTCGTAAGTCACCAAGCTTGATGAGTCGCCAAAGCACATTCAAAATTTGAAAACTTACTTCTGTGCATGAGTATTTCCATAGCAGGCACGGCTGCTGCGGCTGCTGCTGCTCCCCATAGCAATCGAGATAGAGTAGTTGAGTAAACTGCAAATCATAGACGCAGTTGAGTAAACAGACAGCGATTGGTGCTTAGTGCTCAACTTCAGTCATTTGAAAAGTTTGTTGCACTTGTACGTCCCCTCCCTGCTGCGTAGATCCACACCCCTGGGATACCTTTCTTCAGCTTCTGAACAGCCCTGCACCCCCCCCCTCCCCGTCCCAGCCTTGCCCCCGTCTCAAATGTCCCGTCTAGCACCTGCGCTGACCATCAGGCATATTGTGTGAAGTGCGTAGACCCCTCTGTTATCCTGCCCGGCAGCGAACATGCCTCATTGCCAGCAAGATGGTTTTCTTCAGTACCGCCGTGACTGACCAGTCTGCATCATTGTTCCAGTGGCCGCTAGGGCCCTGGTACATACCAAGGGCGCAGACTGCCAATCAACAAGGACAAGCTGACTCAAAATGACAAGGCCCAGTGGTCCTTGCCTGGCAGCTGCAACTCTGCGTCCTATTGACCCCGCCCATGGTAGTGCTGGCAGTGCTATGCGCCAGCTGCTGCTGCTTCACCCACCATGATGATGGAGGTCCCAAGAGGCAATGCAGCAGGAAACATTAGCAACAATAGCAGCGGCAACACCAAGGCCATCACAAGGGTAAGTGATCAATCATGCCAGAGTGGCCCTTTAGGTGCGGTGGGATGGGTCATACCTACGACTTCTCTGTGCCATGCATTGACTTGCCTGCTTGGCAGTCTCCTCTCCTGCCACTACCGCTTGGATACCCCGGTGCACTTGTCCCTGATCTGCAT
Source organism: Pseudopediastrum boryanum (assembly GCA_963556185.1). Taxonomy (NCBI): domain Eukaryota; kingdom Viridiplantae; phylum Chlorophyta; class Chlorophyceae; order Sphaeropleales; family Hydrodictyaceae; genus Pseudopediastrum; species Pseudopediastrum boryanum. The sequence continues at coordinate 1,342,932 of OY744501.1, forward strand.
GCTGCAGACCCAGGTAGGGCTAACACCAGGTGCACTTCGTGAATTCCAGGCGGCCAATGACCTTCGTGAACACCCTTTGTACTCTAAGACCGGCTTTGCTCAATTTAGAGTAACCAACCAGGCCTCAAGGGGGGGTTCACTCTTCAGCTTTATCTGCTCTGTGACTCAGCCAACCCTAACCCTGAAACCCTTACCTTGCCTTCACTCCTAACATCCAGCTATACTCCCCCTTGATTACCAAAAGTTTGGTCGCCTGCCACCTGGGCCCCCCCCAAACAAAGGCAAGCCTACACCCAACGACAAGACCCCAATGGTCCTTAATACCTAGTAGTTGCAGCGTGATTGTCCTTTAACCTCACTTTTTGATGCTATGGTGACAGTTATGTTCCTGCTGCTGCTTTTGCTGGATCCCCCTGCACTGCAAGAGGGCAAGAAAGCAACGGGCACCCGACCGGACCCAATCTGTGGGCACCACCAGCCACACCTATTCCCGCCCCTACCTGATAGGATAACTTCATCTCAGACCAGACAAAATAGTGCCACCAGAGCAATGGCCCATCACTGACAGCCCCCTTCGAAACCCTCTCTCCATTGGTTGGGGCGCCAGGTTCCACCTTCCCTAAACTAACACTTTCCTTCAGTCTACGGCTACGCCTTGTAGTTCCTTCTCAAGCATAAGCTCAGTTCAGGCAGCCTACACCTGATCTAGCCACCAGGAGAAATGTGGGTCCTGTGTCTCCCTGATGTCCGTTAGTCACCGGCAAAACACAACACGGCCTGTATATGCCACTGTGGGATCCCTTATTTTCATTATGAGGTACCCTGCACAGCATGCCCAAATGCCGGTTCTCCTCTGACACTCAATACTGTCGTGGTAGCTGCTGGCTAATAGACCTGCTGCACTTGTCCCCACATAGTTCACTAGGACCCAGATTTTGTTCCAGAGAGAGAAAAAGACTGTACGCAGAGAAGAAGGGGAAGCCCAGTTGTACTCTCCTGGATCGGTTCTCCACTGAGTCAGTTTAACGGGGGGACCACCAGGTGAGTGATATACTACATGCAAAAGCACATGAGCACCTGAATGATACTATCAGGGTAGGGGTAATAGTGCATGGGCCAATCCTCCCACTGCCAGAAGGATGTACCTCTGCACTACAACACCCTCAGGACGGCTTTCATAGTCAGTGGCAAGATCAGTGATAACTGTACGTCCAACCAGCCAGAACGCTAGCAGCGCACTTTATATACAATTGAGAAAAGCGAGAACTACTCCGTCCAATTGCATCTGTCTGGAGGGCCAGTGCGGGCCCAGCCCATACCTGGACTACCCCGAACCGCTGGCCATGCGCATGCCACTACTTTCAAGGAACCATAGTGTGTCACCAGTTTCCTTCCCTCCGCTGGAGTACTTTTTCCCGGGGTCTGAGCGGGTTCCCCACTCAATTTTTGCCAAGGGTCCATTATTGTGGCAGTGTCCATACCCGCTAAGTGATGCGTAATCACCATTAGCCCTTCCCCAGCATCTCGGACCAGACAACTATGCCAGGAATCTGATGTGTCCATGCATGTGCCACTGTCAACCCAGGACATACACTACATGACATAACCAAATCAGCCGTAGTCAACAAAAGCAAGGCTAGTGATCTGTCACCAGCCTATGGGACAATCGGCAGCCACCATGATCACTACACCCTCTCCGCTCGACGGCGCTGATCCATGGACGTCACCTGGGGATGCCATCCCCCAAGATCACCTACTGATCAGGTATAATAACTATCCCCATAAACCATAATTATGTGATACCCCATGACCGTCCACCCCACTAGAGCATAGCTCACACAGTTGCTGCAAACCCATCTGTACTCCCCACCACAACCACCGCACAGCAACCAGTCCCTATGGTTGCTACCCCCCTGCTAGATTAGTCACCGCGGGCAACCAAGCAGGGAATATTAGCAAGCATAGGCTCTCACCTTCTCTACTTGGCACTTCCGTGCATTAATGAGAATGCATGCATCCTAGTGCTCGACTACATTACCAGGCAGAACAGTGGCCATCACCCACACATACCCATTGCACAAACCAATACTTTCAGCAGTCAAGCCCCGGCTCTTCCATAACAATCAATACCAGCAACCTAGTAATGAACACCGGCACCAGCATCAGTGCCAAAGCACCCTGCTAACTCAAGTCCGCCCTCTTAACCGACAATTGAGCAGCGAGTGTGCTGCCCACAAGGTGCTGGATTGGAGACCTTGCAGCACCTGTTAGCGGTGACCTGTCTATTCAAATCACATAGAAATCAGACTCGGCACCAGACCCAATGCTACATACCACTGCCATTCACTAAGCCTGCTTGATTGGCCTTCTCTTTTGCTAGCACTGCAGCTGCCACTACTAAGAACTACTCCAAAGAGGACCCGCGCAACTGTGCCACCACCGAGTTCAAGCCCCTCCCACTCCAGGAAGCACTGCAGCTGCTGCGGGGATATCGGGATCATCTTGTTCCATTCCTGCACACTGCAGCGTGGAAACAAATTGGACCAGAGTCAGTGGCACCGACCACACCTATCTACATTCTACCTGATTCACCGCCCTCCTACTGCGCCAGCAGCAACTATTACTCCTGCTGCTTGGATGACCTCCTGTTGATGTTTTTTCACTGCACAATCTGTCTGGCCTTGATGTTCATGTATCCTGCAATACACGGACTCCCAAGGCTACCAGACACGGTTTGTGCCGCCAGAGCAATGACCTATCACTGACAGAATTTTGCTCCTGCTCCTGCTCTACCTGCTATCACATATCAACAAGGTTGGTGCTAAATGCAGGCGTTCTGCTGTCCTCCGTATGGCCAGCCAAATGACCAGCGAGTGGGCAGACCCGGTTCCTGCACGGTTGCGCGTCGAGCTGCAATGATAGAGGCCACGAGGCCAGGTCTCCTGACCTCAGTCGCCTCTCCCTTAACTTACGCAGGCTGGGACTGTGGGAGAGGCTATGCCTCTTCCTCAGTTACTCGACTAGCCTGGCGTGGCTCTTCTTTCTTCTTTGACGAGTTGCTAGGGTGACTACCTGCGTGTGCTGGGGTGGAGCAGCATGTGTGCTTGCCGAAATAGACTGTGCCGACTAGTAAGCGTGCTGTGTGCTGCCAGGAACACTCACTGCATACAGAATAGTACCGATGCAAATAAATGTCAAAAATATCAACCTCAAAGTTACCTTGCCCCCTTGAAATGGAGGGCCCTGCCCCAGTTTTTCTATCTCGTTCCAATCCACACCCAGCACCATAACATGGCCCTCTGTCCGAGCTTGCATTTGGAAACATACAGGCCCTTTCATTTTCCTACCTACCAACTACTAGTCATAGTTTGAGGGTTGGCACCAGGGGCTGAGATGGGGCGCGGTGGTATGCCCACCCATCTCGGGATATTGCATATGAAGAGGGAGATGAGCCATCTTAGGCAAGATGAACTGTAAACCTTTCAGATGAGAGCAAGCCAGATGAAGATGAGAGCAACCACCCAATAGATAGTGGGTAGCTAAGCCTCGACATCGCACTCTAGAGCGTAGCAAAGCATTGCAACTCTGAAGCGCATTGCCTCGGGTGCCTGCGAGCAAGCAACGCGAAGGCTTCCTGGCCGCGTATTGCCTTTCGTGACCCGTGTAACCGGCCACTGCCAAGCCTTTTCGCAAGCCAGGAGCATGCCCAGACGCTCTTCTGCCACCTACAGTGACCGATCAACCTCACACGATCGCCAGTTTCTGCTATTTCACCTTCCCTGTGCGGAGGTCACTTCGCGCACCCTGAGATGAAGATGGGAGCGACCCTCATATTGAGATGAAGCATACAAGCCATAGTGATAGTGAAATGTTTAATATGAGACGCCGTGGTATGGAGATTAGCGAGTCGAAAACTGTGAGATGAGGGCATACCACCGCTACCAGCCCCGAGTGAGATGGAAACTCCGTGCCAACCCTCAAGTCATAGTATCTCTTCTAATCAACCCCTCCCCAACACGTCTTCCATTATTAGCTATCATTTCCCTTCTATCTTGCTACGCATCCATGTCTAAAGTGTGTCAGTTCAGGCAGCCCAAACCTGAGTTAGTAAGTGCCGGGAGCAAATGTGGGCCGTGTGTCTCCATGACTCTGTCCAGCAGTCAATGGCGACATCACCCGACCTGCATGTGCCAACCTCGATTCCCTTGTTTTCATGCTAGGTGCCAGACACACATCCAGAAAAGCACTTCCCATTCTTGCCTCCCGCCGCATGCTGCAATGAATGTTCTCCTCCTGCTGGCACTGCCGCGGTAGCTGCTTGCCAGCTAATAGGCCTGCTGCACATGTTCCCTCACACTTGGTAAGAAAACATGAGTTCTACACAATGTCTTAGTTCTAGATTGACGGTAGACACACTTTGCCAGGGGGCCTCAGGTAAGTGACTAGCCACTTGCAACACCCAGCCGGCACAGTGTAAACCATATACCAATGGACGCCCGCCCTTGATCTTACGCGGCAGAGCAACTCACGCCCCTCCTCTTCTCGGCTTGCTTCCGCTCTGTGCGACATCCATCTCTCTATTGTAAAGGTCTGATGGAACATGACACAAAGTAACCACACCCAGGCATTACCGCAAAATCTAACTGAGCACCTTAGTGATGCTATCAGAGTAGGGGCAGTAATGTGGGAGCACTCTCCCATATGGGAGGAAACTCCCGACTCACTCCTACGCCTTCCCAGACGGCTTGCATATACAGACCATCAGTCAGCCTTACCAGGCCACCAGCCAGCATGCAAGGTGCCCACTTTCATACAAAGTATTGGAACTAGTCCAATCGGGTACTATGTCCCTAGTATGGATAAACCACCAACTAATGTTGGCCCAGTCTGTCTCATGCCGGGCCCCATATTGGGCATGCCACTATTGCAAGTGCCTCTGAGAGTATGTAAACAGGTTCCTTGCCCTTGGCTTGGGACAGTTTCTGACTGATTCTGGGTTTGCTCACGTAAGTTTGCAAGCCAGGGGGTCCACTAGGGCAGTGTCTGTGAGGCATAATCAGCACCACCCTTCGCTGACCAGACAGAGACATAACTAGTATGCCATGAGTTCCTGCCTCCATGCATGTGCCACTGAATTGACATCCACTACAGGGCATAACTGAGTCATCCGCAAACAGAGCAGGGGCAGTGATCTGTATCAGCCTTCCCATGGGAGAAGAGGCCATAGATATCACGAGGACCCTTCCGACGGCATTGTCCTACTCTATGTCAGCCTTTCACCAGCCAACGGCAGTGGGACACACCAAGGTATATGTTAAAAACTACTCCCCAAGAAAACATCTAAAGTAGTGCCTTGAACAGCAATGAACAGCTTGGCACCACTGGCCCAGCCCGATGGGTAAGGTCTGCCATGCATGCTGGCCCCACAATGCCGCGCATCCAACTGCCAGCATTATAAGACAATGGTCCAAGCTGTCTGCCAGGCATTGGGCCTGTCATCCCAACTTTAATACAGAAACGCACAAGCACATCTGCTTCGTGGCTTAGGGTTTAGATCAAATGCTGTTTCCCTCTGCTGCTGTGGCTCATGAAACAGAGCTGAGTGTCACCACAACCATCCCATGCAGAGTTAAGATTCCTGCAGAGCTGAGTTTTACGTGGTTGAGCTAGTATATAATCCAATAAATACCAGACCAGCGCCCCCCACACATTAATTTACTGCCATCTCCAAGTCATGCCCAAGCGCTTTGAAACCTACCTCCCCTTTCTGCTGCATTGCTGCTGCTCCTTGAGCCCCGATGCTGTTTAAAAGTCCCTGCACGGCAGTTCCCCCTCAAAAGCCCCTGGCAGATAATAAAGAGATAAATCCAGTACCAGACCCAGTGCCACCCCACACAAACCTTTACTAAATCCTACTACATACCCATGCCTGTTTTTGTGCCCTCCTCTCCGACAGAGTGACTGTCCCAACACTATGGCACTCCTTGCAAACAATTCTTATGAGCTCATGAGTATCCCATCCAATACGAAGTGCCCTGCCACCCATATCCTACCCAGATACCCTGCCTGCTTCAGCACATCCTCTCATCTGGCTGCACTGCTGCTGCTGCTGCTTGAGTGACCTGCTGCTGCTGCTGTACTGGACCTCTGCTGCACTCCCATGCATTTTGGACGTCCCATTACCACATCCATTATTATGGCCCCCCTTTCCCCAGTCATACCACTAGCACATGAACACTGGGCTGTTTCCGCTTCTGCGGGTGCTGCTACTCCCTGAACAACCTACTGAACCTGTTACTGACCAAGAATGGCAGAGCTTCCAGGAGTTGCGCTTTCAGATCCAGGACTAGCACACTTACTCATGCCTGCTTTGGCGCCTCTTCTTCTGGCTGCGCTACTGCTGCTGCTGCTTGTATAACCTGCTGCACCTGTTCCCTCATGTCAGGGTTTGCTGCTAACACGCAGTCCTTAAGGGTGAGCAGGTAGAAGTCCTCCATGTGTTGTTCCAGAGCGCTGCCATCCACCAAGGCGTTGAGGATCTCCATCTCTTGGTCTTGGAAGGGGGCAAGGATGGTGTCTGTCTCAGAGACAGCACCTTGTGCTAGGCCAATGGCTTGAGATGCAAGGTCCTGCGGCAAAACGGTAAGTTGAACATGAATTATTAGCCATCAACTGGGATAGTCCCTTACTCGCACAGTATGAAGAGCTGTATTAACAACCCGTAAGGATTGTGAAACCCTTTGGACTTACCGGCAGGCTCACTGGCGATTAACCAGACAATTTGCCATACCACCCCCTCTTCTCATCGTCTGCCACTGCCCCAGCTGCCAGATGCTGCAGCTGCCACTCAACTACATACCAGTGAATTATTGCTAGAGGTGCCATGATACAGCTGTAACTGCTACAACCGCATCTCTACCTGTGCTACATGCATATACACTGTAGAGCGTCCTAATGATGCTGAATTCTGAATCATGTTCTACAGCCCTGCTTGAAACCTATCATTGAACACAAACCTGCAAACCACACACCCTGCACGTATCCAAAACGCCCCGTGTATTTCCCTGCTCCCATCCAATTCTAGACTCATCACATGTTTAGCGGGTGCATCATCCCCTCTATACAGCGCACCTAGAGAGCATCCAGTGCTTTCATATCCTTCCCGGAGAATTACCTATGCCTTATGACTCCTTAAAATTCAAACATAGCCAGGCATTGTCTGTGAGGCACATTTCCATATCCACATGGTCCCAACCCAACAGCCCCCCTTCATTAATTACCCTCCTCCATGCATACACCAAGAACCCTCCTAGGACACCCCCCGCTGCCCCCCCTTCCCCCACCCCAACCCCCAGCTACTCACCTGCAAAGCATCCATCACCTCTCGTCCCTCCCCCAAAAGATCTTTAGGCTGCTCCTCAAACAAGAGGCCCCCGCCACCAGTCAGCCGCACACCTGTCTTCACATGGGCGTAACCCATCAGGCGGGGCACTGTCGGCACTATGTCACTAGTGTTCGTCACCCGCCAGGCGGCACCGCCCAAGCGTCCATTGAAAGCATCGGCAAAGGCCTTGTTGCCGACACGCGGGGCTCCGTAGGTGTACATGATGATCCGCTGAGCCCCAGTGGTAGAAACCCTAAGACGAACAGAGGCATTGCAGCAAAAGCAAGGGGGTCAGCAAGCAGAAAGATGTTGGATTGTTTTCCACCAAACTTCACTGGTATGCCCTTTAGCTCTACACTCTACACGGAAACGAGATGCAAAGGTATTGGGTCTTACTGGCCCCCATTGCGTTCTGTAAAGAGTTCCCTGGGTGGTTGATAGGGGCTTCCCTACCAAACAGATATACCAAAAGCGGGGCCAATTGCCCCCTGGTGATGGGGGTAATTTGGGCCCCTGTTGGCACTGTCCAGACATTACACCCACTGACACTGCTTTATGGACCAGAGCTCACAAACACCTAAACCTGTTTAATTATTCTTTGTGTTCTGCAAAACAATTTAGCAACACATTGGTGCTCCGTACAGCTAACGTCCTGACCGGAAGCGCGAGTTCATTCTTCAAGCATCCTGAAACCAGCCTTGACAGGAACCCCCTAACCCTAATTCCCCCCCCCCCCCAAACCCACCTTCTCCCTGCCATCTCATAAGCACACAAAGTAGCCAGTGCACCTCCTAGGGAGTGCCCCGTGACAAACACCACCCAGGGGTCACCTGGTGACGCATCCCGGGTGAGGGTGTCCACTAGTGACAACACCTTGGCACGCACTGAGTCATAGGCAGCTAAGAACCCACTGTGAACCATGATCTCCTTGTCTGGAAAACAGCAGCAGCAAAGCGGCAGGAGGAGCAGCAGTCAGGCAGCACATTGCTGGAAAGCAAGATGCAATTACAGCAATCACATCAGGCAGCTCAGCATAGGGATTTGCTCCTTTGAAACAGAGCTCCTCGCGATCGGCCACTTACACCATAACTGTCCTAGTGAAGAGAGCCACAATGCTTTTAAAAGAGCTGCTAAGTGCTGGGTGCTACCTTTCATGATCCCTGAAACTTGGCCAGGACAATCTTAGTGAGCATCAATCAGACCCCGAGCATGTAACCCCAACCCACCATCCTTCCCACACATGGCAAACCCTCAGCACCCCACTGCTGTGTCCCAATATCACAAACCCACCTTGCCTCTGCTCAAACCCCCCTACTGCTGTTCCCGCTTGTTGAACCTCCCTGCACCACCTCTCACATGTCAGCTCTTAGTCAGACCCGCCATAAGCCCTCCCACCCCGTCCACTACAACAGCAGCCTTCAGCAGCAGCCATCCCCATTCTTAGAAGAACTTACTACCCCTATTAGGAAGATCACCCCCCAGCGTCCCCAAACCCCACACCCTTACTTTTCTTGAAGCTTGCAAATGGCAGTGTTATTGAGCCTATGCCCAAGTCCACAGCTCCCGTCCTCTCTTCATCCAAAGCAGTGGGTATGAGGTTCAGGTCACTCACAATGTCCTTCCACTTGACCTGCTCTGTGCCACGGAATGCCACTACCACCTCCCGTAACTTTTGACTGCGATACACCCACACCTGCATAGGGGCAGCACATCAGTACAAAATCACAGCAGTATCACATTGCCATCAGTGCTATTGATGGCAGCAGGAGCAGGGATCAATGTGGAAAGATCAACAGCTTGTTCATATCCAAGCAATTATGTTCTTGCAGAAAAATATACAAGCAACCCAGGCATTGTAGCAGTACAGGCAGTACATGCAGTGTAGCAATAAAGCCAGCACAGGCATCGCAGCAGTAGGCAATGCAGCCAAGATAGCAGTACAACCAGTACAGGCATCAAGGCTGTACGACAGGACATAGCAGACATGTTGCCAACGCCCACAATGGAACCTCCACCACCTCTATAAGTACTTCACATGAGGCTGCAAGGTTGCAGAGGCCTAGCTAACATAGACTATCAGTGAGCAAGCTTTGGCACCCTTGCCCACCTGTGAATCAGTCTCAGAATTATCAAAACAAACTACCAGGTCAAACACCCCCTCCACCCCCTTACCTCCACGCTGCCCACCTCTTCCAGGGCATCCATGTTGGCCACTTTTTCCCCTACCCACCTGTGAATCAGTCTCAGGGTTATCCAGGTATGGCACCGGGTCACCACCGGGTCCCCCCCCCCCCATCTTTCCAATACTTCACTCCACGCTGCCCCCCTCTTCCAGAATATTCATATTGGCCCGTTTCCCCCTACCCACCTGTGAATCAGTCTCAGGGTTATCCAGATATGCCACCGGGTCAAACACCCCGTCCACCATCTTTCCAATACCTCCACGCTGCCCCCCTCTTCCAGAATATTCATGTTGGCCCCTTTCCCCCTACCCACCTGTGAATCAGTCTCAGGGTTATCCAGGTATGCCACCAGGTCAAACACCCCGTCCACCATCTTTCCAATACCTCCACGCTGCCCCCCTCTTCCGGGACATCCATGTTGGCCCCTTTTCCCCCTACCCACCTGTGAATCAGTCTCAGGGTTATCCAGGTATGCCACCAGGTCACCCCCCCCCATCCTTCCAATACCTCCGCACTGCCCACCTCTTCCGGGACATCCATGTTGGCCCCTTTTCCCCCTACCCACCTGTGTATCAGTCTCAGGACTATCCAGGTATGCCACCGGATCACCCCCCCCCGCCCCCCCCCCCGGCCCACCATCTCCCCCTTACCTCCACGCTGCCCCCCTCTAAGACATCCATGCTGGCCCCTTTTCCCCCTACCCACCTGTGTATCAGTCTCAGGACTATCCAGGTATGCCACCGGATCACCCCCCCCCCCGGCCCACCATCTCCCCCTTACCTCCACGCTGCCCCCCTCTAAGACATCCATGCTGGCCCCTTTTCCCCCTACCCACCTGTGAATCAGTCTCAGGGTTATCCAGGTATGCCACTGGGTCAAACACTCCATCCACCATCTTCCCTGCACATTGGGCCAGTGATTTCCAAGCTGTGTTGAGCTTATCTGCCTCAAGCTTCAACTCCTCAAAGGCTTCTACTACCTCTTGACCCTCCTCTGTACAAAGGAGACAGTAAGAGAATCAAGACATTCACTGGTGAGTAGGGCAGCAAGCCATTCCTGAGGTCACGTCAAGAGAACAGTGCAGATTGCTGCCGTTTCAAGGTTAATATTGCTTGGCCAAAATGAACATGGAGCTATGTTCTACCATATAGTCCACACAGGACACACAGCAGGCTCTACCAAGCGAATTATCGAAAGTTGCCTGCACCAACTTACCAGCATGATTCCTCCATCTGCCCGTAAATTTCTTCACCACCCCGATCAGAAAATGCAGCTTGCACTTTGCCACCCCATTTTTAAGTACTTGTAACTCGGATGTGACTCAGGCATTACCCAAATGTAGCTTATGTAACTAGGTGTAACCCCCCCCCCCCACACACACACACACGCGCTCCAAGCAACTTTCAACTTACCTTCCGTCACCACATCATCGGCCAATGCCGCCTGCGCCTTCGCCACCACCTCCCCCACCGCCGCTGCCGTCCTCTCAGCCGAGCCCCCCTCATCCCCAGACCCCTCCCCTATCTTCCCCTGCTGCTTCCTCAAAGAAGATATTCCAGACAGAATCCTTGACAGATCTGACACAGGCAGAGCCCCCAGGCCTTTGCTTGTGACAAAATCAGCTACTGTATCTGCTGCTGCGCTGATCTGGGCTGCTGCTGCGTCTTTGACATTTTGGAGGGCCTCGGCTTGCTCTGGGCGCCCTGCTTCCGTGAGTTTCTGGCCCAAAGGTGCGATGGTCTGGTCCAAAGCCTAGTCAATGACGCAATGGAATTTAAAGAGCTTGTGTTAGGTTCTCAGAAGTGGATGATCAAAAGTAAACAACACTACTGCTCTCTGTCATGACAAACCATGTGGTACCGCTACACTAGTACTGCTTCCCCCAAGACAGTACAGAGACCTGCTTCACACTCTCTAAAACTGCTCAATCACTCCAAACTGTCATGGCAAGTTGTAGGCTACCTCAATATCACCAGCAACGGCACATGCAAGATAACTGGGATGGCAATAAGCTTGGTAAAACCTCTGGGACCCTGCATTATGTCCTGACATCGTCTTTGTTCAATTGATTACATGCAGCAAAACATTTTGTCCTGGGTCCTCCTTATCTTACTCAGACCCAGCCAAAGATGTGAGCAACATTCATTCCAATGAGGGGCCACCAAATATGTTGCATTTCCTTAAATGACAGACACTCTTGAGCTTACCCGTTCCACAACCCTACATACAACATCTGCCTACAGAAACATCCAACATGGGGACCCTAAACCTGCTGCAATTTTGTCACACACCCTAACCCCTACCTGCAGGGCCTTCTCCCTGGATTTCGTCACGACCTCTTGCACTGAACCACTGCTGCTGCTGCTGCTGCTGGAGGTTGTAGCAAGTGCTGTTCCCTCCTCATTTGCTGCTGCTGGTGCTGCTGCTGACGATATTGATTGCAGCGCCTCTTTCGCCTGTTGCAGCAGGAGCAGTACGTCACTACATCGCTGGTGGGCCACACAACGCATCTATCACTGCCAGACAAAAATGAAACCCCTAGACAGGTGCCCGGGGTTGGCACCTGTCAGTGTTAAGGCACTGTATGCTGCATGACGGCTTTTACTTCAATTCAAACTGGGCGTTCCACCCAAAAGTAGAAACCTAAACCCCCAGGCACCTGGTGAAAACGGGGGGACCCTTCAAACAGCATCACAGCTTACTCATCAATAGGAAGTTACAGTACAAGAACATGGTCATAGCTGCTTGCTTAACCCTTTACCGTCCGAGGGACATTTTTGTCCCCTCAGCTGGAAACCGCAATTTCCGCCAACCTGTGGGCCGGCGCAAGTTACGAAAGTGACTCAAGTTACGAGAAACATCGTTTGCATGCACCGCAACGGCAGCGGGGTGTTCTTCGAGGTGTTTCGTTCATGTTTTTCAGTCGATGTACTCATACATCGCCAGAACGACTTTGCCATATGCTTCGAGTTAGCACGTTTTTCAGCTGGGGTATACTTCGGGGTGTCCAAAGAAGCTATTTGGAGCTTGGGAGGCTTGCACCAAGCTAAGATACTTGCCATCGGCCCACAGTGACTCACTGCACCAGTGTTAACCCCCTTTGCATTCACAGCTTGCATGGTCAGCTGGGGCAAGGGACAGGGGTCAGAAAGGCAGGAAGGGGGACCTCTGATATGGTGCTTTGAGATGCATCTGCCATAGCTATGCAAATACAATATATATATGGCTTCGCATGGGCTGGAATCTGCTCAATTTACCGGATTCTAAAGGGTTAATTGGCAACCACAAGACGCTTCCTGTGCCCCTCCCTCCACTCTTCCCCTCTTCCCTTTTCCTACCTGCTCTTTTACCTCTTCCAACTGCTTGTTGACTTCTTCCTGCACTTCAGCTGCAGCTGCTACTACAGCCTCACCAGGATTTGCTATCTGCGCAAACAGACAGACATAAGGGCAATTACAAGGGCACTTGGTGACACTATACAGAAAGCAAGGCTGGCTATGCCATAAGGTCCCTCCAGACCATGCAGCACATGTCGACCTCTGCTGACCCAGTTGACACGACCCATGCCATCCAACCAAGGACAACCCTCAACCAGATGAACCACTGATGGGTCTTCAACAGAGAGTCAAAGTCAGATGCCACGGCGAGGCTCTGATACGTAGGACAACAATAAGCGAAGAAATGCCCCCCTTTCAGCTCAGCAAGACATGGGCCAAGCAGGCAGAACCCTAACGGCACAAGGTCACCGGCAACAGCAGGACGGGGGAATCCTAGCGCAAAGAGGTTGTCACACACTGAGAAGAGGCCACACCAATCTCTCAGCTATACAGAACTCTTGCCATGCCATAGGTCATCCCTCCTCCTATTTACACTCTTATCATCTCCTTAAGCCCAAGGCCTCCTCCCCTCTTGACGGCCCCTGTTTTCAGCCCCTCTCAACCCAAAGCACACTCTCAAATACTTGTGTAATCATTGGGTACATCCATTTGCGGTGTACAAGTGAGGAAGTAGGCCTACTTAGCGAGACCATCTTTTACAGAGTATGACCCAAATCCTCACCATTCCTGTCAAGGCCCCACCCACACATACACGGAAGGGGGTTCTCTGCCGTACGTTTATGTTTCTGCCCCCTCCTTCGTACTGATAGGCTCACCTTGATACGACACCTGCTGACGCAGAAGTCAACAGGCGGCGTCTGCCTATATAGCCTCCCCTTCCCCTGGCCACTCCCACAGTGCAACCGCATTCCTCATCCACTAGGCCCCTTGCTCAGATCCCCGAATGGCCTGACTTTACCAGTTGCTATCACAGCATCCAAATCCAACTCCCCCTCAGTGAATGGCAGTGTACACGCCACAAGCAACCTAAACTACCCTGATTTGTTCCACTTCTCAGTCCACTCTCCTAACCTCCACAGGCCCATGCTTTGTATTGCCCGATCAGTCCGATGCCCGTTTTGACTCCCACCTCGACTTCCACCCCCACCTCGAGTTCCACCCCCACCCCCACATCCATGCCCTATCCCACCCCCATCCCTTTTACCACCATCCCCCCCCCCTCACCTCCACAGCTGGCATGACCTTGTCAGTTGCTATCACAGCATCCAGCACTTGGGGCTTCCACTCTGTGAAGGGCAAAAACTTTGTGCTGATGGTGATGCTACCCTGAGCATTAGCACCTGCCAGAACAAGCGGCAACAGCAGCAGCAGTGACTACATTGCGAGGACCTACCGTCCATTGACACCCAAACCTTTGAACTTAAAACTCTCGATCCATTGAGCATTAGCACCTTAGGATAACAAGCAGCAGCAGCAGCAGAAGCACGAGAGACTTGTCAAAGCCTACTTATCGGCACCGTTTTAAAAGAGCTTTATGGGGCTCCTTGAGCAGCCTTTGAAATTGGGGCGACCACAAATTGATTCAATTAAAGACGTAACATCGTAACTACTCCTGACAACCACAGCAAGTGGCGGTTTCTCTAAACTGTACAAATTCACGATTGCTGGACTTCTTGGGGCAACTTAGTGCTATTGGTACCCTGTTCCTTGGCCGTGCTGACACACAGCTACATGCAATATTAAATTTTATTAACATGTCCCTTCCTCTGCACTGGTGCACAGTCTGATGGAAGGGATAAACCCTCCATAAACCCTCCATAAACTTCATGCAAAACTGCTTCTAGACTCAGAGAGGGCTTGCTTTAGTGCACCTCCCAGTCCTGCCAGAACCGTGGGGAACACACCGGCCATGCTCCTACTTTATAGCAGGACGCTATGGATAGCTAGCTCGCCTCCCTACTACAAAGCCATTATAGAACTAATCTGGTGGTTATGTGGGGGGGGTCAGGGTTGGCAGGGGGCGGGGGGTGATTGGGGTGGGATTATGGGTCCTCAATGGGAGGGGGGGGGGTGCCTGAATGGGGCCCCCGAGGCAATTATAATGGGTCCCCCCCCCCTGTTCTCGTGCCTATTAGTTTAGGTAGATGCCGGCACCCACCTCTCAGTGAGAAGTCCAGCTCCTCTGCCCCTTTCACTGCTGCCACAGGAACCATGGCAACACCCAGCTCCTTATCAGCTAGTAGGTTGTTCTTGTCATACACCCGGATACGCAGAATATCCTTCTCCACATTCCTGCAACAACAAAAGCAGCAGCGGCAAAGAGTGAGTTGCTATTGTCATACACCCTGATACGCAGGAAATTTTTTTTCACATCCCTGCAACAACAACAACAACAACAACAACAACAACAACAACAACAACAACAACAACAACAACAACAACAACAACAACGACAACAGCAACAACGACAACAACAGCAGCAGCAAAGAGTGAGTTGCTCCTGTCATACACCAGGATATGCAGAACATCCTTTTCTACGTCCATGTAACAACAGCAGCAGCATGGCGGCAAAGGGAACCAGCCACGCTGAACAACACATGGGCTGGCACCAAAAGCTACTCACACAGCACCGAGTCTGACGCATTGATGGCCATAAGAGTATGTAAGCGATATGTTCATGCACCTGTTCAGGAAGACATATGACAAGCCACTGCCCACGGACCCCGGAAACTTTGGGAAGTTGGGCTTTTCTCAAAAATTGAGCCTCGATCTCAACAGTCTGGCGACAAAGCAGTTGCCCAGGTGCTATCAAGACCCTCAGTGCAAGTACGGAAGAAGCAAAGCGACAACTACAATAGAATACAATGAGAATAGAAGTTAGGAAAGTAAAATCCTTCCAGGGACTACCAAGCAGGCCAACTTTCAGGCGAATGGACGAGTCACGCATAAAGCTCAGCTCCAATAGTTTGCAAGAAACAATTCAGCTGCGGCACATGCGGTCCAATGGGTTTAGGCTCACCTTACGTAGAGGTTTAGGGTTTCATTCCACACAGGGCTTGTGTTGCCCCACACCACACTACTGCTGCCACTGCTGTCACCCAGTGTAACTACGACATAGGGGTCACTGCCGCCTGTGATCTGCAGAACGACACAAAAGGATACGATTCAAGCAGGTGCTGCATTTAGTAGACATAAACACTCCCCTTTCGTTCCTCAAAAGGGAGAAACATCGACAGCAGGCCAAACAAGTTGAACTTTGTCCGAGGGCACCATGAGGAAGAGGCCAAGCAGGGTGGAAATGAGTAGCATAGAATCACATACAGAGATGGACATGTCGCATCACAAGAAAAACTGTTGGTAGATTGGTTGAGATGTATCATGACTTGCCATTCACAATGCCAAATGCCTGTAAGCCACACAGCATGTTTTCCAACGAAGTGCTGCTTTTGCAGACAAGCCCAGGCAGCATGCAGACCTATGGCATACAGCTTCAATACACCTGATATAACAAGAGACCTACTAGTCTCACTAAAACTTAGTAATGCCATCATCTGCAGGATATGGCCAGGATATGGCCACATACAACCTGACATAACGAATCTTTACGCACGATTTCGTGGTAGTGAATTATACTAGCAGAAACCCCATTAAAGGAGCCATACAGTTACTCTCATATTTAAAATCGCCAGGTTGCATTGCTGGTTGGGAATCATGATTCCACAGAATTTCTACAACTGAAGGAAAGACATGCCTTGCTTGCTTGAGAACATGGCTTATGTTTCCATAAATCATATGCCTTGTGCAACTTAAGCCATACATAGGTTTGGTTTACAGTTTAGGCTAACCCTAACCGGAACCCTAAACCCTAGTGGTTGATGTTGCTCACGTTGACTTCCTTCAATCCTTGTGCCTTGTGCAAGGTGACCTCCAAGATGCCGTCGAAGTTGCTCCTCAAAAAGGACCTGGACAAACACGGACGCAGGGAGTACCTCCGCTTCAGCTTCTGCTATTGGTGGAGAGATGCAGAATTCCCCCTGCTGCTCCGCAACCTGCTTCAGCCTTTTCTGCTGCTTTTGCACCTATTGCATGCTGCTCGTGCTGCTACTCATGCTGCTGCCTTTCACCAAATGTGCCAGCACTAATTTCAGGCCCATGCAACAATAACTCTCCTGCAGAAGCTCCTCCTGCTGCTGCTGCTGCTGTGGATGTCCTTGGTTTGATATAAATCCTAATTCTACTCCTGATCTTACTGCTGCCGCTGCTGTTTTTCCTTTCTTTCCTGCTTTTGCTGCTTCTCCTGCTGCTGTTGCTGCTGTTGTTATGGTTTGCCAAGAATGGTGATGCTACTTGCTCTCCTCCTGCTGCTGTCGTTACTGCAGCTCGTCCCAGCACTCGCTCCTGATCTTCTTTCTGCTGCTGCTGATAGACCCTGTTGCTCGTGATGCTACTTGCTCTTCTCCTGCTGCTGCCATCATTTCAGCTCGTCCCTGCACTCGCTGCTGCTCTTCTTTCTGCTGCTGCTGGTAGACCCTGTTGCTCTTGCTCATGGGCTCCCTTGCACGCCAGGTGCTGCTGCTGCTCCTGCTGCTGCTCCTGCTGCTGGTGCTTGCTGTAGGGCTTGCTACTGCTGCACCTGATGGCCTCACTGGTGGCCTCGCCCATGTGACAGAAACCTTTCGGCAGCAGCTCCTCTTGCTGCTGTGGAAGTCCTTGGTTTGGCATAAATCTACTTGGCCCCCTGCTCTTACTGCTGCCGCTGCTCAGTCTCTCTTTCCTGCTGCTGCTGTGGTTGTGTTCATTCCCTGAGAACCTTGATGCTGCTACTTGCTCTTTTTCTGCTGCTGCTGCTGCTGTCTCTGCTGCTCCTCTTTGTGCTGCTGCTGGCAGACCCTGTTGCTCCTGCTGATGGGATCCTTTGCATGCCAGGTACCATTGCTGCTGCTGCTGTAGGGCTTGCCATTACTGCAGCCGGATGGCATCCCTGCTTCTACTTCTCCTGTTCTTGCCACTTTGTGCTGCTTCTGCTGCTGTCACCCTTTGCTGCTACACCGTGCCCCATTTTGGCATGCTTACCTGTCTGTATACGTGACTTCGGTGCCATTCACAGCTCGGTCTTGAAGACCTTCTGCACCTGTGGGCTCTAAGTACGCCTCGAAAGCTGCCGCTGCTAGCGCCACAGCAACTGAGAGATCGAAGCTGGTGCTTTGCTCCTTCGCTACGGTCATTGACCGAGCGATAGTGCGACGTACATGACGAGATCCTGGGTGGACACGTAGGACGCGCTGCCCCTGCATGCAAACGGTGCTGCCTTTCAGCACCGTCGAATTTCGCAGATCTCACAGAACCCATCACATACGCAAATAAATCCTTGACGAGAGATATTTGCCGTCGAAACATGTAGATGTTGTAACCCCCCTTCCATACAGAGGCAATTGCTGTGGGGATCCTGGCAAGAATACCTGACAAAGCCGGCTCGGGGCAATATAGCCAAATTGAGGCATTGGAAGGCCCGAAACGTTTACGTGTCGCAGATTGGAGCCCCGCATTGAGTATCCTGTGGGTGCATGCATTGCTTCAGCTCAGAAGTGTCCACGCAGCATGGATACGGATGCGCATCGGCAACAAGACACGGATCACGGCGGGAACCAGCCAAGTGCTCAGCGCGAGTAAAACGCGGCAGTGCTTGTATTGAGCAAGACTGCGGGCAATGTTTTGTGCTAGCCCGGCACCGACTCGGGTTAGGACCCCAGTGTACCACGAGGGGATGACTAATAGGAGGGGATCAATTGCGATCATCCCTAGGCACCGGTACTGCCTAGCGCTTGGTTACAAGCTGCTTTAAGATGCTTTCGCATGCCTCTTTACAAGTCCTATGCATCTATGCACCTACAGGGGCTCGCGATCGACTTGTGTACACACCAGGCTTGATGCTAGTGTGGTGGCTGCGGCATGCGTGAAACCGGTTGCTCCGCAGGAACGTGTATTCCCTTCTATTCCTGCTGCGCGTTCATATGTCTATATTAGTCTGCCTGTCAGCGTGCTCGTGCACTGGACCCCTGCATGTGGCAGCCCGCTGCTTGTGCGAGCTATGCCATGGCTGCAAGCTTTGTGGCAGTCAGTCTGGTGCACTGTTGGGAAGCACCGTGGCTGCATTAAGGTGCCAATCCTCTGGCTCTTGCAATAAAAGCGCTGTAGGTGCACGCCATGACAGTGAAGGACGTGAAGGGCTAAGCTGGACACAAGCTATGCCAGCTATTAGCCAGCTGTTAGAAGCAGTGAAGCAGGAGTTTCCCACCACCATCTGGCCTGCTGCACACAAGGAAGCTTAGACCACATGGAGGTTATACTCCAGGTGAGTTCTTTGGCAGTTGCAGATGGTACCTAGGTGAGCCATCGAAAATAAAGGTCATGCAGCAGCAAGCACTGGTTGTCATGGAAACTGGCAAGTGGGTAGCATATCATGGTTGTAAGTGTATTGTGTGGGTATTGCATGCATATGGATGCGAATCAGGCACTAAGGTTCAAATGCATTGGCATTGTGAAGTAGGATGATTGGTTGACTATTAGCAGTACACTGGCCAGGAGAGTTTGGTCACTGGTGTTTCCCTGTGCTGAGTCACTGGCCAGTTCGTCAGTTGGAAGTTGGCAGTGCTGCTAGCTTGGGAAAGCAGGTATTTATGTGTTCTGTGGTGCACGGGCAGGTGGCGAGCTCCTGTAGCATGACAAGTAGTTTAGATGTGAGGGCTGGGGAGCCCATGTCCGTTGTTTTTTAGTATGTGCAGATGTTAGCTATGTCAAGCCTTGGCGGGATTACAAGGCTTGAAGTAGTTTCAGCAATAGACAGGGCTGCAGGCAGTTTGCTGATCTATGCAGGAAAAAGGCCTGCCTGACTGCATGGGAATCCCATGGGCGCATATGCGCAGAACACAATTGTTTATAGCATGTGGCCAAACACTGGCAAGGAGGGGTAGATTTGAATGTGCAATGCACTCATACCTACAATGCAATTAATCTATGTGGCAAATAGTACCTTCTGACTTAGCTTTGCTAAGCAAACAAACCAAAAGCCTGCTTGTGTATGTTTGATGTGTCAAAGCCCTTGGATGTCTATCGTTACCAGGCTTGAACTACTTCCAGCATTGGCACCTGCAAGGCACAGCCAATGCCACTGCACCATGTGCATAGTGCAGATCATCAAGGCAGTGTTTGCGGTAGGGTATGTTCTGATAGAGTATGTTTTACAGCTTCACACAGCTTCCATTGGAATTCCCAAATCTACTGGATTGTCAAGCACGAGCACAGCAGCAGTGCTGCAGCAAGTGCCCCTAGCATCAGGAAGACAGGCCTGGCAGTTCTGCTGTCTGAGAATGGGATGAACTCCAGCAGCCAGCATGGTGTGCATGACCAGTCCATGCTGCTGCTTGGGAGCTCTCCTCGGCTCTGTAAGTTTGGTGTGACATGATCTGGTTTAGGCTGTGGGTGTTAACGGTGGGTTTATTTGTGGCCAAGGCCGTCGTTGCAGTATTGGTTACAGTCATGCATGGGCGCTGCACGGCTGCAAAGTTGGGCATAGATCTATGCTGTTTATGTTGATATACATGTTGACTGCCACAGCCATGTGCTCAGCCCTCTTCAGCCAATCAGTTGTTGGACATGCCATGCTTTTGACCTGCACTCATCTACGAGAAGGTACATAGGATCGGCGTGGAGGCCCTTATATCACTTGTTTTGCTTTGCATGAACCCTGTCACATCATTCCCAGGACTTTCTTATGCCTTGTGTGGAGTCTGCTTGCAGCACTCTCCAGCCCTGCTTTTCTTATCTGTACAACCCTCCAGCTTGGCTGCATGCCTGCAGAGGGGGCACTGATAGATGCATGGAGCTAGGGCGGGACTGCCTCGTATCAGATGTGAGCAAAGATTGCCCCTGCCCTAATTGCAAGCCCCTGGGTATGTCTGGGGTTGGGATCTTTTTGCTGACAAGTATCACAAAGCCAGGCATGGTTGACAAGTATATGAATGTGGGCTAGCAGACAGACACCACAGAGTAGATTGCACTCACGCGAACAAACAAACAAACAAACAGTACAAAAAGGTGTGGCTGCATCAGAACAGCTGCTCAAAACGACCAAACACACCTGCAAACCCCTGCTTAATTACCCTTGAGGCTGCTACACTGGCCCCCCAGGCCGAGGATGGAAATCTCTCTTTAGGCTGCATCCACCTAGTGACTGCCAGACGTCCATTTCATGATCTGCCACAGAAGATGCCACAGGCCTCCAACCTCAAGCTGTTGCAAAAACAGTTGTAATAGGTACAGTAATATAAAGGTTGTCCTGGTATCCAACCACAGAGTCAACAGTTTTTTTGCCTAACCGGATTAGATTTTACCAAATGGCCCCATAAAAGTGAGGCGCCGGTGGGCGCAATGCCACCCACAAGGAGCCAAATCAGGCTCCAACAGCATACTCGAATCTCCCTGTCCTGTCGTTTCACACTGGCTGCAACCAGCCCTCCTTTGATCCCTTGCTAGCCAAGGTATGCCAGGCCAGCACGGTTCTACTTCCTGTGCGCTGACCAGTTGACCCAGTGAACAGCAAGCCACTTAAACGCCTTGCTCAGAGCTACATATGCCCAAACATGAGTTGCAGAAGGTAGGACAAAACCACATAAATCTCCACTTTAATTTCCTGGGTCTCTTGAATGGTCTGGCAGTTTTGGCTCTCTAGCGGTCTCGCCTCTTTGTCTCGATATCTGCTCTCCACATACTAACAAACTGGATGAAGTTATGCCGCGGGTGCTGCACGGCCCGAAAGCTGTGCAGTGATCTATCTCATATAAATCTCCGCTCACTGTCCCAATGGGGAAGAGCATCCCTCCTACTTACATGGACGATATGACATAACATAACAAACATTTATGAACAGTGGCAAGTCCAGGTGTACGCAGTAGTGCTAGCAAACCCATTTGGTGGGACCTTGTGCAATATCACCAGGATGAGCACAAGCAGTCCTGTGGCTTGGCCAATATGCTTGAAGTACCTGTCTGCTAAGCCTAGTGCTGACCTACTTCTGTAACCTGTACCACCACTCAACCTTCCTCTGGTCAAGCCAGCTAGATAGAGGTCCAACATCAGTTATGTTCATAACATAGCTCATACGTACTGTGTGTACTCATACTCTCAGCTTCTGGGTGGCAGCTGCCATGGTAAGCTGCAGGTCTGCTTGAGGCCTTCAGCTCCTGCCAGCCTTGGAGCCCCTAATGCTGGTCTGGCGTCTTCCTTACTGTGAGGCCACTCAGGCTTCAGGGTTGCCATGGGCAGTATAGCAATAGAATTTACACTGCTCGCATATCTCGTAGGCTAAATGGTGTACGAGTAGTTCTGATATACACTACGACGCAGCTGCCATGAGATAGCAAGCACAAGCAACGGGCTAGCACGTGCAGGGGGCCCAGTGCACGAGCACGCTGACAGGCAGGCTAATGTAGACATATGAACGCGCAGCAGGAATAGAACGGAATACACATTCCTGCGGAGCAACCGGTTTCAGGCATGCCGCAGCCACCACACTAGCACCAAAGCCTGGTGTGTACAGAAGTCGACCGCAAGCCCCTGTAGGTGCATAGGACTTGTTAAGAAACATGCGAAAGCTTCTTAAAGCAGCCTGTAACCAAGCGTAGGCAGTACCGGTGCTGAGGGATGATCGCAATTGATCCCCTCCTATTAGTCATCCCCTCGTGGTACACTGGGGCCCTTAGGAAGTACACCTCGGTACCAGGTGACTCAGCAGTGACTATGTCAAAAGCTCTTCGAGAAATCGAGGGGGTTATATTCAGCATTGTGGCATATACAACAACCTGAATAAATTACAGTACATAGAATGCGCTTCACACACCAGGAGATCCGCCTAGCTTAGTGGCAGCCAAGTGAAAAGCTAGTAGTGTTTGATGAAACTAATTGAACATTTCAGATTTTCGTGAAAGTTGCTAGTAGCGATTCCTAAAGTGTCCTGACACCAAACCTACGTTGGCGTAACCCTACATATGCCAACAGTCTGAATTCAAAGAAATGTGCATGCAGCTTCTAAAGTAACCACTGGTTTGGCAGCCCAGGGGTTACCCAGGGGATACCACACTGCCCCTAAACCTCACAGGCCCACTGTCTAAAGGTTCCAGGGGCCCTAACTTGCCCAGGGTTTAGCAGTTACCTAAACCCCATGAGTGACAAGCGGGTTACTCAGGTCCAAACTATAGCCCTTTGGCCCCACTAAGCCAAAGGGAGTGCGCCACCAAGATAGCGGCTTGGGAACAGTCACCACTGAGCCAGAACTTCACAGGCTCACTGTCTGAAGGTTGTAATAAGTGCTTTGGCTTGTCCAGGGTTAAAAAGGCCACCAAATTCCATGGGTACCAAGCGGGTTACTCATGTTTTGAATTTCTAGGTTCGGAACAGAGAGTAAATAAACGAGTAGAATCCTGCATGGACTGTCAAACAGATGCCATCAGTAGTTCAGTACCTGCATCCTAGTCGTCTTAGGTATCAGCTGTTACATCTCACACCCAATTCCATCACATGTTGCAGGCTGATACCCAAATTGACGACTCAGCTTTGTTACATTGTTCCATCTACGCACACTGGTTGGTGGCGTACAATTAAGGAAGTAGAGCCTACTGGTGAGGTTACCCACAACCAGAGCACAAGCTCCGCAGTTCTGGCGGATCGCCATTAAGCCCACTCCATTTAAACTCCAACCCACACTTCAGCGTTTACACTAAGCCATGTATGCCCCCACCGTTGCAGTCACCCAATGAGCTTAGCGCAGCCGTTTCTTCAACTTCTTCAGTGCTGGCATCCTGTGGCACGGTGCGGACTTACCCCTGCCATGCACAGCCACCCTGCCAACTCTAAACCGGTGCTTCAGATTTCTCCTGACTTGAATTGCAAGTAAGCAAGTATTACTAGCCCTTTCCTAGCCTAGCAAGGCTCAGAACGCACTACTAATACTTGGAGATCATCGTCCCATCAGAGCACTCGCTTGCCATGGATACAGCCGCCATCACACCATACCTAGGTCCAAGCAGTAACAGCCCCACTTGCTGAGTGCTGGTCCCGATGGACCCAAGGATGCTGGTTGGCTTACTGATGACTGAATGTTGTGCCACATTACCCAGGGCCAAGGCAGAACTATACCACAAGCATACCACAAGCATGTACAGGCATATGCACCCAGCCAAGCCGCTTAGTGAGATACATGATGACCACCATCAGTGGCTGTTGCTTCTTCACTGCTACAGTATAATGCTCATTGGTAGTCCTAAGCCCAAAATTCAAAGCCAGCATGCACCTCTGCTTGAAACAGAATTTCAGGACAGCAACACCAGAAAGCAACAGTCAATGTTCATCTCCTGCTTAGTGTATTGTGGGGGACTGGGGCCATTGAGTTCTTAGCCCACGAGCCAGCAGCAGCGTGATACGCGTTGCTACGGTGTATGTAGTAACAAGATCGACCCCATGCAGCTCAGGCAGATAATGACAGAATCCCCAGGTCCAAGCAGTAGCATTCCTAAGACTTACTGAGGACAGCAACCTTCAATGGACCTAAGACAGTCTAGTTGCTCTCTAATATCAATCATATTGTGCCAGAATACCCTGGGCCGAGGCACAACTATACTAAAAGCATACTGGCCTTCATCGGAACAGTCATTCAGTGTATCTGTCAGCTACTGATGAACACAGTACTACCACAGTCTCTTTGTGCAGACCAGATAAAATGGCCCACCAGACTCGAGAAAGCTTCTGCAGCCGCTCTCAGCTAGCTCCGCACCAAAGCACCAAGAGGACCGAGCTACTGGGAGCACCCAAGGCCTGTCCAGAGCCAGGATACAGAGAGAGAGAGAGAGAACTACGCAGAGAAGGGGGGAAATCCCTTCTTGCATATGTTAAGGGAGTGGACCCTCACCTAATACATATAGATAGGCCCACTACCATTCGGAGCCCAGAACACATAAGTGGGTGGGTAAATTACCCACCCGCCTATGTTATCTGGGTGGATGGGTGTGTCGCCAGAACTGCGGGTCGAGGTGACGTTCCTTATGACGTTTAGTAGTGTAAATCCAGTGAAGATTGGTGATGGCCATAACATGGAGGCGGTTGAGCAGGCGGGGGAGTGCTTGTTTTCTGACACCAAGGTACCGCAAATGAGAGGTGGTAGAAGAGTATATTGTTCCAGCCACTCCGAGTAATAACGGTATATAGGTGACGCGAGCGTGAGGAGCCGCTTGTTGGATAGCATCAGCGAGTGGGTGATGTTGCGAGATTGCTCTGTCGTACTGGTTTTGGGGGTCCGTGTCACGGCAGTACTTGAGCTCGAGAATGATGTACTCTGGAGTAGGGCGGTTGGGAAGCTTTGGGGGGATAAAGAGGAAAATGTCTGGCCGAGAGTGGTTTGTGAGCAATGAGCAGACATGTGGAGGGATGCGGGGGGGGAGGACATTAGCTGGGATGCGATGTGGGACGTTTGGGGGCAAACCATCATGTTCACAGTGCTGCTGATTACCAATGTCCATCATGACAACGAAACCACTTTTGCGACCGCGGAGAATGGCTTCGACAATTTGGCGTGCAGCTTGGTCGTGACGGTACGTGTACATGCCAGTAAGTTTGGGGCACCCTGCAGCAGTATGATGGCCGCTGTCCTCACGGTTACAGAGAAGACAGCGACTATGCGGCGCTAGGCGATAACGATGTGCAAGCCAGGATACAATCCTATCAGAGCTCGAACAGCACTCCAATGATGCCAGTCAAAGATGTCCCATGCTTCAAACTTTATGACCTACCTTCAACCCATCATACTTGATGGCGTTCAGGTGCGTTGCAGACAGCTTTCGGGCCATAATTGATACATTGATCCCTACTTCTGCAAAAAAGTGGTATCATAAATAATGAGATGTTGATTTCCCATAGCTGTCTGTGTCTACAGTCTTGGACAAGATCAACATGCCATCTTCACACAAGACTGAAGCAGCACTACTACCACTACGGCAAGGTAACACGTACGCACATCCCCTATGCCTGGTCTCAAAAAATGTTTGCCCCAATGTGTATCTGTCTACCATGTTTCTCCAAAATAGTCAATATCAAGCAGGTATCAGACCCTTCAGAGTCCAGCTCTTAACACTGGTTGCGCTTCTTAACCTTACTTGGTAGGCAGAAACATAAGACTCCATTATAAGCATATTGGCCTTCACATGTCACATACTGCCATGGAGTCACAGAATATACCAAAGAGTGGATAGAGTCAGTGTCCTGATCTGAGTTTATCTGGAGCTTGGGCATATTCTGTCTGTTCTAGAGTGAACAGAGTCAGAATTTTTTCTGTAGAGTCTTTTTCTGACTGGCTACTCCATTCCCAAGCCCAACAGAGTCACGGAGTTGAAAGAATCGCGGAGTATGGCCCCTCTCAGGGTTGCCACGAGACTCCGTAGTTGTACAGAGTCATCAATGTGGCCGTTGAAGACCGTAACTCTGCGATTCTTTCTACTCTATGACTCCGTTGAGGCCCAAGAGGGGAGGGGGCGGGAGGGGCGTTGGGGAGGGGGTTGGTGGGTTTAGGGATAAAGTTTTAGGGTTTAGGGATACAAGTCTCAGGGGTTAGAGATTTAGGGTTTAGGGTTTAGGTTTTTAGAGGTGGAGCAGGGGGGGTTTGGGGGACAGCAGCCCCCCAAATTTCTAGTACGGCCAAAAAGCGGGGGGATTGGGGGGCGGCTCCCCCCGATTGTTTAGTGTTATTAGGAGGGCACAGCTGGGTGTAAGGGGTAAGGTTTAGGGTTCAGGGGTGAGCGGAGTCATAGAGTAGAAAGAGTCGCAGAGTGGGATCCCCTTGAAGCCTGGTTGGTAATTCTACAATGAGCGGAGTCATAGAGTAGAAAGAGTCGCAGATGAGTGAGACCCCCTTGAGGCCTGGTTGATAACTACCGGTATACAATGAGCGCAGTTATAGAGTAGAAACGGCGGGGTGGGACCCCGTTGAGGCCTGGTTGGTAACTCTAGAATGAGCGCAGTCATAGAGCAGAAGGAGTATTTAGGGGGGTCATTGGCATTGTGGCTCACATTTGGCACAACATATGACGCATGTGGCAACAACTGAGGTGATGCATGTCCCTGTAATGCTTCCATAAAATGTCCCTCAATCATTGCAAATGAGGCAGGACCATCTATGCAGGTTCCACCAGCCCCAACTCAACTTCCTATGTATAATGCATGTGATATGGTGACGGAACCTTCGAAAATAGGCCTTAGGGCATGCCTCACTGGGTTTAGTACCAGGTACATTACGAAACCCTAGCTAGGGGTGAAATGGGACAAGTTGGCCGAGCGCGACACACCTATGAAGTTTGGACCTCGACTAGGATGGTTTAGGCTCTAAACCCCTGCTCCACTGAAGTGCCCCCCCTCAGTTAAGTATGTGTCACCTTAAGGAACCTCAGGACCAAGGCAAGTACCTTCATGAAGCTCAGGACCAAGGCAGGTAATAGGTACCACCACAGTGCTCAGTGCTGTTTTTCTGAACGATCTTTCAGAAGAATATCACTACATTGAGCACTCTGCTGTCTGCCCATGCAACTAGAAGCGCATGTTCCTATGCTATGTT
This sequence comes from Pseudopediastrum boryanum, assembly GCA_963556185.1. Classification (NCBI taxonomy): domain Eukaryota; kingdom Viridiplantae; phylum Chlorophyta; class Chlorophyceae; order Sphaeropleales; family Hydrodictyaceae; genus Pseudopediastrum; species Pseudopediastrum boryanum. The sequence continues at coordinate 1,370,487 of OY744501.1, forward strand.
CCTGACCTCTCTGTTTATACCTATGACAGAAGTGCCACCACAGTGGCTTCAATAATAATGCTGTTCTTTTTTTTAAACATACCATGATCTTGACCTGACTTGCTTGAATGAAACAAATAACATCGACCCTGTGCCCTTGAAGTACTTGGATTTAGCTGAAATTTTGACTTCCCACAGCTGTTTGTGTAGTTGACAGTCGCAAGGAGCGCCACATGCCATTTAGCCCCAAGTTCAAGCAGCACCAAAGATCCCATGCAGCCCCTATGCCCGTTAATCCTCAAAACAGTGCCTCAGTTCCTACAATGTCTCAGTTCCTACAGTGCCCTGGCCATGCGTCCCGTTCTCGTTTTCTCTAGCAGCAGGTAACATGAGCCCCTTGAATCACAATTTCATTGCGATCTGAAAGCAGAGCCTGCGCCACCCGCATAGCTTGCAAGAAAAGGGCCGGGTGAAAATTTGTTTGATAATGTGCCTAAAGCGAGACCCCCCGCCACACATAAACAGAGACCCAGGTGGTAGGTTGCCCTGATGTGTCTGGATTCAAACACACCTTACAGTGCGACCATGTTTCCTCAAGACACAGCAGACCATCAACATCTGGCAGAAGGAAGCCGTGCTTCTGAACCTCCCCCTGGACAAGCTATGGCCACCGTGACAAGCTGGTTACTTACGCCACCAATTTTGTGATACAACCCATACAAATTCAGCAGCAACGAGGTAATCAGACACTACCACCGACTGTTGAACAGTTCCCTTCAGTAGTAAGTTGCTGCATCCTCATTTGGGTATCAGCGGCAAGATCAGCGGCTACGTGGTAACCTGTGCTGATACCCTGTTTAAGGATACAAACAGCAATGGAGGATGTAGATGATACAGCCTTTATCTATCTCTATTACCCTCTGTTCACCTGCGTGGTCAATGTCCATTCTGCTGCGTGTTCCATCTGCCGGGTTCGTAAGGCCATCACCCGTCATTGTGCCACCTTACAAACATACAAACATACAGCCACCTTAAGGTGTGGCTGCACCAAGGCAGCTAGATCAAAACGACCAAACACACCGGGGTCAAACCCCATTTCCCTACTCAATGGAAAAGGAAAGACCACAGAAATGGCAAAAGGACCAACACAAAATCAGTGGCTACACACTTTATCAGGAGTTCAAGTCATTGGGGATCAACCATTGGCTTGCACTTCTATAAGCTCTTCAAAGTCTGATGCATTCTCAGATTCTGAATCAAACATATCCAAATGTGTATCTGTGTTAATCAGAACCTCTGGTAAGAGGTGCACATTCGAGCCTCCAGACTTACGAGAAAACCATGCAACCCTGGTGCACACAGCAACAAATTTCACTGTTGCATGTACCATGTCCGGGCTTAACAACCTTCCCAAGACACCCCAGACTGGGCATACATTGCCATGTTATGCCTAAAAAAGCCACTGGAATAGCTGCATGCATCTTCCCCCGTGACGTCCACCATGGTGGGATGAGAGCACACTGTCAGGAGGCAATGTGCCTCATTGTCTAGGCATGCTGAGTGACACCGCAAACAAACCCGCTGACGGCGGGGTAAAGGTGGCTGCACCCACCTTCCTGTGTTCACTCGCAAGTGATGACACCCTAATCTAAACCGTAAGAATCTCATCAATATCCCATGAGAGAGGGGCAAATGGTAAAACTCTGGGACTGTACCCAATGCATGTGTGCCTACATCCCTGAAATAAAGGCCCACAGGAGAACCAAGCCCATCCTGCACTAGAGACAATCGCATCACATGCTCCAGGTACCGCCTTGTAATGGCCTTACCCTGAGCTTGCCATGGGCAAAAACATACTCGATGAGCGTATTGGCCTCCATGCTGATGGCACAATGACGGGTGCGGCAACGACTGAGGTGATGCATGTCCCTGTAATGCCCCCATATAACAATGTCCCTCAAATGAGGCGGGACCATCTTTAGACCATCTATGCATGCATGTCCCACCAGCTCCAGCCCAAGTTCATACGGTGACAATACATGTGATGTGGCGACGGCTTCATCAGGACCATAACAAACAAATAACATCGGGCCAGTGCTTTTTAAGTACTTGGATCTAGCTGAAATGTTGACTTCTCACAGCTGTCAGTGTATCTGTCTCAGCAGGGAAGACAACATGCCATTTAGCCCCAAGTTCAAGCAGCACTCACAGGCCACACGCAGCCCCTATGCCCGTTAACTCTCATAAAACAGTGCCTCAGTTCCTACTCTCTGATAGTGCTTAATTCTGGTGGGGGCCAGATAGATATCTCTACCCAGCATTAAGTATCTCGGACCATCGGCATAGTTTTCTAAGTAACTCTAAGCTTTTCCAAGCAGCAGCCAACTACTGACTACGTTGATGGGACATTGGCATAGCAGTTAATTAGCAGCTAATAAGCCCTAGTTGGGTTGGCATGCCAAATTATAGCGCCAACCTCTAACTAATCTGCCGTGCACACAAAGCGACCTGAATCAACCTACCCTGGTACCCATCCGCTTGCAATAGTTTTCCCAACTGGCCCATCTGTATGCAATATCCCTTCCCAACTGGCCCATCTGTATGCAATATCCCTTCCCAACTGGCCCATGTGTAAGCTTATTACAACATCCAGTCTCAATAGGTGGCCCCTTGCATTCTTGATTTGTAGCTTCCAGAGTCGGCACCGGTCACTTGGACTATGGCCGGCCGAGGGATATGACACTTAGCAAAGCAATCCTGGTCAAGTCATCAAGTGGTGCATCATTTAGTACTCCCACAGAGCCCATCTAGTGTGCTCCCATAGTCCCTACCTTAGTTGAAACTTTGGGATCCAACACTAGATGGGGGCAGTGACCACGCACGTATCGGCACATGCGACATCCCCCCTCCTTGCCCCGGTACTCTTAGTCCATAACAAACAAACAAACAAACAAACGCAGCACATGGAGGCACCCAATGCCTCCTCTCGTGGTCCCTGCCGAAATGTCCTGTAGTTTCTATCATCGGTGTGGGTCTGCCAGGATCTTTGCACGTGATACATGGCGCCGCCTGCCAGCTTCCCAAACATTCACTGCCTCCATCTGGTCTTGCACATCTGACTGTGCCATACGGAGGGAAGCAGAACGGCTGCATAATGGCGTAGCACAGCATAATTATAGCAGCTTGCCTACGGCCATACTGGTGACACCATAACCGCAGCAAGTGACAGCACAGCACCCCTAGTCTATTTCTGGAGGATGTACCCCTTCAGTGCAATCAGGCATACGGTCCGCATATTTGAACAAAGGCAGACTTGGTGGACCGCACTCTTTGGTCTTCCGCATTGGCTTTACTTCCCCCTACCCCTACGACCTGTACACATACCACTGCCTCTTAGACATTGACAGTGAGCACCAGACAAAGCGTAAGCAAAATGCCATTGCCAAAAGGCAGGCACTGTATGACCAAAGGCAGAAGATAGGCAACCAAATGATCACTGGCCAATTCAAGGGGCGCAACAGCATGCAGCTTAGGGCAATAAAAACTGAAGAAGACACAGTAGTTACAGACCCAAAGGGAGTCCTGGAAGCCATCACAACATATTATACGCCCAAGCTGATGCCAGCAGCAGGTGCCGGTAGCAAAACTGGACTGTACCACCCATCAGAGCAAGCAAGGTCATATCCCTGGCTACAACCCAACGCCCCAGATACCTTTGACCTGAACACAGCCATCACTAGCGGTGCTGCTCCACGACGATGGCTGCACAATGAAATAAGGGACCAGCAAGCTTTTCAGGCCTGCCTCAAATCCCTGGCTCGCGGCAAGGCTCCGGGACCCGACCAAATAACAAATGAGATGCTGAACATGCTGCCTCCCCAAGGACAAGACCTCCTACACGGTTACATCCAATTGATGTGGGCAACAGGCTACACCCCTAAAGCATGGAAAGAGAGCACCACAGTGCTCCTGTTCAAAAACAAAGGCACACCCCTCAAACTGCAATTCTACAGACGCATTGGCCTAGAGATGACAATATACAAACTATGGACCAGAATGATCACATGGGTCCTTGCTGACTATGCCGAAAGACACAACATTCTGAGCTACACCCAGGGTGGGTTCCGAAACAAACGAACCTGCATGGACCAGCTGGAGCTGTTCACCCTCTTGCTTGAGGATGCCAAACTGACCCGGAAAGACATCTATCTCCTTATGGTTGACTTTTCCGAGGCTTTTGACACAATTGACCATGACAAGCTGCTGCAAATCATGTATGACCTGGGCTTCCCGACAGATGCCACAGAGGTTGTCAAAGACCTGTACACGGGTGCAACAACAGCATTTACAACCCCATTCGGGAATACCGAACCAATGCCCATGGACAGAGGGACAATTCAAGGTGACAGCCTCTCACCGTTTCTGTTCATTTTATATCTGGAGCCCCTGCTACGCTGGCTAAGGGTAGGTGCCAGAGGATACATCCCAGGTGCATACAACAACCGAGATACGCTTTTCAAACTGAAACAGCAGATCCCAGATGTCACATATGCGGATGACCTGAACCTGATATGTTCATGCATTGGGGATTTAACCAGCCAAGCTGACAAGGTCACCCTGTATGCTGACTGGGGACACCTAAAAATAAACAACACAAAGACCCTCCTCACAGGTGCCAGATATAGGGCTGACGCCAAAGACCCTTTTAATCTGGAGAAGCTCCGGCGTAGCCTAACTGATGTGAAGGTCCAACGATCCCCTGCAACACTCCACGACCCACGAAAACCGTTCCGTTACCTGGGCCTGCAATTCACCATGCACCTTGACTGGTCAGCCCAATATCAACTGACCAGGGATACCATTCGAGACATGTGTCACATCATGAAGCACTCATACGCTACAACCTCCCAAAAGATGCGCACCCTGAATACATGCATACGGACAAAAATTCGGTATGCATTCTGTGTGGCCCCTTACACCAAAGCTCAGCTCAAAGCGTTAGACAGCCCCCTCTGTAGGGCAGCCAAAGAAGCATATGGTCTTCCAAACAGTACTGCCACGGCAGTAGCACATGAAGACGTCAGTAAAGGCGGTCTAGGGTGCCCCTCCCTACTAGCAGAGTACAATACTGTACAAATACAGCGGTTGACAGAGGCTCTCAATGACCCCGGACCAGTGGGAGAGCTCAGCCGTACACGCCTGCAGACAGATGGCAGCTGCCTGGACAAACTGACAGCAATGGCTCGCCCTGCCCTAACACACCACAGCCTGAGGCTGAGGCAGGTGATTGCATGCGCAAGCATAGATGTCGAGCTCAAAAAGCAGGGACTTGGCCCAACAGAACTACCCGATACCAGCCCACTCTTGCAAGACCTGCAGAAGATGCAGGCACTTGCAAGCCCCCAACCACCAGACCTCCTCCTAGCTGACCTTCACCAACTCAGACAAGTAGGTATGCACCGACTTCAGGACATTATGTCTTCCACAGGTAGAACTGTCCTTACAACACGACAGCTCATGTTGAAACTGGACAAGGATATCACCGTTAGGACGCTGACCGCTTTTAAACGTATTGCATACATGCTCACTCTCCCGCCAGGCATCACAAAAGAAACCTACTGCAGCAGGCCACCTGTGCAAGCAGGACATGGTGCAACAATCCATCCGGAGTATGCAAGGCTGCTGAAGTTCCACAACCTCATCGATGACATAGACATACGCAATGCACCTCTCCCAGCATTGTGGGCTGCACAGACACATGCCCCAAGCACAGAGCAAGCCCTGACAGAAATTCAGGCTTACCTGTCCTCACTCAGCGCACCACCAAGAGGCCACACTAAAAGCAGCAGTGTGGGCCAGACTGCAACAGACATCACAGCCCCACTGGTGTACCGAATAGAAACAGGCTATCACGTTTACCAGCGAATCAAGAATGAGAAAAGACAGCCCTTCAAAGATATGCGAGAGCAATTATATAACAACTTTGCAGAAGGGCAGGACCAAGTAGAAGGTATAGAAGGTCTGGCAGTGGCGGCACGCCACACCGGACGAGGGCAAAAGAGAAAGAAAGTAGCAACACAGAACCAGGTCATTGTGCGATGGGCCCCAACAGTTATGCAAGGATGGGTGGTGGAACTGGCTAAGCAAAAGGGCTATCACATTGATGATGCTCCAGAGCACGCTCTACAGCCAATGACCCATCATGAAGTCTGCAACACACCAAACCTCCCGACTGAATGCTGCTGTCCTAACGCCCACCTGCCAGCACGACGAATCCCTGCACGTACAACCCTAGCACATTGCAGCATATGTAGCAGACGATATCATATTGATTGTCTCCCGCTAACCCATCGCCCTGCAGGGGACATATTGGAAGAGGATGTCACGACAGGCTGGACCTGCATTGAATGTAACAGGGATCAGTATGCCACTAAAGGCCTCCCTCTTGATATAAGGCACTACAACGTCCATTGGAAGCCCAGTCGAGAAAGTGAGAGTGACCTCATCGCACATAATCCAGTTGTTGCTGAGATGATTGCTGCTTACCAGTTGCAACAGGCAGCAGCAGCAAATGACCGGTCCCCGGCAACTCCTGCACTTGGCGAGCTGGCTCAAGCTCAGCAAGGGTTATCGGCACTGCAGCAACAAGGCGACTACTACCCCGATCACCCTCAAAGATACAACATCAACATTGGACAGCAGTACAGCAACCTTTTCGACATGGACACATCACCAATGAACCCCCATGCTGATATCCACCCCACAGGAAGACACGAAGTCATTATTAGAGAGGTAGAGATGTGCATAGATGGACAAATGTGGATAAAAACGCTCGCCTGCATATACACACCAGATGGCAAATGTTGCTACACCCTCACCCCTGAAAGGACAGCAATACTGTACCAACAGTACTGCCACAGCACTCGCCACAAACCAAATGTTATGCGGAAGTTGAAGGCAGGTACCTTTCCCCAAGAACTGTATGCCCTCATGTGCAGGTACAGAGATGGAGCACAGATCAAAGATCACAAAGCCATTAGGAAGGTCCAAATAAAGAACCACTGGGCCACTCCCCCTGAGGTGTATGAGGCTCTCAGGCAGCTCACAGACATAACAAAAGAGAGATTCGCAAGCCCACTCAATTACAACCCAACATTTACGATGTACTGGAGCGCCCACAAAAGGGACCAAATCTTTGGGGCGAAATGGGATAGCTACAGATATAGGTGGACCGGCGGAAGCGTGCACAACCCAGAGTATGAGGATGAAGACCTGAACAAGAACATGGCTACTGCCATAGCAGCGGCCCGTAACACAACAGCCCCTGTCTTTGGCATACATATCCTGCCTGCCTGGTCCGATGCAAACAGAACTGCCTACCTTGCATAGCTACAACACTTCCCAGAAAACTGCATGCATCTCCTACAAATACCCCGAAAACACTTCAGGTTCCAGAAACCCACAACTTGGGAACGGGGCGACATGTATGCAGGAAACCCTAGATGGGACGTAAATATCATTGTCACAGGCAACGCAAAGGGTTTTGAGGCCCACCTCCCTTACTGGGAGAGCGGCTACATGACCAGGTTTCTGCAAACGCTGCAGGATGCCATTAATCAGTCCCTGCCGGACGACAAAGAGATACAAGACATCAGCATGTACTACAACCCCCCAAGCAGCAATGCCCCGCCCAGCACATCTCATCAGCCAACATTGCTGACGCCAAAACAGCTCAGCAAAATGGGTTACCCCAAACAAACAAACGGCTCTGAGTCCCTCCGGGACGATTCAGCCACCAGTCAAGACGCTCCAGCCATGGTTGACGCCAGCACTACACTGGATGACCTGGAAACGCAATTAGCCACTGCCCTACCAACAGCCCCACCCCTCCGGTACAATTGGAAAAACTATGCCTACACAGATGGTAGCTACAAGCAAACAAGCCACAAAACATCACCAATGGATGCAGAGTGTGATACCCCAGGCATAGGGGCAGGAGTGTACTTCCCCCCACAAGCAGCCAATGAGGACGATGAACGTGGGGTTCCAATTGTCCCTGCAGGCGACAGCCATCCCCAGAACACCATAAACAGAGCAGAACTGGTTGGTATCCTTGCTGCGCTGAGGCATGGAGCCCACATGATAGCCACCGACAGCCTCAGCTCAATGTACCAAATCAAAAAGATGCTGAGACGCCCACAAGATCTCCTAAATCACCAGCACTGTGAGCTAATTAAAGAGATAGTAACCGAGATCGTCAACAGGGGACTGAGGACAACCCTTCACAAGGTCAAGGGCCATGCTTCAATTATCGGTAATGAAAGAGCGGACGCAATCGCTAAGGCGGCTGCGACAGGGGACACCTCCGACTATGAGGAATGTGAGAAGTACGAGAGTCCTAGTAACAACAGGTTGACCCAATATTGGCCGCACAAGACCCAATGGAACAATCGTTGGTCACGGACCAATAATGGGCAGCGCACATTAATTGACCGTTTCAAGCGGGTGAACCCTTTGACAGACCTTCACGACTCGGTACGTCATTACTGCCACCAAAAGAGTCGCTTTGGGATGGCAAACAGAGCTACCTGTTATTTCGAGGCTTTTAAAAGGATTGAGGAAAGACTGGACCTGCCTGCTAGCAACGAGTACATGACCTCGGGAAAAATCAAGTATGCAGAACGTAAAACCGCTTTGCGCTACCGGTACGCGACCATGTGGACAAGGAAAATGGCCTATAGGTGTGGACATGCACCTAGTAGCAAATGTCTCCTGTGCGGTGACGAGGATGGCGGACACCACACAGCCTCAGGATGCCCAGCTTTGAAAAGAATGTACATCAACAGGCATAACAAGGTCGGCCGACTAATCATGACAAGAGTGTTAAGGGGACGCAAAGGAGCATTTGTCATTCAAATGGACCTTGGATCAACTGAAAACTGTGCAGAAGACGGCATCATGGCCCACCAGTCTAGAAACATCCCGTGGGAGCTCCTTCCAAGGGGACTAAAGGAGGCAGTGCAACAAGCACAAGGCACCACCGACAAGCGCCCTGATGGTATGCTATACAAACCCAAGAATGGAAACAACCCAGCAGAGTACTGGATAATAGAGGTCAAGATCTGCAGGGATTCAGAACCAACAGGCCAGCAAAGCAAAGCTGATTATCAACACCAAGTACTCATTGACAAAATCAAAGACATAGACCCCACTGCCAAAGTATGGTACTATCCCTTGCTTGTCGGAGTTGCAGGCACCATATACAACAGTACCATCATGAATCTTCAAGCCCTTGGTATCAAAGGGCAAGCTCTAAAGCAATGCATTTCAGAAGTACATACTGCAGCAGTTAAGTCCTTACACAGCATATACACAACAAAAAGAAAACTGGAAAAGCCCAAAGAGCCTCAATGGCACAGGAGGAACTACAAGAAAGTAAGCTAACAAAGGCGGGTGGGCGGAAGCCCACCCACGGATGTAACTATCCTATGGTAGGTTGGCCCAGTGTAATCCTTACACCAATGGGCCCCTCCCTTAATCTTACGCGGGAGGGCACCTCACGCCCCTCCTTGCGTAGCTCTCTCTCTCTCTCTCTCTGCCTCTTAGACACTCCCTACATGGCCAAACCAACAGAGCTGCAGACTTTAGTGATGTCGCTTGCAGCCATGCAGAATGTTGCAGCCCTCCGGAAGTCGCTTGCAGCGAGATCATGAGGCACAAGCTGCAACATGCTGCACTTCCTGAGCCTCACTAACGGCAGAAGCAGCTGGTCCCGCCGGCCGACCGGGTAGTTCCTGAATTGATCATTAGGTTCATGACACTGAATGCATCTGGGCGCACTCCTGTGAGGTAGGGCCTACGATACCACCTGCATATGGTAGCCCCATCCAATGACAGAGGCTTGGATGCAGCTGAGAGTATTGATTAGTCATAGCTGTGTTTGTACAGGTATGAACCCACCAATCATAGCAAAGTGACATGGGCTCCAATATAAATGGTGCATGGCAGCATTGCCAAAGGTAGACACACCCCATGTATCTGTTTTGATGGCGCTAGGACTGAGCCCACAGCCTGCCTGCATACCTCGCTCAACGCCCATACATAATCCCAATGAATAAAGCTGTAGCCATCATTATGCTTTAATGTTTCAAAATCAGCACCCCAACCATGAGAAAGGGGTAACTGCATTTGAAACACTACCGCACACATGCAACCATTGACAGGTTCTACGTACACTATACCCATGAATGTAGGCTTTAAAGGATGACACCCCATTGCCTGAGACAGGCTCTTTGTTCACGGCCCCATTCTCACAGATATTCAGCACCCGGTGAAAGAGACAGTAAGGCTACAGTAAGGGGCATAGGCCGCAATGTGACCAAGAGAGGAGCTGCACAGTGGACTGGAGCAAATGGTTGGCCCGTGGCGAGCCATGGGAGCTTCCTCACAGCTTGCAAAGCTTAGCTACACTGCTCCTGCTTTGGAGTCAGCTTTGCTACCTATCCCTGTAGCTTTACAAGCCCCACAAAGCTAGGCTGTTGGCAAAGGCAAAGCTAGAATTGGATTCCCTGGGGCCCGTAGGCGTAGTGTTTGCCATCTGGTCACCATGGCTGCTTGTGCCATTTAGCAGGAGTCGAAAGCAGCAAAGGCAGCTATGGGATATGTAGTGTTATGAGCACGGAGAACTGATCAATCAATCAATCAAAACGCAAGACCAGCAATGCCAATGGCCAAACAAAACTAGGCCACAAACACAAGGCTCCTGATCACAATCACGAAGCCACACAACCGATGGTGGATTTGCCACACACAAGCTGAGGCTAGATGCAACGGCGTGCACACCAAGGGGAAACAAACACCACCACTAAAACCCAAAACCTGCTCCACTTCCATCACACATGGGTGGCGGGGAGGCAGCAGGATCAAGCACCACCCTAGTAGGGGCTGGAGGTGGCTCCCACCACCTATGCTCGCCACCTATGCTCCCATCCTCCCAGCCACTGAAAGGCACCACATAGCGCTCCACATGCTTATCAATAGCTTGCTTAGTGCGCCTTCTACACCTCACTAACCGTTGGCTTTCCCAAGGGTGCGTAAGATCCCACAACCTCTTCCTCCAAGCACTCTTAATCTGACATGAAGCCTCCCAGCTCCCCTCATCTTGACCAAGCACCTTCAGATCTGCACACACGCATTTCTCCCAGGTATGGCGAGGCCTACCCACTGGCCTCGTCATGTCACCATGTAATGAAGAGAACAACGCAATATGCGGCAACCTGCCCTCCTCCATGCGGCCCACATGCCCCAGCCACCTCAGCCTATTTGCTGTGATGTATGCTGACAAGGTGGCTACCCCACATGATTTCCTGATATGCTCATTGGTGTGCCGATCTGACAGCCTGACCCCCAGGATGCTCCTAAGGCAGCTAGAGTGCACCCGCTCAAGCTTTTGCGATTGCACTTTGGTCAGGGACCAACACTCACTCCCGAACAGCAGAATTGGCAACACATATGCCTTGTAACACTTCACCTTCGTAGCCAATGACAGATGCTTGGTACCCCACATCTTTTCAAACTGCTTAAACCTCCCCACAGCCTTACCCCTCCTGATATTCAACTCCACATCCAACCTGCCATCAGTCACAAGCACACTTCCCAAGTACTTGAACTGTGACACCTCTTTTACCACACCCTCACTGATAACCACCTCTGGTCCTTGCTGCACTGGCACATCCCCCTCCTTCCAATCCTTGTCAATGGACAGGATCTCAGTCTTGCTTGCATTGATGCGCAACCCAAGACTAGCAGCAACCTTGTCCATCACCTGCAGCATGACCACCAACTCCTCCCTGCTGGGACTTAGCAACACCATATCATCTGCATACAGCAGAACAGACAACAGCTCCACACACCCACCACTACCACACCCATCACGCTCAAGTTTCCCATCTGCATGATAGGCTAGCTTCACCCCACATCCCTCCGGCATCTGAGCCATTGCCTGCCGAACCACAAAGTCCATGTAGATGTTGAACAGCAAGGGAGCAATGACACATCCCTGCCGCACCCCGCCATGCACATCAAACCACTCAGACACCACACCACCCATCCTAACAGCAGCCTGTGTGCCAGTATGCAAGTCCATCAGCAACTCTATCAGCTTTGTGTGTACCCCGTACACATGCAGGATGCGCCATAGCGTGTCTCGGAGAACTGATAGTAACTGATAGTAACTGATAGTAACTGATAGTAACTGATAGTAACTCGGAGAACTGATAGTAACTGATAGTAAGTCCAAACTTCCTGCACTACATCCCTACCCTGCCATTGATTGACAACTATATCTGACTAGGTCAGCAACTCTCACCTGCCCTGGTGCCTGCAGCCCTTCATTTTCTCCAAAAGGATTGAGGAGGATAGAGAGCACCAGGGCCACAGCGCACATGCTGGTGCATCATCCTGCACGTTCATCACGGCCATCAATGGTCCCAGAAACTGTTAGTCTAGATCAGCTGCGTACTTTGTGCCTGGTGTAGCATTGCATCGAGTAGTATTGAGAAAAGACAGTACATTCTGCACCTTGCGGCATCTTCATTACCGACCAAACGTTATTAGGTTTTCAGACGAAGCTGCCCCAACTAGCGCCGCCGCTCTGCATCTGTGCAGCATGACACCTTGTGCATTGCAGTTCCCCCGTGTTATCTGGTATCGGTCCCCAAAGCCACTGACACACATAAAAGCCAGGAATGAAGATTATTCCACAGCCACTGGAATAATGACTGATGTAGAAGCTTCTTCTCGAGAAGTAACAAGCAAGGCCTTAGCAGAATTCTGCTCAGGCATTGCTCGTCACTTCTAGAAGTCCTTCTTCTCTGCGTAGTTCCCTCTCCCTCTGAGAAAAAAAGAGAAAGGGACGCAAGGCCATGGGAATGCCTGCGTAGACTTAAGGAAAGAGGGGTCTAGCCGTAGCGTGCCACCTTCTTACCAGTTCTCCCTCTCTGAAGGACTTAGCAGGAGTACAACGGCAGAACTAATGCAGACTGATCTGCCTTGTACACTGGTTGAGGCAGTGCGGGCCCTCTCAGGTGCCACACCTGTGCATCTAATTAGAATACAGGATGTCCCTTTCCCCACACCGGTGTATGTATGCATAACCGGGTGATATCAACAAGGGCATGCCATCCAATCCGAGCAGCAGCAGCAAAGGCAACAAGCAGCCAATGTGCCTGTCAGCTCCCCCACTGTGCCCGATCTCTCCTCATCAGAGCTGCAACTTCATCTGCGCATGTAGTTATGCAGTCAGTGCGGTTTTGTCAACAAGCTCCTCTGCACCACACGCAGTTTCATTTGATTGTCCACCGTAGCTCCTCCAGGCAGAACAAAAAACTCAACAGACATAGGCAACTCTCCCGAGCCCTTTGAACCAGGTAGACCGTTCAACATCTTGTCACCTTGCCATAGTGTGAGGACAGACTCACAGATGGCAAAGAACACAGGATGCTGAATTGTCTAGCACATTTCACTGTGCCCTGTTGCAACTAGAAGACCCGCAGGTGCTGGTTACCCTAGCTAGCAGCCCGTTGCGCAACCACGTAGCATGCAGGAATTGGTCTGTCTACTCGCTGGTACATCTAACTGTGCCATACGGAGGCCGGTAGAACGCCTGCATGATTAGCTCCAACCTACCTATGGATGGAAGATAGCAGAACGGGTAAGGTTTGGAAACAGTAGTTTACATACCTGATGGATTTGAGATTGAAAGAAGGAGAGAGGCGATATGGAGGTATGCATCTCCGCACAACAGTCAACACCCGTTCGTGACCGGATCCGACTGGAAGCTGAACAGTCGAGAAAGATCTGCCCGAGGCATGCCGGGCAGATAGCTTTGGCTATTTAACAGAAGGTCATGCCTTGTAGATCCTAAGTTGATCAAACAAGAAGAGCATCATGCTTACATGCCGCCTCAGGCATGTCACCTGTCAAATGCTAGCAGAAAAGGACAGATGGTTGCAAGCATGACAATTGATTATGTCTCTCAGGTTGCAATGCTATCTGTATTGTTGCTTATTCAGATTTTCTGAAACCCACCCTCACCACCCGGGGGTATCTTTATTCCTTATTTTAGTGTGCGAAACTGCCACATAAGCTCAGATATGGCAGGGTTTAAGGCACTACTAAACCCTAACTGGACTGGGCTAGTCAAAGGCTAAACTGTCACTGCGGTGACTCTGGCAGTTTTGCACTCTATCCAGGCCAAATTTATAAGAGGGCTATGATGAAGGCAAAACCCATCAACATGCACTTCTGTGCAAAACCCTAGATGGGAAAAGGCATGCCGATCTGAGCCTCTCTCGTTATATATCTCAAATGGGTAAGGTTTGGAAACAGTAGTTTACAAACCTGATGGATTTGAGATTGAAAGGAGGAGAGAGGCGATATGGAGGCATGCATCTCCGCACAACAGTCAACAACCGTTCGTGACAGGATCCGACTGGCGTCTCTGTTTTTGGAGAACGTATCTGCCCCTTGTATTGCCTTGTCGTAGAACGATCGTTGTCCGATATCAGGTCTACAGCGAGGTGAGACGCACGTGCCAAGTCCTTTTAAACATGGAGCCGTATCTAGAGCGCGGGGATACCTGTCGTGTCGGCCTGGTGTGTATGCGTCGTGCGTATCGATAAGGGCGCCACACGATCCATATCGATCCATATCTGAATGGAAGGACTACTTTCAACAGGATCGGTGTCTATGTGCTTGTGGACTTTCCTAGCTGGTCCATTCCATATACGATGTGTTCAAAGTACGGGCTGCTGACTGGTCCACTGTTCGTGTCCAATTGTTGGTCATGAAGGGGGCGTTCTGGTTGGACAAGCAGAGAGAACGGTACGAAACTCTACTGTGACATTCGTTTTGGGGTATTAAGGTTATCTTGTGTGAGCGATTCAAGTCGCATAGGTCCTGTGGTGACAGCTTGTACTGCCAAGTGTCCAGTACCAGTGAATTGGCTGGATCTGCCTGAAGCTGCCTGTGGTGCCTTTGCTGCGGTTGCTGTGGCCATCATGTTAACTGAGCTGGCGAATTACATGTGAATCTATGGTCAGTGTGGTGCACGTTTCTCAATGGGTCAGTGGCCTCCCGATCAGAGTTGCAGCCCTATAAAGAGGCTTGGTTAACTGCATTCGTCAAGCAGCTTCCGCCTGGTACTTCAGCTCTGCTTATCGGCTGTATCGTATTGCGTGGAGCCTGGTTTTTGGGTACCCGCACCAGGGTGTCTCTCAGCATGGCAGTCCGCTACCGCATGGCCGCCCTTTCCCCATTGTGCTTCAGTGAGAAACCCTCTGGAAGCGCTTAATAAGGACGCCATGTTTGCCAACAGCTACGTTGGCACAGCCGTGCAAGTGGCCATCGAAACGCAGGTTTCTCAGGCATGCGTGGTTCGCGTCGTCCGTGTCCCGCCCAAGGCATGGACGATCCAGGAGCCCGCCTAGGGTGCCCATAGCATTGTGAAGAGTATGAGTACTCTGGCAACGCGCAGCTGTAAAAATAACCCTTTGCTTTGGTTGGCAGCAGTATCAACACGCCTTCTTACCTTGCTTCCCATGGTCGCTCAGATTCCCCTCTTCACTGCGAACACTTTGCTGGGGCCATCATCCAGGATATCCACTTCAGCTTGGTCCCCAAGCCGAGATCCGTGGTGGTGCAGGAGTGCATTGTCAATACCTGTGACAGCTTGCCTGGCTCCCATTGTGGGGTAAGGTCAGCCAGGTTCAGACGATCCTCAGTGGAGCCACAGTGCAGAGTAAGTTGGCACCTGTCTGCTATTCCAGCTGTAGTTGAACCGTTTCTCAGTAGAGGCAGATTGTGGCTTTGGGCCTTCTCATGGCCAACACAGCTTGGTCCGTGGTCCCTGACCCTGTGCAGGGCACTTTTAATACCGCTCACCTGGGTGAGTGTATCCTTGAATTGGCATTTTACCCTGGTGCACATAATGTTGGGGCCTTTGCTTGTTCCATCAACAAGAGAGTAACCTAAGCAAGCAGTCCAGAATGCCATGTAGATTGCTTAACACCTAAACCATACATCTGCTCTAGGTGATCGAGAGTAGGAGCCCCTACCTTGGAGTTCCACTGCACTGTGGCAACCACTTCCAGCACCCCCAACTACGGGGGGATGACAATGTTAGCGCTGGAAGCCGCAGCAGCCAAGCTGGCTGAGATCTGTGGTCGGAAGGTGCTTTAGCTGCAAGGCAAGTACCCATTGTGCAACTACTAGTATGGCTGCGAAAGTTCACCGGCAATGTGCACCCCGCTACGATCACCCAGATGTATACCTTGAGATAGTAATCTTCGAAGCAGAGGATCAGACTGTTGTAGGTACTGCAGACCCCATCATTTTGATGTCCGCACTCTCCCCTGCTTTGTTAACCTGTACCTAACCCAGATACTGTTACACACTTCACCAGACTGCCGAGCTGGGTTTTTTTCAACAGCATGGCTAGGGCTTGCACTGCTGAACCTATTGGTTAGCCATACATGGGCACTGTTTGTTTGTCACTGCAGTTATGCCAGATATGCGTTCTCAGAATGCTGTCTGGCACATAGGGCACAGGTTCCTAGCTAGAAATCCAACCTTTCTGGTCACCCATGATTCTCGTGATGTGGGTGGGTGCCGTGTGCCTGTTGCAGGCCCTGATGGTCAGGTCGTGCACTCGACAACTCAGGCAACGCCTTATGAAGATGAAGAAGCTGAACATGACCTTAATCCTGGTCCATGGCAGCAGATCTGAGAACGTCAAGCTGCTGCAGCAGGGCTATGCCACTGCGTCTTCTGCCGTCTTGAGCATGACCAACGTCCTCTGCAACCTGTACCTCACATCGGCCCACTTAAGAATCAAGGTGGTGTAATGCACACCATACACTGTGGTGGAGCTCATCTGCAGGTAATAAACTTCAGGGTTTTAGGGGCTAGGGTTTAGGTTTAAGTTTTAAGGTTGGGGTGTAAGGGGTTTTAGTGCAGGAGGAGGCAGAGTTTCAGGTGGCCCTAAAGCTAGGTTTAGGGTGCTAGGATAAGGAGCCGCAGGAGGAGGCATGGTTTAAGGTGGCGGTAAAGCTAGGGTTTAGGGTGTTAGGGTAAGGAGCTGCGGCAGAGCTCTGGCTGTCTTTGCCTGGGGGCGGAAGGGCGGGCTGGGGCCCAGCCTGGGGTGTCAGAGGTTTTAGTGCAGGAGGAGGCAGGATTTGAAGGTGGCTGTGTAGCTAGGGTTTAGGGTCCAAGGATAAGGAGCTGAGGCGGAGCCCTGGCTGCTGACGCCTGCAGGCGGGGTTGGGGTGTAAAAAATTTAGTGCAGGAGGATGCAGGGTTTATGGTGGCGGTAAAGCTAGGGTCTGGGGTGCTATGGTAAGGGGCTTGCAGAATGTGCTTGTCAGGAGGGGCTAAACCCTAAGCCCTGTGCAGCCTTGATACCCTGCACATGTGTAAATGCAGAGTAAGTACATTGAAGCTCTTGTAACCAGTGATTGCATCTTATTCTGAAATCCTCGGGCAGACTGTCTGAAGACCCCCCTGCAACCTTCGGTGAAAGTCGCGAACACCCCCGGAGGGTTTTGGAAAATCTGCTATTTTACTGCGCTTTGGCCCAAATCGGTTGAAATGGACTAAAACGAATCGAAAAGCCCCATGAACTGCCGCCAAACTTCAGGATTCGCGGAATTTTCACCCGGTTTGATTCCGGACAAGTTGCTAAAAAGGTCTAACTTTCGGAAGTTTTCACATTTTGCGCAAACTCTTCGAAGAACGAGGTAAGATGCGCTCAGTGCTTGTAACGCAGCATGGTATGTTGCTGTGTTCTTGGGCATGCCGTAATTGACCGCCTTAATTCATTGCCACAATTGCTTAGTATACGTCTAGCCAGTGATTCATCTAGTTAATGCTGCTGGCGTGATTGCTGCCACCAGAGACAGCCTGAAGAGCAGTTCCACTGAAGCAATGCCCACTCCCTTGAATGCTGGTTGCATGCTTCCTCTCAGCATTAGTGGCTTCAAAATCTTAGGCATAGTATGTACTCCTTGCACAGTTAAAGCTCAGTTGTATGCACAAATAAATGTGCTCCCTGTTGTTGCCCATGTGCCTGCTATTACAGGTTGCCACAGGGAGTGCGGTTGGGTAGTCCGGGTGGTGTCTTTTCTCAGTATCAAGACATCCTCTTTGAGCTTCTCCAGATTCTTTCACTTTTCTTTTGATCCTCTCTACCCAGGTACTTGAAGGTGTGCACTCATGATGAGGCAGAGCATAAGTGTGGCATGGTTGTGCTCAAGCAGGGGCGGACGTGCTGATTGCGCACTGCATTGTGCACTGCGACAAGATTTGGGGTGCCTGCATGAAAGGGGGTGGTAGGTGAGAACGGGCTTTACGACACAGAAAAGCCCGAGCTGCTCCTGGCAGGTGCGTAGTATTGTAACAGCATTGTGGGCACTTGGTCAATTGTCTGCACTCTTTCCACATCCAGACCAGTCCGCAGTCCTTTGTGCACGGTTTTCATTTGCCACAGCACAAATAGCTAAACATGCAATGCTAGAGAGCACTGATAGGCCTGATGCACAGCATACTGCTATACTAAGGCATTACGCTGTATGTCGTCTACTGCTTCCTGGCTATTGTGCTAGATACTGCTGTACTGCATATTACCAAAACGTGATGTAATGCGTGCTGATCATTGTCTTGCCCCTTGCTACCAAGCTGCTGCACAGCTGGCATGCAGCTCGCACGCATGCAGTTGACGCATTAGAGATGTGTGGTCTAGGAACCATCGTTTTTGGATCCATCCGATGGTGTGTCTGGTCATTTCGACCTAGCACCCCTCTTGCACTTTCCCAACCTTTGATGTTTGTTTGTTTATGTGCATATGACAACGTCCCACAATCTGAGGGTGTCCTGACCCTTGCCACATTTGCCAAGTCACAGGATGAGCTTGAACAGGCCATGCACTCCTGTGGCACTCAAACTCATGCAATCTTTGTACAGCTGTGGGTCTGGGCCTATGGCACTTTTGCTATGGCATTTATTGAAAAGCACCAGAATATGCAGCTGGCGGGTCCACAGGATTGCGTGATCTGCTGGTACTGATCCATTGCATGCTGCGACTGTTTGCTGCTGGAATGCAGGGCAGATGATGCCGGGGCACATCATGGGGTTCCACATCTTCGCTGAGCTCACTGGTGCCCGTCATGTGGGCGTACATTGAGTTCGCCTGCAAGGTCCATTCTGCAGCAGATGGGAGCGTCACACTGGCTGGGCCTATGGCACTTTTCGCTCTGGCATGTCATGAATTGTAAAAAGTGATGACACCGTGTCCTCGAGTCCCTAATGGGGAGCGTGCATATGACAGGAGTGACCTGTAGCAGGCTGGTACGGACGGCACGATAGGCTCTAGTGGTTGGCTGTGGTTGTGCAGTTGATTGGGGAATCATGGGATTTGGCTCTGAGACTTACAAGGGAGGCTTCACTGGTACAGAGGGATGTATGTGCTTGGGCTTGTAGTGGATGGAGTGTTTGGTCGTTTCCACCTAGCAGCCCTTTGCGGTTGCCACACCTTAAATGTTTCTTATGTTATGTTATGTTATATAGCATTGACTGCTGGTGGTAGGACCTAAGGTGTTCTGCAAAGTAATATAGTCACAATACATGTACATGTTGGCGCTACGTCTCAGAGTCTGACTGCTGCAGCGAAGCCCAGTGGCGCTGCTGACCAACGGGGAAACGTATTCACAGCGCGCATTGTCTGTTACCTAACGTCTACGAACGTTCTCCGACACGCTACGTGTACAGAACGTGTCCGACACCGTCCGTGTAGCCGGCCTTGTCCGATACGTTACGTGTCGCGGCCATGTCGGATATGTCACGTATCTTTTAGGGGTATATACATCAGTGTCAACAACGCCTTTATCGCCGCTTTATCGACATCAGTGTAAACAAGGGCCCCAAAAACAGAGACGGGAAGCTGAACAGTCGAGAAAGATCTGCCCGAGTCATGCCGGGCAGATAGCTTCGGCTATTTAGCAGAAGGTCATGCCTTGTAGATCCTAAGTTGATCAAACAAGAAGAGCATCATGCTTACATGCCGCCTCAGGCATGTCACCTGTCAAATGCTAGCAGAAAAGGACAGATGGTTGCAAGCATGACAATTGATTATGTCTCTCAGGTTGCAATGCTATCTGTATTGTTGCTTATTCAGATTTTCTGAAACCCACCCTCACCACCCGGGGGTATCTTTATTCCTTATTTTAGTGTGCGAAACTGCCACATAAGCTCAGATATGGCAGGGTTTAAGGCACTACTAAACCCTAACTGGACTGGGCTAGTCAAAGGCTAAACTGTCACTGCGGTGACTCTGGCAGTTTTGCACACTATCCAGGCCAAATTTATAAGAGGGCTATGATGAAGGCAAAACCCATCAACATGCACTTCTGTGCAAAACCCTAGATGGGAAAAGGCATGCCGATCTGAGCCTCTCTCCTTATATATCTCAAATGGGTAAGGTTTGGAAACAGTAGTTTACAAACCTGATGGATTTGAGATTGAAAGGAGGAGAGAGGCGATATGGAGGCATGCATCTCCGCACAACAGTCAACACCCGTTCGTGACCGGATCCGACTGGAAGCTGAACAGTCGAGAAAGATCTGCCCGAGGCATGCCGGGCAGATAGCTTCGGCTATTTAGCAGAAGGTCATGCCTTGTAGATCCTAAGTTGATCAAACAAGAAGAGCATCATGCTTACATGCTGCCTCAGGCATGTCACCTGTCAAATGCTAGCAGAAAAGGACAGATGGTTGCAAGCATGACAATTGATTATGCCTCTCAGGTTGCAATGCTATCTGTATTGTTGCTTATTCAGATTTTCTGAAACCCACCCTCACCACCCGGGGGTATCTTTATTCCTTATTTTAGTGTGCGAAACTGCCACATAAGCTCAGATATGGCAGGGTTTAAGGCACTACTAAACCCTAACTGGACTGGGCTAGTCACAGGCTAAACTGTCACTGCGGTGACTCTGGCAGTTTTGCACACTATCCAGGCCAAATTTATAAGAGGGCTATGATGAAGGCAAAACCCATCAACATGCACTTCTGTGCAAAACCCTAGATGGGAAAAGGCATGCCGATCTGAGCCTCTCTCCTTATATATCTCAAATGCCTGCAATTTACTTCGCCCAGATCCAACATCAGTACAACTGCCTGCCATACTGGTAATCCCGTAGCAGCAGAAGTGACACAGCACCATAGTGAATGTACCCTTTCTGCAATCAGGTGTATCTCCACTGAGATGCACACACTATGATGGGCATACTTCTATGTTCCCGCAAGGGCTTAGCAAGCTTGCCTTAAGGTCTCCACTTCAGACCCCTTTTCACAACGGGGTCTAGCTGACAGTACCACAGATCCTTGGCACCCTACAGGACGGTGCCATATCCTCCAGAGCAGCTGAGCGAGTGGGCTCTCTAAATGCTAACCACAACATTTGCCAAAGGCATGATGTGTATCACAGCACTGAGATGAAGATCTTTCTGCTGGCAGCGGACAGAGATTCGACTTCAATGCTATGGTGCCATCATGTCTAAATCATGCCCTTTGAGCTGCGACAGCGTAGTTAAAAAAGCAGCTGCATGCAGCAAAGGCTGCCAGGCACAAGATGCCCTGCATCTAGGAATTGATGAAAGGCATGGATGGCCCAGCAAACAAGGTGGTGTGCACTCTATCTACAGCGATACTGACCTGCCTGGGCAAGGCATCCAGTCCTTATGCCTAGATCCAAATAGACAAGGTCCGCACGACAAGTACCGGGAGAACTCTACCCGTAAACCACCCCCGGCAATTGCAATCACCCCCGGGGGCTTCTATATAGGCCATTGTCCCCATTGGCAATGGGGACAATGGCCTATATAGAAGCTAAGACGCCATAACCGGTGTGGCAAATCAACTT
>OY744501.1:1392637-1656100 GCA_963556185.1 Pseudopediastrum boryanum
CTCCTTCAGGTCCCACACCTCTCAGGCCCCACACCTGTGGACCTGTCTCGTTAGAATCTAGCTGGATGGACATCACCTTTACCCATGGCACACCGGTGTAACTCAAAACCGAGTGATGCTAAGGGCATGCCATCCAATCCAAAAGCAGAAGCAAAGGCAACAAGCAGCCCATGTACCTGTCCAATCTCCCACTGTGATCAGAGCTGGACCTTCATCTGTAAAGTGGCATAGGCCTTCTTGGGCGAAAAGGGAACCCGGGATGCAACGGGCGCAGCGGAATTGCCCTATATCATTACACTCTGCCCCCCTACAAGGGCCGGCGTCCTCGACGGCCACTGCTCCCGCCCCGCGCAGAGCACAAGTACGTACACGCTCCCCTGTTTTAGGCAGAACTCCCAAATCGCATGTCACTGGTGGGGATCGATCCCACGACCTCTAGGCCACCTCAGCCTGCACGCCGTGCGCCTTAACCACTAGGCCACGGGGGAACGCTGGGTTGCCAGATGGGAGTCGAACCCACAACCTCAGGATCTGCAGTGGTCTATCCTACCAACTGCACTAACATGGCTCCGAAACCAATTGTCAAGTGGCATAGGCCTTCTTGGGCGAAAATGGAACCTGGGATGCAACGGGCGCAGCGGAATTGCCCTATATATCATTACATCATCTGCACATGTCATTGCGGTTTTGTCGCAAGCAACAAGCTCCCTTTATGCACTGTCACACGTGGGTTAAATTGTCCACCCTAGCTCCTCCAGGCCGAACAAAAAACTCGACGAACCAGCATGCACGTCTCCCGAGCCCTTTGAACCAGGTATGCAACATCTTGTCACAGTGCCATTTGTTAAGAGAGACCACTGCACAGCCCCCTGGGCCGTGCAGCACCCAAGCACGACTCCAACCGGTTCGCTAGTGGGGTGGGTTGAGCAAGTGCGAGCAATAGAGAGCTAGAGGGCTGCGAATGAATTCGAGCAAGGCGGAGTGAGACAAGTAGACATGAGAACTTTCTTACACTGCTAACTCTGAAAGCACTTCCACTCGAATGCAGTATGCCTGGCCGTTATCTCCCCTTTCCTGCCTCCCTTGAACCTAAACAAGGTGCCATTTGCGAGGAAATAATCACATACAGGGTGTTGCATAATGAATGTGCCAGCTAACCTTAGCTCCCATGGTTCCAGTCTTTATTCTCATGAGTGGCAGTCAGGTGGCTTTGGTGAGGCTCCCTCTCTAGTACAACAGCATGTGGGGGCCTGGCTGCTTGGGTGTTGTTTGCACATGTTTGTTTGGAGTGCAATATGGGCACCTGTGCACTTCACCTAGTTGCTGTGCCAACCAAACCCTGGGTGTTTTGCTACATCCCACTGTGGTGCCTAATCCCTGGATTGCAGTGGCAAGGGGATAAGGCTGCAGCGGAGGCAAGTCTTGTTTCATTACATGCTGAGGGATTGAGGCATGCTGATAAGCTGCTCAGTTCTAGGGCTCTTTTGTACCAAATGCTTTCGGCGTGACCCCTTTGTCACAGCAAATTTTTCCAGCCTGTCTTGACAAGGTGGAGTATGGTGCTGGAAACACACTGTGCAATGGTGCAGGCTGTGATGAATGCACTGGTGTGGTCGGCTGTTGCAGGGCCAAGGTTGGGTGCTTGGTGTTTAAGCATCCTCACAAGTGCTTTTTTTGCACCTTCAGCCTATGGCTTGACCCCATCTTTCAGCTCCTGTCCTAGTAAAGAGGGCACTCCCTTCAGGGCAGGGCCCATCCTTGGTGCAGGCCCTTGCATGCTTGTTAACACCCACTGGTCCCTATGGGCATTGCTTTGCTGGGTGGCTGCTACCTGCCCTTCAGAGTTGGCCCCTTCTGGGATGGTTGATGGAGCATAAGTCCTAGCTCACTTGTCTGATTGCCTTCAAACCACTTGCAGCTGGTGGGCAAGGGTCCCAGCACACATCATCCAGCAATTTTCAGGCCCAAATTCGCACGTTTGCCTCCTCAAAATGTGCATTTTCAGAGCAGCCCATGTGCAACTTTTCACCAAGTCAGAATTGGCCATACACTCCTTGAGAGCAAAACATAGTAAATCATCAGACAAATGCATAGCCAGAACCGCCGCGCAAATTGGGCATGCATGTGCTGTGCCATAATGGGCGGGTCACCCCGAAAAGTTACACCTCCGGCCTCTCACTTGTCGAGTCAGCCGAGGCACCCCGCCACCGGCACGTTCATTTCGCAACACCCTGTATGGCAAATAGCAGCCATGTGTGAGTGCATCATCAAATATCATCACATATGGCAAAGAACACAGGGTGGTGGTGCCGGTGTTCTGTTCTCTTCTGGTCAGTGGTGGTGCCGTCTCCTTACCTAATAAAAGAACACAGGGTGCTGAGACGGTCTACCACATTTCACTGTGCCATATGGATGGAGGGCAGCAGAACGCGTGCATTTTAGTTAGCCCCAATCCAACATCGGTACAAGTGCGTGCCATCCCAACCATGCTGGTGATCCCATAACAGCAGAAGTGACACAGCACCATAGTCTCCCTTAAGTGGACGCACCCTTTCTGCAATCAGGTGTACCTCCACTGAAACGCAGACATGATGGGCATAGTTCTATGTTTCCGCAAGGCCAACTTAGCAAGGGCTTCTGTTCAGACCCCATTCCACCAGGGCTTTGGCTAACAGTACCACAGAGTTCCTTGCACCCTGCAGGGTGCCATACCTCCCAGAGCAGCTGAGCAAGTGGGTTTTCTAAATGCTGCCCACAACATTTGCCAAAGGCATGATGTGTATCACAGCACTGAGATGAAGATATGTCTGCTGGCAGCGGACAAAGGTCCAAGTTCAGTGCTATAGTGCCATCACGTCTAAATCATGCCCTTTGAGCTGCGAAATTAAAGAGGGCAGCTGCACGCAGCACCGGCTAGTGCCAGTCACAGGATGCCCAGCATCTGGAATTTATGAAATGCATGGATGATTTCTGCTGGCCTTTTGAAGAGCTTGGATATAAGAACTTGGATATCATAGATGAGACGGTGACTGCCCACAGCTGTCTGTGTGCACAGTTTTGCAGCACTCAACGTGCCATCTTGACCCAAGAAGCAGCACTACGGCAACTAGAATAACACACGCACATCCTTCATGCCTGGTCTCCAGAAAAGTTTGCCACAATGCCTACCTTCCTACAATTCTTGTATTAATTATTGATATCAAGCAGGAGTCAGACCCTTCAAAGCCCAGCTCCTAACTCTGGTCGCGCCATCATACACTGTGCCAAGGCAGAAACATACTCATACTCTGACATAAGCATATTGGCCTTCATGCATGGAATAATCACGCTTGCGGCAACGACTGAGGTGATGCATGTCCCTGTTATCACCCCCGTATAATGGCCCTCAAAAGAGGCAGGGCCATCTATGTATGTCCCACCAGCCCCAACCCAAGTTCCTAGATACGTACGATGCATGTGATGTGGCGACGGCCTCATCAGGACCATAACGAACGTATGACATTGACCCAACTGGTGCCCTTGAAGTAAGTACTTGGAATTAACTGAGATGTTGACTTCCCTGAGCTGTCTGTATTGACTCCCCGGGGAGGGAAAAGACAACATGCCATTTAGCCCCAAGTTCAAGCAGCACCGAAGGCCATACGCAGCCCCAATGCCTGTTAAATCTCCAAAACAGTGCCTCAGTTCCTACTCTGTGATAGCGCTCAGATCTGGTGGGGGCCAGATATCTCTACCCAGCATGGAGTACCTCGCACCATCGGCATAGTTTTCTATTACGTTCTCGCCTCTTCCAGTTGCAGCCAATTATGGACTACCAGGGGCACCTAAGTTTCCCCCTCCAATCACCAACACAGCAGGCCACTCCATTTGTATCATGTCTAAATAAAACACGCAAAAATTGAAGGCAACCACAATCTGAAGTGACATTTCATTATCCTGCACGTCATTACAGCTGTCAGTGGACCCAGCAAACTTTCAAAAGTCCAGAACAGCTGCGTACTTCGTGCCTGGTGTAGCATTGCATTTAGTAGCATGAGATATCCCTGCATAGTCTTGCCGTCCTCATTGCAGACCTTGAAACATTGGTAGGATAGGTCTCAGAGCTTAGGTGCCCCAACAGCGCCGCCATTCTCCACCTCCGCAAGACACCTCACTTGTGCATCGCCGGTCCCCCGTGTTACCTGGTCTGGGTCCCTGAAGCCACTAACACACAAAGAACCAGGAATGAACATCATTTAATCAGCCACAGTAAGGATGATGACCAATGATGAAGCATTTTTTCCCTTTCCCCACACCTGTGTATTGATGCATACAGGAGCTGGTTGCTTGCAACAAACCGCAGTGACATGTGCAGATTAAAGTTGCAGCAGCTCTGACGAGGAGAGATCGGCACAGTAGGGGAATGGACAGGCACATGGGCTGCGAATTGCTTGTTGCCTTTCCTGCTGCTTCTCGGATTGGATGGCATGCCCTTAGCATCACCCAGTTGTGCCGACGCAGTCTCAATGTCCTCCCTAGCTTCTCCAGGCAGAACAAACAACTCGGCGAACACAAGCACCTCGCCCGAGCTCTTTCAATCACTACGCAGGTAGACCGTTTAACAACATCTTGTCACGTTGCCATTTGTGACCACATCACCACCAATGGCAAAAGACACAGGGTGCTGAGCGATCTAGCACACTATTTCACTGGCCCCTATGGAGGGAGGACAGGAGAACGCCTGCACTTTTGAATTAGCCCCAATCCAACATCAGTACGACTGCATGCATGCCTACCATACTGGGGATCCCGTAACAGCAGAAGTGTCACATCACCATAGTCTCCCTTAAGTTGACGTACCCTTTCTGCAATCAGGTGTATCTCCACTGAGATGCAGACATGATGGGCATAGTTCTATCTTTCCGCAAGGGCTCAGCAAGGTCTTCACTTCAGACTCCTTTCCATCCACAAGCGATTTACCTTAGAAAGGTACCACAGCTTCTTGGCACCCTGCAGGGTGCCATAGTCTCCCAGAGCAGCTGAGCGAGTGGGGTCTCTAAATGCTAAGTAACCACAACTTTGCCAAGAGATGATATGTATCACAGCACTCAGATGAAGATCTGTATGCTGTGGTGCCATCATGTCCTTTGAGCTGCGACAGCGTAGATAAGAAGAGCAGCTGCACGCGACACAGGCTGCCAGTCACAGGATGCCCAGCGTCTGAAATTGAATGAAAGGCCTGAATGGCCCAGCAACCATTGTGTGCACTAGTATGATAGCGATACTGACCTGGCGTCCAGTTCTATATGATATAGTGCCTTCATCCATGTAAGGTCCCCACGCCAAGTACCGAAAACTCCACCTGTAACCACCCCCGGCAGCGGCGACCTCTCAATAGGAAAATGGCATACCGGTATATAGCAGCTAAGAAGCCATACTGGCGTGGTAAACCGACATGAAGACTAAACTGCTTGCACACCTCATTACAGTCTGCCAAGACAAACCAATCCTTGAACCTGTCATCTTACCCCTATCTCAAACCTCCGTCCCTCTCCAATCAAGGTGGCTAAAGGGGGGCAAAGTTTCAGCCATAATACAGCAAGGCTCATTAAGTGTTCCTTTGCACCCTTCAAAGACAGGATTACCACTCGGCTCCTGCTACTTTGCATGGGGCTGAGGAATCCAACCCCCAACAAAGTGGTCCTGGTCAACTAGTTCAAGCGGTGGCACAAGTACAGGGTGACTGCAATGTGCTGCATCATAGTTCTGTACTCTAAAGCAACCCCATCCATCAAATATAATAACTCCCTCATAGTCCCTTAGGAGGGTGACCACATTCGACTGCCTATACTCATAATGTAGGGCCTCATGACAACCACAACCATCTGCAGCTAAACTTGGATATAGATGGGATGTCAACCTCCCCAGCAGTGCGTGTGTACAGAGAGGAGATTTAACATGACATCAGACCAAGAAACACCACCACCCGACCGCAGTCAGTCTGTACGCCTTTTTTCCAAGCCATTTGCAGCAACCACTAATTCCCCATCAGAACTGCCAGCATCATGTGCTGCTTTCCCTAGGCCGCATCCATATGTCAATCCGCATCTAGTCCCCCTGGCCACAGCATTGGCATTTCCTGCACCTAAGGCAACAAGCAGCCCATGTCCATGTTTAATCCCCCACTGTTCCCAGTTTTCCCCTGTCAGAGCTGCTGCAATTTCATCTGCACATGTCACTGCGGTTTTGTCGCAAGCAACCAGCTCCTCTATGCACCACACACGGTTTCATTGTCCACCATAGCTCCTCCAGGCAGAACGAACAAATCCATCAACACAGGCACTTCTCCCGAGCCCTGTGAATCAGGTATACCGTTCAATATCTTGTCACATTGCCATTTGTGAGGACATGATCACAGATGGCAAAAAGCACACAGGGTGCTGAACAGTGTACCACACTTCATTTTGCCGTGTTGCAACTAGCAGACCTGCAGGTGCTGGTCACCCTAGCAGCCCGTCACGCAACCACTTAGCATGCAGGAATTGGTATGTCTACTTTCTGGTTCATACAGATAACTGTGCCATACGGAGGCCGGCAGAAAGCCTGCATAACTAGCTCCAACCTACTGCCTATGGATGGAGGACAGCAGAACGCCTGCATTTGAGTTCATCGACCCAATCCAACATCAGTACGACTGCATGCCATACTGGTGATCCCGTGACACACTAGTGGATGTGCCCTTTCTGCAATCAGGTGTATCTCCACTGAAACACAGGCATGATGGACATACTTCTATGTTTCTGCAAGGCCTTAACCAGGTCTCCACTTCAGACACCTTTCCGTCTGTAAGGGCTTTAGCTAACAGTACCACAGCTTCTTGCAACCCTGCAGGGTGCCATATCTCCCAGAGCAGCTCATTGGGCTCTCTAAATTACCAATCACCAATTACCAAATGGCCTCGTCGTCTAGCCGCAACGTTTGCCAAAGCGCAGGGTGCCATATCTCTTAGAGCATATGAGGAGGCTCCCTAATGCTAACCACAACGTTTGCCAAAGGCATGATGCGGGTATCATTGGTCGTGCGTCATCTTGTACCCACACAGAGCCCATCTAGTATGCCCCAATAGTTGGTTGGAACTGTGGGATAATACTAGACGGGGCTGTGCGTGTCTGGTTTGAAAACCCAGGCGCCCACAGCCCGCATACCAAAATGCCCATACATCCTCCGGCGTGAAGGCTGTAACGATCATGATGCGTTACTGTTTCAAGATCGCCACCCCAACCATGAGAAAGGGGTGTTTGCATTATCATGTACTTTGAAACACTAGTGCACACAACCAATAACAGGCTCTACATACACTATAGCCTTGATTGTAATAGGCATTCTCAGTGCCTCTCTCAGTCAATTGGACACCATGCTTAAATGTAAGGCATTGTGGCGGCCAATGGACTGAGAGAGGCACTTTGGTGACTGCCCCATTCTGATGGCAGATCATTCAGCATCCTGCTACCTAAATTGCGATTCTATCTTACTCACATCACCACGGCTGCTTGCTCCATCTAGCAGGGATCGCAGCAAAGGCAGCTATGGGACTTGCTGTAGTCTTACAAGCAAGGAGAACCAAAAAACAAGTCCCAACTGCCTGCCTACTCCCCCCCCCCCCCACCATGGAGTTGACAGCTCCAAACTGCCTGCCTACTCCCCCCCCCACCATGGAGTTGACAACCTAACTATTCCTTACTAGGCCAGCAACTCCGCTCGCCGTGCCCTGGTGCCTGCAGCTCTTCCCTCCAAAAGGAGTGAGGAGGATGGAGATCACCAGGGCAGGTTCCCATGGCCACAGCGCTGATGCTGGTGTAACTCTATCCACAGTGCGGTAGCTGCCAATAATTGAGAGGATAGTCCTGGTGAGCAAGCCTCTCTACTCACCCCTTCTGCTCAGCCGTGGATGCCCAAATAACATCAAAACACAGTCTGATCTGAATTCAGTGGGTGTTGATCCTCACTGAGCAACCATGTGGTGGTTGTGCATGAATGTTTCAGCATCAGCATTCAATTTCAACCATGCAAGAGAGAGGCTGACTTTGCGGAAACAGCGGCCGCAGTCCCCGCAGTTCACAGCAATAGCCCTAACCTTACTGTCCTTCCAGCAGGACAACCTATGGACTAAGAGGCAGGCAGTTTCAATGCTGCCACATTAGTGATGTTAGGGCAATCACTCATTGGCATCCTTCAAGCTTTTCCATTTTATCTTAGCTGCACCACAGCTGCTTGCTTCAAACCACAGCAATGGCAGCAAAAGTAGCCATGGGCCGTGCTGTGGTGTTACAAGCAAAACTGATTAGCCAATTTTTGCCTCCAGTCGGCCCTCCCCTCCCCAGGCACATGAGGAGGCAATAGCACAAGCACACGCCCCCCGGAGGAACAACGCCCTAGCCCAGGAACAAGAACAGCTTACACCCATGCAGAAACAAGGAGATTATTTCCCACTCCATCCACAACGGTATAACATACGCCTTGGGGAGGAATGGAGCAGTAAGTTTGCAATTGAGACAAACCCAATCAACCCTCATGGAGACATCTACTCCCACCGGGAAACATGAAGTGTACATCCGCGAACTGGAAATGCGCATTGATGGGGTGAACTGGTACAAAAATCTAGCATGCATTTATACACCAGATGGCAGATGCAGGTTTACACTCACCACCGCAAGGGCGGCAACCCTGTACCATCAGTACATCCACTGCACACAGCACAAAAACCGACTGATGCAGCAACTGAAAGTGGGCAGCTTTGCAGAAGAACTATATGCACTAATGTGCAGGTACAAAGATGGGGCACAGGTCCGCAACAGCTCCCACACGACAAGTACCATCAAAGTTAAGAATCATTGGGCCACCCCTCCTGAGATCTACAATGCCCTCCAAGACCTCATGCAGATTGACAAAGAGCGTTTTGCAAGTCCCCTCAACTATAATCCCAGGATGGCACACTACTGGAGCGTCCACGAAAGGGACCAAGTATTTAGAGCCAAGTGGGACACATACAAATATCAATGGACCGGAAGCAGCGTGCACAACCCTGAGTATGAAGATGAGGACCTTAACCAAGACATTGGAACAGCTATTGCTGCTGCACGCTACACAGACGTACCAGTATTTGGGGTCCACATCCTCCCTGCGTGGTCTGACACAAACAGGACAGCCTACCTCCAGTGGCTCAAAGTGTACCCTGGAAACTGCAAGCATATGCTGCAGCTGCCACGCCGGCACTTTCGATTCCAAAAACCAACGACATGGGAGCAGGGGGAAATATATGCCAGCAGTCCTAGATGGGATGTCAATCTCATTGTCAGCGGAAACGAGGCTGGGTTTGACCAACATTTCCCCTACTGGGACGCATCGTACATGGACAAGGTGAACAACACACTGCAGGAGGCAATAAACTCAACACTTCCAAGTGGCTCAGAAATAAGGGATATCAGAACCCTGGTTCCCCGTTCATGGACAGCTAGCCACTCACACACAGCAACAATGGCTGACCCAGACAGCAATAGGGCACACGTGCATGCACTAGGATATCCTAAACAGGACGACTACAAGAAGAGAAGGCAGGACAGTGCTGCTAGATCAGACCCTCCCCCTATGGTTGATAGTCATCCTGACACCCTCACCAACCTAGAAGCAGCATTTGCAAACATGCATGCCAATCCACCTGCTCTGAGGCACAACTGGACTGACTTTGCCTACACAGACGGCAGCTGCAGACAGCCAGGCGGAAACTGGCCAGTAGGATCACCAGGCTTAGGTGCTGCTGTCTACATGCCGGCAAGCTGTAGTTTGGAGGACGATATTGAAACACCTATACTGCCATGTGGCCAACAATCAATGCACAACACCATCAACAGAGCAGAGCTCATTGGTATAATGGAGGCAATTAAGCGGAAAGCATGCAGCATTGCAACCAACAGCCTCACCTCCATGTTCCAGATCCGGAAGCAGCTGCGCCGTCCGCAAGACCAAACGGACCATCAACACAGCTCACTGCTAGAGGAAGCTGCTCGGATGATTGAGAGCAGCAACGAAAAGGTTACACTATACAAAGTAAAAGGGCACTCCTGTCTGGTGGGCAATGAGAAAGCAGACGAGATTGCAGTGGGGGTCGCTAAAGGGCACATACCAGAAGAGAGCTGCCAAGAAGTAGCTGCCCCCAGCATTGACAGGGGAGCCAAGTACTGGCGATACAGAATCCATGTGAGACCGCGTACAGGTTGCAAGATACGCCGGCCCCTGGTTGACCTCAAAGATTCTTTAAAGCTTAAATGTCATGAACACTGCAAGCTTGGAATGGCCAACTGTGACACGATCTACTTCAAGAGCATGGCAAACAAGCAGGAGCGCTGCATGGGAACCCCCAGCAATGCGTTCATGACCTCAAGCAAAATAACGTACCATGAGCGGAAGATAGCCCTGGCATACAGATACGGAGTGATGTGGACAAGGAAGCGAGCCTACCGATGTGGCTACGCTCCGGATAGCAGATGCACACTGTGCGGACAAGAAGATGGAGGCCACCACACCGCCTCGGGCTGTACAGCCCTCAAGAAGCAGTACATAAACCCACATAACAAAATCGGCCGTATCATAATGACAAGAGTACTAAGAGGCAGACGGGGTGCATTTGTTGTCCAGATGGACCTGGGCTTGCAGCAGCGCTGCGAAGAAGACGGCCTAGAATACCGTCCCAGATGCCTGCCATGGTGCAAACTACCGGCAGGGCTAAAGAATGCCATAGAAGCCTCCCACGGAAACGTAAACAATCGCCCAGATGGACTCCTGTATAAGCCAGCACGCGGTGAGCTACCAGCCGAGTTCAGGATAGTCGAGGTCAAGATATGCAGGGACACCGAACCAGATGCTACGCAGAACAGAGCAGAGGCCCAACACCAACAACTGATTGACAGTATAAAGATAGTGATACCCAACGCTAAAATTCACTACATGCCCATACTCGTGGGAGTAACAGGAACCATTTACGATCGGACAGCATCGTTCCTCCGAGAGCTAGGAGTGCGTGACTCCAGCCTAAACCAATGCTTAGTCGATCTAAACCTAGAGGCCGTGCGAGCCTTACATGTTATCTACAGAGCCAAGAGAGCGCAGGAGTGCAAGAAAGCACCAAGCTACTCAGGCCGAGCAGCAAGCTACCATAGGATCACATCCTACAAAACGGTAAGGGATCCGGTGTAATCCTTACACCAAGGAACCCTTCCCACAATCCCACGCTGGAGAACAATACACGGTCTGCCCTCCCCCTCCCCCCCTCCCCCCCTCCCCCCCCTGCCGAACCCATTCGACAACTCTCTCAGTGACTAGTAACCCCTAAACAGTCTATAGCCTCACCCCTTTCATCCAGCTGTAACACCCTGAACTACTGTAAAAGTCAGGGGCTGCCGCCCCCTAAACATCCCGTCCTTCACCACCCCTAAAAGTCTGAACCCAAACCCTTAACCCTTAAGTCCGACACCCAAACACCTCCTACAGCTTTTATCAAACACCGTCACCCCCCAAATCTGCGGAGGCGACGGCACCGCTCGCAGCTCTGTCACCAACCAAGCACTAAGTGAGCAGAAGGATAGACCAGGTGCATGGATACTGCTCGCTGCTGCACTGTCGAAGCACTTGGTCAAGGCTGACAGCTACCAGGGACGCTAAAATTCAGTGCTGCTATGCCTGCCTTAACATCCCATGGTATCCAAGCTGCATGTAGCAGTAACGTGTACAAGGCCCTCAGTAAGTAGGGCTGCACCTATGAGAAAGAGAGGGAGCTACGCAAGGAGGGGTGTGAGTTGCCCTCCGGCGTAAGATTAAGGGAGGGGCCCATTGGTGTTATTTAAGGATCACACTGGGCTTATCAATGGACCGAGGACAGTTCCGTTGCCGCATCCTTTTATATGCATGATGTGAGTGGACGCCGGGTGTTAGCCCTGCGTAGTTTTAAAGAAGAGGCGGTACTAGCATGCCTGGTGCGTTCCCCCCCTACCTTGTCTTCCCAATCCATCAAAAACAGGCAAATGAACGTATATGGAGCTACCCGATGCCTCTCTCATGGCTGCGGATGTGTCCTGCTGCTGGAGTTTCTGTTGATGTTGCCAGATCTTTTGCATGTGTTGTGTGGCGCAGATTGCCAGCTTCTGAATAGTTTGTTTCAGATGTTTGCCGCTGATGCCGAGTCTGCGGAGCGGAGCCAGAGTGTACCCTTCGTATGCAGTGCCTGCGACTCTTTACTAGAATGACCACTGTGTGGACGACGGCGGCTGGGCGGCTGCTTGCAGATAGCTCTTCGAAGGTTGGCATGCTGGTCGACGGCGCGCTGATACGTTTGTTCTGGGCTGGAGTCACAGCAGACCTTGAGTTCGACTATGTAGATGATGTCCGGATCACCAAATTTCTTATTTACAGCTGCACTTCTTCCTTTTCCATAGTAGCATGTCTGGCCGTGATCCGCATTCTGTCACCATTTTCTTGTGAATAAGGTCTGCCGGGACTTCGGAGAGGGTGTGGTGCCTCTCGAGGAGATTTTCTGCTGCCCATGTGTCTTGACTACCCAGATCAGTGAAACAAAATTCCAGGCTGTTGCCGAGGTTGCCATGTGAGACGGACTTACCGATGATTCTGCCAAGTGCCATTGACATGACGGTGTGCAAAACTACCCTGAAACCATAGTATTTACTACCACAATCTGTTTGTGCGGCCAGATTGGCCCACCAGATTGGATAAGGCCAGCCTCTGCCGCTACTCTGCTCGCTCGCTGCGCACCCGCCAAAGCGGGCCTATCCGAGCTGCTGGGAGCGCCCAAAGCCTGTCAAGAGCCAGGACACATTTCTACCAGAGCGCATACAGCGCTCTGATGCCGGCCGGCTGCTGGCGGCATGCAGAGCCAATCTGGAAACGCCATTGGCCAGGCTGATCCAGCCCATACCAAACATATGGCCCAGATCCAAGCGGGTAATTTCATTGTCAACTCAGGGCATGAACCTTGCACGGACTGCAATCTGTGTGCTGCACGGCCCTATCATGGGGGGCACCAAGGTGCAGACACATCACGCTCGCTGCATGCCATTGCGTTACAAAGGCAGGAACATCTACTGCCCACCAGCTTCAGAATTTTGACCCATTCTGAGCCGCCTATATATGATGACTATCAGGTGCCATCAGCTTCAGGGCCGAAAGTGATACATTATTTGGTCCTTGCTGTTGAAGAATTTGGATATCACAGATGAGACGTTGACACCATACAGCTGTATGTGTGCACCGCTACTGAGATGATCAACGTACCGCCGTGACCCAAGAAGCAGCACTACGGCCGAGATAACACACACACAAAATCACACATCCCTTATGCTTGGTCTCCAGAATCATTTGTCCCAATGGCCATTGCTATATGTAATGATCTTTCTAAAAACATTTAGCAGCTTTTAGAACCTTCACAGCCCAGCTCCAAACTCTGCCAGCACAGTGGTTGCACCACATGTACTTTACCCTAGGCCCAAGGCAGAACGCAATTAAACCCTAAACCCTCACCTCTTACTACACCCAGCTGTACCCTCCTAAAACACTAAACACTTGGGGGACCCCCCAAAACCCCGCACTCCACACCTAAAACCCTAAACCCTGAACCCTAAAATCCTAAAGGTTACATAAACCCTTATCCCCAAACCCACAACCGTCCGCCATCCCCCCTCACTCCCGCCCCCGCCCCTGTCACTGGGCCTCAGTGGCGTCGTGGAGTAGAGGTTGCGGAGTTATGGCCTAAACGGCCAGAATGGTGACTCTGCAAAACTACAGAGGTTTGTGGCAACCCTGAGAAGGGCCACACTCCATGACTCATTCATTCTACTACGTGACTCTGTTGCGCTTGTGATGGAGTAGCCAGAGTCAGAAACCGAATCTGCTGTAGAATCACTGGCAGAAGAGGTTCTGACTCTGTCAGCTCCATAACCAAAAGAATTGCCCAAAATCCAGATAAATTCCAGTACACTGACTTTTTCCACTCTTTGGTATATTCTGTGACTCCATGGCAGTATGTGCACCCCAGAGCACTTACATGGCACGGTATCACAAAGACAGCGATACAAGACACCCAACCCCAAGCAGCAATATCACCCCAGGGCACTACTAGGGTGCCATGAACACAACCATACCAGATGCCTAGGTACAAGCGGTAGCAGCCCTACTTGCTGAGGACAGCGACCTTCACTGCACCTAGGGCAGCCTGGTTCGTTGCTTCCTAATAGTCAGACTGTGGGCACATTACCCTGGGCCGAGGCAGAACTATACTATAAGATACTGGCCTTCATCTGGCACAGTCGGTGTATGTGTCAGCAACTGAGCACAGTACTACCACAATCTGTGTGCGCCGACCAGAGTGGCCCACCAGACTAGTGAAGAAAGCCTCTGCAGCCGCTCTCAGCGAGCTCCACAACAGAGCACTGACAAGACCGAGCTACTGGGAGCACCCAAAGTGTCCAGAGCCAGGACACAATCCTACCAGAGCTCGAACAGTGTTCCAATGATGCCGGCTAACAATGCCCCTGCTTTCAAAAGGCAGCAAGACCATCTAGTGTTACCCACCAGCCCCCGGGGCTGAGGACAATGTGTTGAAAGTAGGTTATGAAGCCGGGCTTCATTCATGCCCCACTTACAACACATTATCCTCAGGTGCCGAAAGCTTTCGGGCCATAATCAATGTACTGATGATGTTAAGAGAGACCACTGCACAGCTTTTGGGCCGTGCAGCACCCCCCACATGACTCCAACCAGCTGGATCCATCCATAACTGCTTTGGTCAGCACTTTTGATACATGGAATAGATCATGGATGAGCGAGATGTTGATTTCCCACAGCTGTCTGTGTGCAGACCAGTAGGGAGAAATTCAACATGCCATCCGATGTGAGTTTACACCAAGAACTCAGCACTACTACTACGGCAAGGTAGGACAAGCACATCCATTTCCCTGGTCTTCCAAGACGTTTGCCCCAATGTGTACCTGTCAACCATGTTTCTCTAAAGAATCAAAATCAAGCAGGTCAGACCCTCCGGAGTCCAGCTCCTAACCCTCGTTGCGCCGCCTAACCCTGCTAGGCAGATAACACTCCTTGTTTAGGAGTACACATCGCCTATTTACTGTTAGCCTTAACACGTGGCACGACAAATGACGTATGTGGCAACAGCTGGGGTGATGCATGTCCCGGCCCTGTAGTGTTCCTGTATAATGTCCCTCAATGAGCCAGGACCATCTATGCATGTCCCACCAGCCCCAACCCAACTTCCTCCGTACAACGCATGTGATATGGCAACAACTTCATCAGGACCATAACATACAGAGGACATCACTCGACCCAGTGCCATTGAAGTACTTGGCTTTAGCTGAGATATTGCCTTCCCAGAGCTGTCTGTGTTGACACCCGCAGGGTACCCAACTATGGGTAACATACCATTTAGCCCCAAGTTCGAGCAGCACCAAAGGGTGCACGCAGCCCCTATGCCAGGTAACTCTCAAAATGCGCTTTGCGGCAAGCAGCAAGCTCATCTATGCGCCACACGCGGTTTCATTATCCACCGTAGCTCCTCCAGGCAGAACAATAAGTTAGCTCGACGAACAGAGGCACCTCTCCGGAGCCCTTTGAATCAGGTAGACTGTTCAACATCCTGTCACATTGCCATTTGTGAGGACATCATCACATATGGCAAAGAACAGCGATTGGTGAGGATATCATCACTTATGGCAAGAACACAGGGTGTTGAACGGGCTACCACATTTCACGGTGCCCTAT
Source organism: Pseudopediastrum boryanum (assembly GCA_963556185.1). Lineage (NCBI taxonomy): Eukaryota > Viridiplantae > Chlorophyta > Chlorophyceae > Sphaeropleales > Hydrodictyaceae > Pseudopediastrum > Pseudopediastrum boryanum. The sequence continues at coordinate 1,408,454 of OY744501.1, forward strand.
GGATTGAGGACAGCGAACGCCTGCATTTTAAGTAAGCCCCAATCCGACATCGAAACAAATGCGTGCCTTCCATACTGGTGATCCTGTAACAGCAGAAGTGACACAGCACCAGAGTCTCCCTTATGTAGACGTACCCTTTCTGCACTCAGGTGTAACTCCACTGAAACGCAGGCATGATGGGCATAGTTCTATCTTTCCGCAAGGGCTTAGCAAGGTGCTCACTCCAGACCCCATTCCACAAGGGCTTTAGCTAAACAGTACATCAGCTTCTTGGCACCCTGCACGGTGCCATATCTCCCAGAGCAGCTGAGTGAGTGGGCTCTCTTAATGCTAGTAATCACAACTTTGCCAAGAGATGATGGGTATCACAGCACCGAGATGAAGATCTGTATGCTGTGGTGCCATCATGCCCTTTGAGCTGCGACAGCGTAGATAAGAAGAGCAGCTGCACGCGACACAGGCTGCCAGTCACAGGATGCCCAGCATCTGAAATTGAAAGAAAAGCATAGATGGCCCAGCAACCATTGTGTGCACTCTATGACAGCGAGACTGACCTGGCATCCAGTTCTATAGTGCCTAGATCCAAACAAGGTCCCCACGCCAAGTACCGAAAACTCCACCTGTAAACCACTACCCCCGGCAGCGGCGACCCCTCAATAGGATAATGGCATATATAGCAGCTAAGAAGCCATATTAACTGGCGTGGTAAACCGATATGAAGACTCAACTGCTTGCACACCTCATTACAGTCTGCCATGACAAACCAAACCCTGAACCTGTCCTGTTACCCCTATCTCAAACCTCCGTCTATCTCCAAGGTGGCTAAATGGGGGCAAAGTCTCGGCCATACTACAGCAAGGCTCAGTAAGGCGAGTCCAACTTCATTCCTAGATTTGTGTTGGGTTTGACCCCCTGGGAGAGGGTCGGTCGGTCGGCATACAGGACCTGCAAATGGGGGCAGCCTTGCAAATTTGACCGGGTGACCTGCTGGTGTCACCGAGTGCTCGCTGCACACGCCTAGCCGCCTGTAAAGCCTGTGCGTCCATTGCAGCTGGGCACAAAGATCGCACTGCACTACCCTACTTGAGATCCAAAGGCCAGCAGGTTCACCGACTTCCCTGTAAAGGTTGTCTCTTGCATGCCAAGATCCACCTCTCTGCACGGGGGGGTTATGAAACTGCCACTAGAGCAGTTCTATTCTACAGTGGTTTAGCATTCCCTTTCACTCAACACACAAGGAGATGTTGTCTTAGAGCCAATGTCTTGCCGTTAAGCTTGCTATGGGACTTCACCCAAGTCAGCAATTGCCGAGCCATGGGGCGTATGATACATCAAGGTCGCAGCTGCTCGTAAGATGCACCAAATCCATGGCGTTATTTTATTAGTATATTGTTATATGATGATGCGCGCCCAAGCAGAGTGCTGCCCTGCACTACAGATGTTGCTCTCCGATGGGGCATTGATGGGGCGCCCACTGCATTTTTAATTTTTTGAACATCTCCCTGCTCATAAATAGAAAGCGCGATAACATAGGGGTCTTCGTTCTAAATAGTAGCAAGCATTCGGGCACCACAGTTCTGGAGATTGCCTGCAATACATCTGAACAGCTCGAGCTCAGCTAAAGTTTAGCCCTTTCAGCACAGAAAACGGAAATAGCATGGCCCAGGGCACTATTATTACCAGGTCCCCTGGCTGCTGACTTAGCACTTTCAGCCACTGGTGGGAGCCCTGAGCGTGTGCTAGACTGCCTAACAACATTATTAGACCTGTTTTGAACCGTTCTTGACATGTGGGACCTGACTGCCACTTTCAAATTTGCAATTGAAGCAAGTACCACAGACTTTGCAGGAAAATTTGCAAGCCGATCCATTGCAGCCAATCAGGGTCGGTCGGCAACACATATTTAGGAATCAAGTTGGACTCGCAAAAGTGTTCCCTTGCACCCTTCAAAGGCAGGATTACCAGTCGGCTCCTGCTACTTTGCATGGGGCTGAGGAATCGGACCCCCAACAAGGTGGTCCTGGTCAACTAGTTCAAGCGGTGGCACGCGTACCTGAGGGTGACTGCAATGTGCCGCATCATAGTTCTGTACTCTAAAGCAGCCCCATCCATCTCATATAACTCCCTCATAGTTCCTTAGGCGGGGTGACCACATTTGATTGCCTATACCCGTAATGTAGGGACTCATGACAACCACAAACATCTGCAGCTAAACTTGGACATAGACGGCATGTTAGTTCAACTACCCCAGCTGTGCGTGTGGACATTGACCTAAACATGACATCAGCCCAATGAATAGCACCTTACACAGCAATCAACAAGTACGCCTTATTCCCAAGCCGTTTGCAGCAAGGCAGGATTCCCCATGAGAACTGCAAGCATCATGTGGTGCTTTCTGTAGCCGTCTATTTTTTTATCGGCAGCGAGTCCCCCACAGCATTGCCGGCATTTGCTGCACCTAAGCCCCTTCCAAGAACCATAATCACCGACAGCATGCGCCCTTTCCGACCTCTCAGTGGTCCTAGAGAAACCATACGTGGATGGTCAAACCATACCACTGTGACCTTGGCACCTATCTGCAGGTCAAGCCCTCAGCACCCACACACCCCAAACATGCCCAACACCGCCGCCCCAGCACAACCCACCCCTCCCCCACAGCCCCATTGCTTGTGGGTGACTGTTTGTCAAGGTAGCTCGCAGTAATCGGCCAGGGACGAGCCAATAGAGCATGCACCCCCTACCACGCTAATTCTTTGGCAGAACATACGCCTCTTGTTGCAGAGGCTTCACTACTTCCCCCCTTCCATGCGGGTTAGTAATAGTACCACAGCTAGCTTATTGGCGCCCTGCAGGTCCCCATATCTCCCATGTCAGCCGAGTGGCCTGTCTGAATGCTAACCACAACGTTTGCCAATCGAATCGAAGGCATGGTGGTCAAAGGCACTGAAGTAGAAATCTGTCTGCTGGCAGCAGATGAGAAGACACCTCCAGTGCTATGGTGCCATCATGTCCTTTGAGCTGTGACAGAGCAGTTAAAATTTGTCTCAGTCACAGGCAGCCCAGACCACCGGTCACAGAATCCAAAGCATGTGGCGGACCTTCATAGAGGGCCTGGCCCGGCAACTGTTGTGTGCACCCTCCACAGCTATTGAGATGACAGGGCGTCCAGTCCTCACACCTAAGCCCAAATAGGATCCAAGCAACAAGAACAACCACTCTATCCCTGCCCCACCCAGAAGGGTCGATAGGACACTGCCACAGCAGCTAAGAAGCCGTAGATGGCCTGGCAAACCTAGATAGACACTCAATCAGCCTGCACATCTATTCACTAGTCTGCCACATCCAACCAAACCCTAAGCCTGTCAGGCTACCCCCTTCTCTAAACTCCCTCTCCAGCGTGACTAAAAGGTGACGCATAGTAAGCCATCTACATTGAGTCTCAATAAGTCATCCGTTGCACTCTTGAGAGGCAGGGTCCACAGTCGGCTCGTGCTACCTGGGGCCGCCGGGGGATCAAACAGCTAGCAAAGTGATCCTGGTCAAGTCGTTCAAGCAGCGCCACCCATACAGAACATCCATGATGACTGTGATGCATCGTTCAGTAGCAGGGTGGTCACATCCGACTGCATCTAACTATCTGACAGGGCCTTACAACAATGACTACCAGTGAATGATATCTGCAGCTAAACTTGGGTACATACATATGATGTGTTGGAACGTTCCCAGCTGTGCGTGCACATCCGTGAGCTCTCCGTCCAACATGACATTGACCCAAGAAGTAGAAAAGTAAAGTAGAAAAAAGTAGAATTACCCCTTCTCTGCGGAGGTCTCTCTTTCAAGGCCTTAGCAGGAGTACAACGGCAGAACTAATGCAGATTGATCTGCCCCGTACACTTGTTTAGGCAGTATTGGCCCTCTCAGGTCCCACACATGTGGACCTTTCTCATTAGAATCTAGAGTGGATGGACACCACCTTTACCCATGGCACACCGGTGTAAGCACAACCAAGTGATGCTAAGGGCATGCCATCCAATCCAAAAGCAGCAGCAAAGGCCACAAGCAGCCCATGTACCTGTCCAATCCCCCACTGTGATCAGAGCTGCAACTTCATCTGCACATGTCACTGCGGTTTTGTCGCAAGCAACCAGTTCCACTATGCACTGTTACGTACGTGGGTTTCATTGTCCCACACCCTAGCTCCTAGTCCACGGCAGAACAAATAACTTGACGAACACAGGCACCTCTCCCGAGCCCTTTGTAACGAACTCGACCTCGTAGACACGAGGGAAAGTAGATTGGTGAAGGGCCTGCACCGTGGGCCTTTTATAGCCCAGCGGCTGCCTACGTACTCCATCTGGAGATCAAGGCCTCGTAGTTCGACGGGAGCGATCCGCTCCCTCCGGCCGGGGGACTCGCCCCCGCCGGCCCTCGCCCGGCCATCTGCCGGCGCACGGCGGCTCATCAAGCCACCGGCGGACGCGGCCGGAATCCCGGCGGTGGCAGGAGCAACAGGCGTCGCCCGTCTACACGGCTCCTGCTTACCTCCGCAATCTTGCGGCGTAAGTGCTAAGGAAGGCTCATTCCTTACACTCCTCCCCACCTAGATGGAGACAGGGCTCAGCATTCATGCTGAAATGGGATGCTGCCAGTATTCATCTAAACATGCCTGATTTAAGTGTTTCTCTGGCTCCCATGTGTTATGTTCATGCCCATAGCCAGCCCACTTAATGAGATACTGCTTGACAACCCTCTTGCCCTTTCTGACCAGTCTATGTTTCAACACAGCCTCTACTTCATAGAAAGGCACACCATCATCATAGAACAATGGTGGAGGTGGGTGTATTTTGCCATCAGCATGATATTCATGTAGCAGAGATACATGGAAAACAGGATGAACTCGCATCGCAGCAGGCAGAGTTAGCTTGTAAGCAGACTTGCCCACTTCTTTTTCCACAGCAAAGGGGCCTATGTACCTAGGCAGCAGCTTTTGTGAGCCTGGAACTTTCAGTCTCAAGTTAGTAGTGCTCAGCAATACTAAATCACCTGGCTCAAAGCTTTGCTCTCGCCGTTTGCTGTCTGCATATGTTTTCTGTCTATTCTGAGCTTGCTTCAGCTGAGCTCTAGCTTTGCGTACAGCAGATTGGATGTTACCCACAAAGTCATACCCAGCAGGATTATCTTGCAAGGCCTTTTCAAGGTCCTCAGGCATCCTAGGATGGCACCCATATGTCATATAAAATGGTGTCATGCCTATAGAGGTATGATGGCTGTCATTCATGGCAAACTCAGCCATAGGCAGATAACTATCCCAATCATCCTGCATTGGGCCCACATAAGACCTTAAGTACTCCTCAAGCACTCTATTGACCCTCTCTGTTTGACCATCAGTCTGTGGGTGGAAAGCTGTAGACATTTTTCTGCTTAATGCCCCATAATTGGCACACTGTCTTCCAGAAAATGCTTGTGAAGTTGTGATCTCTGTCAGAGACTATGGACTTTGGTACACCGTGCAGTCTCACAACATTCTGTACAAACAGCTTGGCTACTTCAGCAGCAGTGACAGTGCAGGTGGTAGGTATCAGATGTACCATCTTACTCAACCTATCAATCACCACCAAGATACTGTCAAATCCTGCCTTTGTGCAAGGCAGACCCACAATAAAGTCCATGCCCACTGATTCCCACTTACCCCTCGGGATAGGCATAGGTTGCATGAGCCCACCTGGTTTCACAGTTCTGGACTTATTGCGCTGACACTCAGCACACTTCTTGACATACTCCTTGACATCTTGCCCCAGGCCAGGCCACCAATACTTCCGCATTAGTTGCTCAGTTGTCCTCGCAATGCCTGGGTGACCCTTAGAAGGAGGTAGATGGTGCTCAGCAAGAAGAGAAAGCTTCAGCTCCTTATCATCTGGTATCACCAATTTATCATTCAGATAGTACAGCCCATCTTTACACTCCAAAGACCTGATGTTAGCAGGCTGAGTAAACCAAGGGTCCTTTGCTACAGCTTCAGCTACAGTCGTAAGCAAGGCAATCTCAGGAGCAGTATCAGACCTTTCAGGTTGTGTGGGTTCTTGCAAGGAGGACTTCACTACCTTACGTCGCTTCCGCTTTGTATCTTTTGGCTGTTCAGCTTCCTGCCCTTTAGTCTCATCTCGTGAGCGCTTGGTCAAAACTCGTTGACCAGGTTCCTCCCCACCGGCTGTCAAGCTACCACTCAAACGTTGTTGATAGCGAGTAAGCGCATTCAGCACCTTTTTCCGGGCCGGCAGACGGGTTAGGAAATCTGCAGGATTGTCTTTACCCTTTGTATAATGCCATTCAAAATCGAACAAGGCAAAGAGCTGCATCCACCTGGCTTGCCTGGAGGTAATGCTCGGCTGATCATCAAACAGCAGCAAGGGTTTATGGTCAGTGTACAGCTTGAAAGGCTGGGGACCATCCAGGTAGCATCTCCAAGTCCGGAGGCAATGAACAGCAGCCAACATTTCACGCTCGTGAGTAGGGTAATTGCATTCAGCAGGCTTCAGCTTTCGGCTTTCATAAGCAACAGGCTTATCATCCTGCAGCAAAATGCCTGACAAATCAAATTGGCTGGCATCAACCACCACTTTGAAAGGCTTTTTCAGGTCAGGAATTGTTAACACAGGTGCTGTGGTAAGTGCTGTTTTCAACTCGTTGAAAGCACCCATCCGTTCAGGAGTGTACATGTTGAAAGGCACGCCAGTCCGTAACATATCTGTTAGAGGCCTAGCTTTGGCGGCATGCTTGTCAATGAACTTTGAAAAGTAGTTGACAAGGCCTAAGAATGATCTCAGTTGAGGGAGGTTACCAGGCACTGGCCAATTTTTCACTGCCTCAACTTTCTTAGGATCAGGCTTCACCTGGTTATTGCCGACGATGTGCCCTAAATACTTCACTTCAGAAGCATTGAAAGTGCACTTGCGCATCCTGATGTACAGCTTTTGCTCATCTAGCACTTTAAAAACCTTTTCAAGGTGTTCCAGATGTTCCTCTGGAGACTTGCTGTAGATAAGGATGTCATCCAAATAAACGAGAACGAATCCGTTCTTTCCCATGAAAGGAGCAAAGATCTTGCTCATGGCTCTTTGAAACACGCTGACGCTGTTTGAAAGCCCCATGGGCAGCACTAGGTACGAGAACGCACCCATGTTCGGAGTGATAAAAGTGCTCAACTCTTGGTCACTCTTGCTCACCAGTCTGTGCTGGTAGTAACCCTGGGTGAGATCTAGTGCTGAAAATACCGTAGCATCTCTAAGTTGATCTATCAGATCCGAGATGACTGGGATTGGATATTTATCTTTAACCGTGAGGCGGTTCAGCGCTCTGTAATCAATTACCATTCTCAATGTACCATCAGGCTTAGGCACAAATAAAACTGGTGCTCCATAGGGCCCTGTATAGGGCACAGCCAGACCTTTTTGCAAAATGGCAAAGCAATGACTAGGGCCCTAGTTTTTCACATTACCACTGTGAAGGATCCAAACGGGATCTTCAATCCCTTAGAGATATTCATCTCTTGCATGCTCTTGGTCAGGTCACCGCTCTGGGTAGAGGAGCTCGCCATCTGGATGGAGTAGCGCGATGAGTAGTCTCCGCTCGGCCGCTTGACGACGTAGGCTCGCAACGTTGGCTCCGAAACCACTGTAACGAACTCGACCTCGTAGACACGAGGGAAAGTAGATTGGTGAAGGGCCTGCACCGTGGGCCTTTTATAGCCCAGCGGCTGCCTACGTACTCCATCTGGAGATCAAGGCCTCGTAGTTCGACGGGAGCGATCCGCTCCCTCCGGCCGGGGGACTCGCCCCCGCCGGCCCTCGCCCGGCCATCTGCCGGCGCACGGCGGCTCATAAAGCCACCGGCGGACACGGCCGGAATCCCGGCGGTGGCAGGAGCAACAGGCGTCGCCCGTCTACACGGCTCCTGCTTACCTCCGCAATCTTGCGGCGTAAGTGCTAAGGAAGGCTCATTCCTTACACCCTTTGAATCAGGTAGACTGTCCAACGGTTGAACAAGTGACTTGTCACATTGCCATTTGTGAGGACATCATCACATATGGCAAAGAACACGGCAGGATGCTGAACGGGCTACCACATTTCACTGTGCCACATGGATGGAGGACAGCAGAACGCTTGCGTTTTAGTAAGCCCCAATCCAACATCAGTACGACTGCGTGCCTACCATGCTGGTGATCTTGTAACAGCAGAATGACACAGCACCAGAGTCTCCCTTACGTAGACTCGTACCCTTTCTGCACTCAGGTGTATCTCAACTAAAACACAGACATGATGGGCATAGTTCTATCTTTCCGCAAGGGCTTAGCAAGGTGCTCACTCCAGACCCCATTCCACAAGGGCTTTAGCTAAACAGTACCTCAGCCTCTTGGCACCCTGCACGGTGCCATATCTCCCAGAGCAGCTGAGCGAGTGTGGTCTCTAAATGCTAAACACAACTTTGCCAAGAGATGATGGGTATCACAGCACTGAGATGAAGATCTGTATGCTGTGGTGCCATCCTGCCCTTTGAGCTGCGACAGCGTAGATAAGAAGAGCAGCTGCACGCGACACAGGCTGCCAGTCACAGGATGCCCAGCGTCTGAAATTGAATGAAAGGCCTGAATGGCCCAGCAACCATTGTGTGCACTAGTATGATAGCGATACTGACCTGGCGTCCAGTTCTATATGCTATAGTGCCTTCATCCATGTAAGGTCCCCACGCCAAGTACCGAAAACTCCACCTGTAACCACCCCCGGCAGCGGCGACCTCTCAATAGGAAAATGGCATACCGGTATAGAGCAGCTAAGAAGCCATACTGGCGTGGTAAACCGACATGAAGACTAAACTGCTTGCACACCTCATTACAGTCTGCCATGACAAACCAAACCTTGAACCTGTCCTGTACCCCTATCTCAAACCTTGGTCCCTCTCCAAGGTGGCTAAAGGGGGGCAAAGTCTCAGCCATACTACAGCAAGGCTCAGTAAGTGTTCCTTTGCACCCTTCAAAGGGGAATTACCAGTCGGCTCCTGCTACTTTGCATGTAGTATGGGGCTGAGGAATCCGACCCCCAGCAAAGTTGACCTGATCAACTAGTTCAAGCGGTGGGTGACTGCAATGTGCTGCATCATAGTTCTGTACTGTAAAGCAGCCCCATCCATCTCATATAACTCCCTCATAGTCCCTTAGGAGGGTAACCACATTCGACTGCCTATACCCGTAATGTAGGGCCTCATGACAACCACACCCATCTGCAGCTAAACTTGGACATAGGCGGCATGTTAGTTCAACTACCCTAGCTGTGCGTGTGGACAGTGACCTAAACATGACATCAGCCCAAGGAACAGCACCTTACACAGTAATCAACAAGCACACCATTTTCAAAAGCCGTTTGCAGCAAGACCTATTCTCCCATGAGAACTAGTACTGCCAGCATCATGTAGTGCTTTCTCTACGCGTCTATAATTGTTTAACCGCATCAAGTCCCCCACAGCATCGGCATTTCCTGCACCTATTAAGCTCCTTCCGAGGACCATGATTACCGAGATCAGGCGCCCTTTCCGACCGCTCAGTGGCCCTATCTAGCGAAACCAAAAGTGGATGGTCAAACCACTGCGACCTTGGCACCTATCTGCAGGTCGAGCCCTCAGCACCCACACATCCCAACACGGCCCAAACATGCCCAAGACTGCCGCCCCAGCACAACCCACCCCTCACCCACAGCCCCGTTGCTTGTTTGTGATTGTTTGTCAAGGTAGCTCGCAGTACCAGGACAGGCATGAGCCAATAGAGCATGCACCCCCTACCACGCTAATCCTTTGGCAGGACATACGCCTCCTGTTGCAGAGGCTTCAGGACTTCCCCCCTTCCAACCGGTTTAGGTAGTAGTACCACAGCTAGCTTATTGGCGCCCTGCAGATTGCCATATTTCCCAGGTCAGCTGAGTGGCCTGCCTGAATGCTAACCAAAATGTTTGCCAATCGAAGGCATGGTGGCATCACAGCACTGAAGTAGAAATCTGTCTGCTGGCAGCAGATGAGAAGACACCTCCAGTGCTATGGTGCCATCATGTCCTTTGAGCTGCGACAGAATACTAAGCAAAGACTCAGTCGCATGCAGCATAGGACGCCGGTCAGAGCCAAATCCCCAGCATATGGACCCTAATAGAGGGCCTGGCCCAGCAACTGTTGTGTGCACCGACCTTCCACAGCTATTGAGATGACCTAGGGCGTCCAGTCCTCACACCTATCTAAATCCAAATAGGATCCAAGCAACGAGAACAACCACTATATCCCTGACCCACCCAGAAGGGTCGATGGGACAATGCCATAGCAGCTAAGAAGTTGCAGATGGCCTGGCAAATCTGAATAGACAATCCATCAACCTGCACATCTCATGAGTCTGCCACAACAAAGCGAACCCAGAACCTGCCGTGCTACCTCCTTCTCTAAACTCCCTCTCTAGCGTGACTAAAAGGTGACGCATAGTAAGCGATGTACATCGAGTCTAGTGAAGTGATTTGTTGCACTCTTGAGAGGCAGGGTTCACAGTCGGCTCGTGCTACTTCCATGGGGCCGGGGAATCAAACACCTAGCAAAGTGATCCCGGTCAAGTCGATCAAGCAGCGCCATCCATACATGACATCCATGATGACTGTGGTGCATGGTTCTGCACGTTAACGCAGCCCCATCCAAAGTCCCTTAGGAGGGTGACCACATCCGACTGCCTAACAGTGTAACACAGATACGGCATCACAACAATGACTACTAGGTACAGATAACGTGTCGGCAGCTAGACTTGGGTACAGATGACGTGTTGAACGTTCACAGGTCTGCACGCACACCAGCAAACTTACCGACATGACATTGACCCAAGAAGTAGAGCAATATGCAGCAGGCAATTGTTATGCCCCCCATTTGAGACATTTGGAACAATACATATTTCCTGCATCAGAGCTGTAAGCATTGCATGCGGTGCTTTACCTGCGCGTCAATGTCTTTGACTAGCCCCTAGTCTCCCACCCCATTGGCACTTTCTGCACCTCAGCTCTGTCCAAGAAGTACAGCAGGCGCCATTTGCAAGTTCTGCTCCTGGTAGAGATACATAACTTGATGGACATGACTCAAAACACTGCGACCTCGGCAACCCTACTAGCAGGTGAAGCTTGAGGCCCACACACTCCAAGACCCAAAAAAACCCAACACCCCAGCCCCAGCAGGACCCACGCACCCCTCACCCACATGCTTATCGCTTGTGGGTGGCTCATAGTTGTCAAGCCGGAGCTTGCAGTACCATTGCGCTGATCAGCTACAACAAATACCACCAAGCACGCTGATCCTTTGGCAGACATACTCCTTATTATGTTGCAGAGGCTTCACTCCCCCCCTTCCAAGCGGTTTAGGTAACAGTGCCACTTATTGGCGCCCTGCATGTTGCCAAATCCCCAGGCAGCTCAAAGTGGCCTCTGTGAATGCTAACCACAACGTTTGCCAATCAAAGGCATGATGGCATCACAGCACTGAAGTAGAAATCTGTCTGCTGGCAGCAGATAGATGACACCTTCAGTGCTATGGTGCCATCATGTCCTTTGAGCTGCGACAGAATACTTAAGAAAAGTCTCAGTCGCACGCAGCAGGCAGTAGGCCGCCGGTCACAGAATCCCCCGCATGTGGACCTTAATAGAGGGCCTGGCCCAGCAACTACTGTTGTGTGCACCCCTCCACAGCTATTGATATGACAGAGCATCCATTCCTCACACCTATCTAATTCCAGATAAGATCTGACAAGCAACAGGGACGGACAACCACTCTATCCCTGCCCCACCCAGAAGGGTCAATAGCACACTGCCACAGCAGCTAAGAAGCCGTAGATGGCCTGGCAAACCTAGATTAACACTCAATCAGCCTGCACATCTCACGAGTCTGCCACAACAAACCAAACTCTGAACCTGCCGTGCTACCCCCTCTTCTAAGCTCCCTCTCCAGTGTGACTAAAAGGTGACGCATAGTAAGCGCTATGCACCGAACAGTAATTAAGTGATCCCTTGCACTCTTGAGAGGCAGGGTCCACAGTCAGCTCGTGCTACTTCCATGGGGCCGGGAATTCAAACACCTAGCAAAGTGGTCCGTCTGGTCAAGTCGCTCAAGCAGCGACACCCATACAGAACATCCGTGATGACTGTGATGCATCGTTCATCGTTCAGTAGCAGGGTGGCCACATCCGACTGCCTCTAACTATGTCAGTAGGGCCTCACAACAATGGCTACCAGTGATATCTGCAGCTAAACTTGGATACAGATGACGTGTTGGAACGTTCACAGCTGTGCGCGCACAGCTGCGAGCTTACCAACATTACATTGACCCAAGAAGTAGTGCAATATGCAGCAGGCAATTGGTATGCCCCCCATTCAACACATTCGGGACACTGCATATTTCCTCCATCAGAGCTGTAAGCATTGTGCGGTGCTTTATATGAGCGTCAACGTTCTTACGTGTCCCTAGTCTCCCACCCCATTGGCACTTTGTGCACCTTAGCTCTGCCCCAGGGGTACAGCAGACACCCTTTCCAACTTCTGCTCCTACACATAGATGAAGCTGATGGAAATCATTAAAAACACTGCGACCTAGGCAACCCTACTAGCAGGTCAAGCTCGAGGCCCACGCATCCCAAGACCCGGAACCCGCCCCCCCCAGCAGAACCCACCCCTCACCCACATGCCCATCGCTTGTGGGTGGCTATTTGTCAAGAAGCTTGCAGTACCATAACGGTGATCAGCTACAGTAGACACCACCAAGCACGCTAATCCTTTGGCAGAGATAAGGCAGAGACACTCCTTCTCTCCCATAAGCATCACTTCCCTCCTTCCAAGCGGTTTAGGTAGTAGTACCACAGCTTCTTAGCGCCTTGCAGGTTGCCATATCTTCCTGGGCGGATGCCTAAGCGCAAGCGAGGGTTGGCAGGCCAGTATCTGCGGGCACGAATGAGCAGGACATAACACATGTTCAAATTCAGGCGGAAGGTGATCTGACCAGAGGGGATTTTATCAATGAACGTGCAATGGCCAAAAGCCGTGGATGTCAATTCCTGTTATGCCATTCTCATGGAATGAGTCGGCAAGGGCCAGCTGCTATCAAATCGATAATGCCCGGCTACACATTTATAGAAGTGAGGCAATTGCTGGCAGAATCTCCATTAGGATCTTTGGTTAAGGGCAAAGAACGGTGGTCCAGACTGTGCTGGATACAGGGGCGCATATGCAGCAAAGGCAGCATGGAGTGCAGCAAAGATGGTATGCAGAACATATCTTCCATGGACCTGATAGCAGCGGCCTAGAAGGGCTAGCTGGAAGAGAAGAGACACAGCCGAATCAAGTTGCCAGCATATACAAAGGCAGATGGTACCCAATTGCAGTTGATGGTTACCTCACCCAGTTGTTAGCCACATAGAATACACAGAGTAGGTAATACGATGCAACCAGGCAGTACACTGCACTACAAGCAAGCCTCAGCATGCATACCTCCAACCCTGCAATATCATCTGGAGGGCCTTTCAAGGAACCGTATCAATGCTAGACGATGCATGGCTGCTCTGATGCATACTTATAACTGAAGTCCAAGGTACCCAGCACTATTTCCATCAGCTTGCAACAGGATTTCCACGCCTCCCGCACTGACCTGTCATGCGGCATGCCTTCGAAGCCCCAGAATGCCAGATTCCATGCAAACAAGGCGACATGAACGCCTGCTGCAGCTGTTGCAAAAATCTGCTCTCTCTTGCTGGCCCAGTCTGCGTCTCGTCTCAACCGTATATGGTCTGCTTCTGTTGCGAGGGTGTGCCTTGGAAACTTCTTGGGGTCATGGTGGCTCACGAGGAGGTCTAATGGTAGTTCATGCCGTGGGATGCTGACACGGCGCTTGACGTGGTCTGCAAGGGAAAGCAGCACATGGCGTTTCACTCAAGGTCGCCACGACTAAAATGATTGTGCCATTGCTGTCATTCGCAGCATCCCTGCAGGATCTGCATATATGCTCAATGAACAAGAGAATATGATGCAAGTACTGTGCGGTTCTCTCGGCATGGCACCCTACCTCCGCTAGGGCCGGGTACCGCCAAAGCCGCCTCAGACATCGGGAGCACCTAATAGACTATATAACTAGTATCAAGCATCGTTAACAGCAGCGTGCCGCCCCACTGCTCTCCGTGCGTGCGTGCGTCTTTGTGAAGCACTCGATCCGGTTGCAAAAGCACCGCAACAGCTATTGCGATATCCTATATACGATGCATACAAGCTGGACGAAGCCATTGCAGGGTGCATCTGGCCGGGTTTCGCTATGGCTTGTCATGAAGTCTCCACTCGGCCGCATTGCGCACAAGACACGATTGTCACTCGTGCCTCACTCCCTTCGAGTGTGCAACCTTGCAAGACAGTTGTTGAATGGCTGAACTCGAACCCGTGAATAGTTCTCAGCACATATGCGTCCAAACTTGTGTGCAAATGTGTGGAGATACTTCATGCGCTGATTCCTGCGAATTCATACAGACTGATTCGGGGCTACCCGGGTGCGCTCAACCGCTTGCTGTAACAGGCAGCGCAGGCCTTGCTAAGGTGAATTGACGTTCAAATGAAATAGCTCACTATATATAGCTGATATCTGCAAACGCCGGGCTATGTTCGTCTCCCTCCAGCGGGAAGTATGGAACACCTGGCGCTCCTTGCACCTGCCTGTCTGATTACCGGTTTTATCAAGGCAAACAAGCTCATGAAAGGGCTTTCACTACCATGAGAGCATGCATTATGTTGCCCCAGCAATGGAGTACCTGCGGTGGCGGTTCCTAGCAGTCAAGCATGCACCGTTGAACGCTCACCCGTTGCGTCGGTGGTCACGCGTTTTGAACTGAACCATGATTTGGACGCATCCACAGGCGTTCAACAATTATGGCGGACCTTAAAGGCAAAGTGGCGCTTGTCACGGGTGCAACCTCCGGAATTGGTGCAGTCACTGCAGAATACCTGGCAGGTAAGGACTAACCCTTATTAAAACCTCAATGGTGAAGCGCTCGATACCTACAGCAGCCTTCTTGGCTGAGTACCAGTACGGGCTACCAAGGGTCATGCAATCCCATGCTGCATGTGGTCATGCAGCAGCAAGGCCGCCTTGGCAGTTGTTCCGATCGCAGCGCAGACATATTAGCTGATGCGGCTGCCAGCTCAGGCACCCATTCGAGCTCCTACCTCCACGCCAACGCAGCCGTGCTGACAGGTCTTTATCTCTGCAGAGCATGGAGCAGAGGTGATACTGGGCGTGCGTAATGTGGATGCTGGAAAGAAGCTTGCAGACGAGATCATGTAAGTCAGCCAGCAAGTCATGGCCTCTGCAAACAGCACATGGATTCCTGTCTGATGCTTGCCCAGCAGCAAAGAGCAGCTACAGGAGGTCCTGGAATATGAATGAGTGTCCTTGTGGGGCGTAGCTTCCTTCAAAGCTCGTGTCCTGCTTGGGTCAGCTGCTGTTCAAGATGCCAAATGCATGCTGGTGCTCAGCTGCAAGCTGCAGCAAGATTCAGCAGCTCCGCATATCACATGGAATATATCCACATGAAGCTACTTGGCAGCAGGTGTACCCTGTTGTTTTTCTAAGAGCCCAAGCAGCAGCTAAGCACACATGGTCACTGTGTATGGGCAGTTTCCTCACACAGCAGTTGCTGCTATCGCCAAGACTGCAGTAGGTAGGGACATAATTGACTCAGCCACTTCTTAATCTCAGTCCATCGTCCTGCCAAGCTGGGAGCAGCCTATACACATGCAGGCAGCCTGTTGTAACCGTTTGCATCATTCTAATCTGTGAGACTTTGATTCCCCTCCTGCAGGAAGAAGTATCCAGGTTCCAAGGTTGAGGTGGGCCCTCCCCTGGACTTGAAGAGCCAGGACAGCGTGAAGAAGTTTGGGGCTGCTATCAACAAGCGTCCGGGGCAGCTCAACATCTTGGTCAACAATGCAGGCCTGGGGTACACCCCCAAGAGCTTCACTGAGCAGGGTGTGGGCATGCTAACACAGGTATGGGCGAAATTGTGTTTAGGGTATAGAGCAGCAACAATCAGCAGCAAGCAAAGCTGGGTTAAGGTTATGGAACAGCAACATTCAGCAGCAAGCAGAATGTCCCAGGGTACAAAACAGCAGCAGCACCAAGCAGAAGTTGTACTTAGGGTATACAGAAGTAACAGTCAGCAGCGTGAGAAGTATAGGTGGAGAAGAGCTAGCGCTATGCAGGGGATGAGGGTTACAAGCCAAGCGCATGACATCATACCACTTATCTTAAATGTGGTATGATGCAAGCAGCAAGAAGCAACCAGAAAGTTGCTTGGACTTGAGATGAAATCGGCATTCAAAAGCAGTAACATACTCGTTTAAGGTTCAACAGAGGTTGAGCAGAGGCACTTCCTACCAACATTGAGACGATTGCACATGGATAACGTTATCATGGAGCAATTGCAGGCACACATGTTCTCAAAGCTGTTTAATTATGGAACTGACTGGCCAGCACATCTGTATTGTGATAACATGAACAGCACATTCTCAAAATGCACCATGTTTAAAGCTTGTAGTTCTTGACCTTGTCCCGTGTTGCTCATCAATTTGATACGTTTGTAGACCAACTGTGCATCATTGCCATGGGTACGGTACTCTTAGTCAATCTGCCCTGGCACTTGCTTTGTAGGTCAACCATTTGGGCCCCTACACTCTGACTCGCCTCCTAGAGGCAAAGCTAGTGGCCAGCAAGGCACGTGTGGTCAATGTCACCAGCGTAACCCACCGCATCACTACAATCAAGGATGCTAAGGCTCTGTTTGATGACTGGAAGGGCGGCTTCTACCAGCACAACAAGCTGGCCAATGTCTACACAGCCTTTGAGATGCAACGCAGGTAAGGCCAGGGTTGATTGTGAGTTTCTTTTGTTTAAGGTTGAAACCACCAGAACCCCAGGAGAACCCTCTTCGGTCCCAATCCAAGCATTTGCAGACATTATTTTCTTGCTGGAAGCTGAAGGCATAAAATGCATGTGCAGCATTTGGATGTGATTGCGATGCAGACAAGGCCAAGCATCACAGAGACACACGTTGTCGTGCTGGAGGGGTTTATCACCGGAAGCAGTTTTTTCAGACTCCACTCCAGTTGCTGCTTCGTTGCAGTCAGTGTGGGGCAGGAAGTAGGAGGTGCACAATGCATTAGATTGAACGATGCTCATCACGTGCTGGGTTCCCAGCCCTGTTTCTAGAGCTGGTAATCCTGGGGTATATTATAAAGCAGTTGAAGTTAGAATCGGGCTTTTGTCTGCACTTGTGCAGTGTGCCTTTGGATGGTTCTACTCCTCAGTACGTCCTTGAATTGCAACGCCCTCTGCAACAGGGAGAAAGAGCTGAGATTCAGGCAGATGCATGGCGTGCACATCAGTATAACCGCTATCAACCCTTTGAGTCTTGTTTCAATGCCCATCCTCACATTTATTCAGTGCCTGGTGTTCAACGGAAAGTCAAACATTCATTTGCCTATTTGCACCTTGCAGGTTGGGTGCTCGTGGCATCCAAGCTTGTGTAGCAGACCCAGGTGCTGTGCGCACCAGCATCTATGACAACAGCCCCAAGCTAGGCAAGGGCTTTATCAAGTACATGATTGACAACTGCTACGCCCCACCAGAGGATGGTGCCCAAGCAGTCATCTATGCTGCTACTGTGGAGTGGGACAAGGACAAGAAGAAGAAGGACCTGCTCCCACACCAGGACCTTAGGTAGGGCCCCAGTCATTATTGTTACATCTTGTGATATCCGTGGCAAAAGGTGCCATATGCCCTGCACCGCACGCTGTTGCAATTACAGGTGGAGCAGAATACGGGCCGTCTTCGGCATGCAACCAGGATTTTAGGTGGGGTCCTTACAGTGGTTTCAGCAGGTCTGGGCTGCTTTACCTGCCCTGGACTTTAAGCCCTTGCGCTTGCTTGCTGCACATCTGTACTTCCTGGCTGCAGCCTTTGTTTCCTTTCTGCCAAGCCGAGGCCCATGGGCAAGCTTATTTCCATCAGCTACCGGTATCAACATACACTCAACGTGTTTCTTGCTTGAATGGTGCATACATGTTCCGCAGCAAGAGGTAACACCTTCCTTCCTTGCGGATCCTCAGTTCGTAATTGTGACCAATGAGAAGCATTTGGGACAAACATTCATACGTTCATTCTGAGCCTGCATCATCTTTGTCCCTCAGGTACTACTCACGGGGTGTGTTCACTTGGGCTCCCATCTGCAATGACTGGGCCCTGGGTGGGAAGGGCGGTATCAAGAAGATCAAGGGGGACCTCTGGGGCATGGGCACAGTCTTCCTGTCATTCCTGGACTGGCCCCTGCGCAAGTAAGTGTGGACTGGCGGCGTAAAAGAAAGCAGCTGCTCATGCGGTGCACAGTGCTGTACACAGGACAGAGCATCCATGGCATGGCATGGCATTCAGGGCATGGCTGCGCATGTGATATGCTTGCTATCTTTGCACAGCCTTCAACCTGCAAGAAGCAGTGGTTGCGCCAAAAACAGGTCTGGATGAGGGTAATGCCCTGGATGATGAAGCTGCAGTTTCATCAGGCGTGCTTTTTTCCATGAAGCCTTTGGAATCCGGCACCAGAAACACCTGCAAATCTTGTTGCAAACTCACATCTATCCCCGGGGAAGCCGCTGTTAACAGCTGGGTTCTGCCATGCTTCTCTTCTATGTACTGCCCTGACACCAGTTCTTTATGTGTGCTGCAGGCTTGTGGGCGCCAAGGTTATGGGTCAGACCAAACTAGCCAGACCAGCCACCCATGCCCTGGATGAGAAGATGGCAGCTGCAGTGTGGGAGGTGTCTGCACAGTATGCAGGCCTGCCTGTGGAGCCTGTGGTTTAGGGTTAAGTGTCCTCGAATGTATCGACTTTGGTCGACTGAGGGCTGGCGCGATCCCGTAGTAGGTGCTTCCTTTTCCAAGCAGGAGTTTGCAAAGCGTGGTTATGAGGGTTTAGGCGGGCTGGGTTGTGTAGTGGATCAGATGGCTGGTAGGGTGTCAAGTAACATGTGCATGCTGTCCTCAAATTGTTGGGCGGTCAATCGGGCGTTTTTCAGGCTATCTGCCCGTTCAATTCGTTGCTCTGGTAAGCTATATATATGCCATGGAGCTGAGCCAGGCGCGTTCCAGGAGCAGGAATCAAGTGGTCCGACCACCGGGGGCGCGGTGGATTAGATTCAGGCGTGCGAGTTCGGAACGGCCGACCATTGGAAATGCATGGGATGGGTGTTGTCAGGGTTATCGTTGGGTCAGGGTTTTAGGTTTTTAGCAAAGGGTTTTCAGGGTGTGTGTGTTTGGGCCAGATACAACCCTGGAACCCAGGGCGGTGTTTGCTGGTACGGATGACAGGAAGGGAAGGGCAGGTCCTATAAGTAGGCTGCCTAGTATTTGGTCTCGTTACCTGGCAGCGTGGGAGTCCACCTGGTATCCGGGTTGGGCTGAACAGCATGCTGCGCTACTTGGTAATCACTTCACTTCACCATTGATCCCCCAAAGCTGGGAAAGGGCTGCACGACGCCGGCACAGCAGTATCTACATTTGAATAGGTCTTTATTGTGTTAACACCAGGGATGGAGCCCTTACGAAGTTGCACGAAGTTGAACGACTAGAGACTGAAGCCCGGCTGCCGATGCCGGCCTTCGCGTACATTCCAGTCTTAGCTTTTCATTCATCTTTCATGTCAGACACATCCAAAAACAATAAGAGAAACAATTCTCGTGCTGCATGCGCTAAACTGTACGCACTGGTGCAAGACGCTGCTGAGGCATGAGGTACAAAAGTACCAGCAACTCACTACAGTATGTCGACAACACGCACCCTCTCTACATATACGCCGTTCAATCATAAGCCAGATCCTTGCCAGGAAAATCCTCAGGGTGTTGTCTAGGGTTCTTGGCCTTCACTGCAGCCATCGCCTTCTCATCCATGACCTGAAGCTCTGGTACCTCAACAGTCTTCCTTGGCCTGCCCCTACGCTTCTTAGCATCAGCTTCCCCTCCACCGGCGCCATTGCCACTGCTTGCTGACGCTGCTGCTGGCTGTCGTTTGGTTGCATCCGGTATCTGCTGCTGCCCTTGCTGCTGCTCACCGGCAGCGGCGCTGCTGCTGCTGCCGTCCGAAACAGCCCCCGCCACCTGTTGCTTTCGCTGCAGTGCCGCCCTTCTGAGCAGGTCCAAAGCAGTACCCCTCGGTGCTGCTGGTGCTGCTGCTGCTGCTTGCCCCCCAGCTCCTGCTGCTGTCGGCGCCCCAGTAACGTCTCCCGCTGAACCTCCTCCTCCTGCTGCTGCTGGTGGTGGTGACTGAGGGGTCTGCTGCCCACCAGCAGCAGCAGCAGAAGATGGTGGTGGTGGCTTCTTCAGCTCTGCCCACCCACCCAACCCTTGCTTTTGCTGCTGCTGCCCCTGCTGCTGCCGCCACTGCACACGTTGCGGTTGCTGCTGCTGCTGCCCCTGCTGCCCTCCTTGTAGCTGATAACCTCCACCACCACCAGCCCCCGCAGCCCCTGCTGGCACTCTCTGCTGCTGCTGTTGTTGCTGCCGCGGTGGTGGTGGTTGCCGCAACCCCCTTCCCCCCGATCCATAACTCCCACCACCACCACCACCACCTGCTGCTGCTCTGCCGCTTGCTGCTGCTCGTTTAGCTGCTACCTCCACGACGTTGCTGTAGCGCGGGTCATGTTCATAAGCCACCACAATTACCTCGGGCCACTTGCCGCTAAAGGATCTGGAGGTCTTCTTGATTGCGTCTGTAACCACACGCTCCACTTGCTGTAGAGAGGCATTGGAAGCTAGGCTGCAAACCACATCAATGACAGCCTGCAGGGCACGGCAGCAGCCCAAGCTGTCAATACCAGACAGAATCATAGTACCGGTATCTCCAAAAACGCATTGACATACCGGTACACATCGCCAACTCATCAGATGTTTCAATAGGTTCACAGTGGACGTTTATATCAGAGATAGGTTCAAGGGATCCCCAGCATAGCCCGAAACAAGAAGCATCCTTATCAGCCTATTTTGATGCAAGAAGGATTCGAAGCCCATTGATCACAGCCTCAATAACACCGTGTATTTCCCACCCCTCCTCAGCAGGGGGATCTAAGAATCGGTCAAGCGTAGACCGCCAAAACCCTGAGTGTATTCCGGCTCCCCAACCCCTGTCCCATGCAAAGTCCCAGCCCAACCATCTCTTACACACCGCCTCCACTACATCCTCCTTCCACCAGCCATCCACCTGCTCTTTGCATCCCCAGTTGAAACTCACTTAGGAGCAAGAGAGGCAACACCCGAAGCCTTGCGCTACGGCCCTCTCCCACCCCCTTCCTCATCCATCTTAGCGGCTGTATGAGCTCCCCCCTATCCAGCCAACCCCCCCATATGCACACCCCCTCCCTCCCTCCCCCCCCCCCACCTCCTCCCTCCTGTCCAATGGGGCGCCCTCACCTCTCTCAGCCTTTCCATGAGCTTCCCGTTATCCAGCCACATTCCCCCTTCCCTCCCCCCCCCCTCTCCAACCCCCCCCCCCTCCTCACCCCTTTCAGCCTCTGTATGAGCTCCCCCTTACCCAGTCACATTCCCCCACCTCATACCCCCCCCCCCCATGTTTGCACCCCTCCTCAACTCTCTCAGCCTCTGTATGAGCTCCCCTTATCCAGCCACATGCTCCCCTCTGCTTCCCCCACCTTAACCCCTCCCCACCACCACACACACACTCCCCCACCCCCAACCTCCCTCCTCTCTGATGCCAACCCCATTTTCCCCCTTCCTCCTTCTCACCTCTCTCAGCCGCTGTATGAGCTCCCCCTTATCCAGCCACATGCCTCGTGTTGTCAGCCGCACTTTGCAGCTCAGATTGGGCGCCAGAGGTGCAGGACCTGAACCCCCAGCTGCCCCAGGTGCTGCTCTGAACACATCCACTGCGGCTACTACCACACCATCAAATGCCAACACTGACCTCTCATCCAAAGCCATCTCTTGTCGGGTGCCAGTAGCCCTGCAGGGTAGCAGAACCCGCAACACATGATTAAAATGACAACCTCCAGAAAATGGTGTGCATTTCCTCCAGGGCCAGTATTCTCCATCATTCTATCTCACTGCCTGAACATCATCATGTACTTCAAAATGGTGTAATCATGTTTAATAACTTTTTGGTTTTATCTATGTCAGTGGCTTTGCCACCCCTTTGGTGAACTGTAGCACTGCAGGCGTGCTGATGGGTTTGCCAATGTAAACTTCACACACACACATACAAGAACGTGCGGAGGGGTTGGGTTGAAGGGTTGGGATGGTGCAACAGCAGCAGCAAAGTTCACCAGAAGCACAGCCCCCAAGATCACCACCCCTCTGTCCTGCTCCTGTTCCATGATCAACCACTGCCCTTGCCCGCCCTCCTGCCCTGCTACTCACAAGTATCCCGCGAGTATCTCACGACCCCCAAATCACTGTTATCTATTCAAATTGCATAATGGGCAACCAAGGCCTTGACCGTACAAACTGTCCTGTCGTCCCACAGTCATTGTAGGGGTTGAATAGAGGCACCTCCCCCAATAATACCAGCCCATTGTCATGTTCCTGCTTCGTGTGGGAACCACTGCCTCTGTCACCCCTTTTGCTCTCCTATTCATGACTATTTCCTGGCCCCAGTGCTAACCAAAGACCCCCACCATTACGTGACATGCCGCCCCTTCTGCCCCACCCCCCTCCCCTGCGTATCTCCCACCATCATTGTGCAAGTGGATTAAAAGCACTTCCCGGATATTACCAGCCCATTGTCCTGCTCCTCATCTCCTACTGATGCTTCTTCTTGGCTTCAGCGTAAATGTGGAGTCTGCCCCAGCCCCCTGCTCCTCAGCTTTTACTTGCCCCCCCCCCCCCTTTGGCCCGTCCTCATATTCATTTTCACACAGGTGCGATGTACCCCTTGTATCAATCAGTAGGCCCTGCTAACCCCAGCCCCCCTAACCCTTGCTCCTTCATCAACTCACCTCCCACCATCATTGTAAAAGTTGACCAGAGGCACCTCTCCCAGCACCACCATCTCGTTGCCCAGCTCCTGATCTGCTACTGCTGCTGCCTTGGCTCTTGCAACGTCTGCTACAGCCATGCTGCCTGAGCTGAGGGTGTTGCGGTTGCGGCGCTCGTGAACCCCAAGCACTTGACCGTTCTTGATCACCTAGTAAACATACCAGCACAACAAACTTGATGTAAGGAATTAGTGCTGTTTGGCAACTGACAAGCTGATAGCATAAGTAGACGTTTTGTACCACCATAATATCGTCAAGGCAGGTTGCGGTGAAGGGCAGCTGGCACCTTTGTTACAACTTAATGTAATGAATAGGACTGGAACTACCGGTACCATATGACTTGGCTTAAACCACAGCAGGGTGGTGCTTTTTATCATACACTAGCACAGCTGGCTGGACTCACGACAATGACAAATGAGGCCTTGAAAGCACTTTGCCTGCATCTATTTGGCCATAACCAGATGGGGCTTTTGCCACATTTTAGAACCTGAAGGCACTACTGTGCTCCACACATAATCCAGCAAGATTGGAAGATATTAGCCATAACATTAGGACACTCTAACATTATTTTAAGGAAATTCAGCAATTACACTGTGCAAGCCCCCTATGTAACGCCCTCTGTGTTGCCCCTTGGTATTCTCCGCACAAAGCCTATCCTACCCCTTTGACATACTTACCGTGGTGAAGATCACCCCTGCTCTGTTTCTGGCTAGTGGGCATGTTCACACACGGACGAATACTCTCCATGGACAGAAGGAGAACATATATGTCCTTATCAGACCGGTACATACCTTGGGCTCTATTCCTGCTTGCCCGTTCGTGCCCTCCCCACAGACCCTATCCTACCCCTTTGACATACTTACCGAGGTGAAGTTGACTCCTGCTTTGTCTCTGGCTAGCTGAGCATGCTCACACAAGAAGGAATACTCCCCATGTACAGGTAAGAAGTGTTGGGGTTTCACAAAACGCATCACCTCGATCAGCTCATCCTGCAACAACAGAGAAACCACATACGGGGGTATTCAGCATGAGTGGAAGGTACGGCATGTTGAGAGATAGGCACACACATCAAGCGATCATCCGTAAACCCAACCCCCCTAGCTTAGAGGACCTGTTGTCTGCCCTCCCCTCCATTGTCGTGCGCATTACCCATTTTTTGCCTGATAAGCATATCCAAAAGTATGCAGGTTTGAAATCATCCTTTCTCTCCCTGCCACCTTCTGGGCCCCCTCCTCTTCTCTCCCCTTCCTTCCTGCCTTGCACGTCCCATGTCGCCTTGCACCTGTTGAAGCATGTGCTGAAGTATGCAGCTTCTAGATCTACCCCTGAATCCCACCCTCCCCTCTGGCCCATTCCTGCGACGCACGCCCCCTCACCTGATAGGCATGTCCTGAGATATGCAGGTCCTCCCCTTGGCCCTGCACCCCCCTTTCCTGCATCCTTCTCCATCTGCCCCATTGTCCCCACCTCTCTCTTCCCTTTCTGCCCCACCTGTACATCTTCCCTCTGCCCCCTTGCCTCCCCCCTGGGGTCTCCCTCTCACTTCCCCCCTGGTCAACTTAGGTATGCAAGTTCTCCCCCCTGCCCTGCACCCCCCTTCCATCTGCCCCATTGCCCCATGTCTCCCCCTCCCTCTGTGCCTTGCACCCCCAAACGCTGTCCCCTCGCCCGCCTGATCAACATGTCCTGAGGTATGCAAATTCCCCCTCCTGCCCTGCACCCCCTTTTCCTGCACCCTTCTCCCTCTGCCCCGTTATCCCCACCTCTCTCTTCCCTCTCTGCCCCCATGCTCTCTCCCCCCTCTTATAACCTGATAGGCATGTCCTGAGATATGCAGGTTCTCCCCTTGGCCCTGCACAACCCCCGGTGCCCCAAAGCCCTCCCTCTCTGCCTTTCCCTCCTGCCGTTTCACCCGACAAGCATGTTCTGAGATCTGCAGGTTCTCCACCTTCCCTCTGCCCCCTTGCCCGCCCCCCTCCCAGGTCTCCATCTCACTCCCCCTCCTTTCACCTGATAGGCATGTACTGAAAAATGCAGGTTCTCCCCCTTCCCTCTGCCCCCTTGCCCCCTGTCCCCCCTCCCTCTCACTCCCCCCTTTTCACCTGATAGGCATGTCCTGAGGTATGCAAGTTCTCCCCTCTGCCCTGCACAACTCTCGCCCCCAATAGAGACAGTGAGTTCAACATGCCTGCCACCTGGGTGTCATTCCCTGGGATAACCTGGCAGAAGCAGCACAAAAAGACATCATAAATCTCCGTCATACAGGTTGCTGGATTGTTCAAGTGGATCAAGTGTGCACGGTTCCTGCCACATGAGTGCCACTCCATTGAGATGACCTACACTACGCATCACAGATTGGGTTAACTTTACTGTTAGGTTATGGTTCGGCAACGAGATAGGCAAAGCAGCACTTGGATGTCGTCCCCTGGAATAACCTGGCACACGCAGCACAAAACAATACATCACAGGTAATCACAATGCAGCACATGCATTTGACTGACCAACAGATCATCGATTGTCAAGTGACTATCCTTGTCACCTGCTTGTGGTCGTCACCTGCCGGTGGTTGCCACGTAATGTGGTTCAAACAATGATTTGGCACAAGCAGCAGACACACATGCAATCCTTATCAAGTTCCGAAGTTCAACCTTTGTCCCCAGCCCACTGTCCTGCTAGTGAGCAAGACACGATTTCTTTGTGTTGAGAACACAGCAGGAAATTGACAAAATGTGCTGCTGATACGAGCAGAACCAAAGGTCAACGTTTCCCTTCAAGACTCATCCATGCCCCATTGCTGCTCACCTTCGCAGAATACAGCACCAAATCAGAAGGGATAATCTTAAGGGAGTTGCTGGCCTGGCGGGATGCCAAGCTGAGCTGGGCCCTTGGTTCTGCCTGACTGCCGGTGGTCATGATAAGCACTTGGTTGGGGTCATAATCTGATAAGGCCTCTACTGGAAGGATGTCCTTGGGGTTAATGGGGGCACTACAAGGACAGAAGCAGAGGAGCAGGAAGGAAAAGGGGGCTTAGAGCAGGGGGTGGAAACACAACAAGAGCAAGTTCTCCAGGTGGTCTTTTTACTTTCACAGGGTGGGGACATGTCAATGGAAGTAGGGGTAGAGGATCATAAGAGTTAGCCTGACTGCCGGTGGTTTTTATCACTACCTTGCTGAGGTGGCAATTTGAGAATGTCTTTGCTGGGAGGATGTCACCGCCTAGGGCCCACCCCTCCTAGGACCCACCCCTCCTAGGGCCCACCCCTCCTAGGACCCACCCCTCCTAGGGCCCACCCCTCCTAGGGCCCACCTCAGCCCCCTTACCCACCTCCACCCCTTTCCCTTCCTCACACACACACACACACCCCACCTCAAACCCCTCGCCTCTCCCCATCTCCACCCTCACCCTCCCCACCTCCTCACCCCCCAGCGCCTCTGCTCTCCTCCCTCCTCTGCTCCCCTTCCCATCCGCCCAATCCCTCCCCGCTCACCCTCCCACTCTGTTGGCTGCTTCCAGATATGTGTGTAAGCTCGTGGCATTGAAGCAAACCTTCCGCCCCGCAGCACCCCTCCCCCTCTACATACACCCCCACCCCTCAACCCGCCACTTCCCAAACCCTGCTAAGCGCCGCTTCTGCTCCCCTCCCTCCTCTCTCCCCTTTCCTCCCGCCCCCACCCCTCCCTCCTCCGCCCACCTTCCCTTCCGTCGCCGCCCCTCCCTACTCACCGTCCCACTCTGTTGGCTGCTTCTAGGTATGTATGTAAGCTCATCCCAATGAAGCAAATCTTCCGCCCCGCAGCATCAGCAGCCATCTTCACAGAATGCATACGATGAAGGTTGGACGCAAACTGCAGAGAGAAAACAGGAGCCACAGCCGATGGTATCCTATTGTTGTATTATCAGTGCCTCACGAAAATGTGCTTTGAGGTTTTATACACAAGCAAGCAGAGCAATATGCAATCAAACACAGCAGTGAGACTGACAGCAACCGCAGCCTTTTTCAGAGATGATATGCAATGAAGGTTTGATGAAAACTGCAGCCAGCAGCAGCAGCGGTACAGTGTGTTTCTTCCAAGACCAGTACGACTTCTGGGCCAATCAAGCTACGCAGCATAAAAGCATGCCCTTCAAGGTACACAACGCGGCTATTAAGCAGTCGATATCCCCCCCCCCCCCCAGCCTCGCCGACTCTGGCCGCCGTATAAAGCGTGCCCTATCAAATGTAGCTGTGTGCATATGATTCTTCCCTTCCCTTGGTGACTCATGACCCATCTGCCCAGAAATCAATTACCAACCCAGCTCCTCAGCATTAAAGTATGTCCTGCAAAATGCATAATGCTGCTACTACGCAGTTGATCCTCCCTCCACCCCCCTCCCGGCCCCGCCGACTCTGGCCGCAGTACACAGCATGCCCTATCAAATGTACCTGTGTGCATATGACTCTTCCCTTCCCTTGGTGACTCACGACCTATTACCCAAGACATCACTTACCCATTCCTCAGCATTTACACATGAACTGTGATGTACATGACTCCCCTACCATGCCACCAATTCCACCCACCCCCGACCCAAGTCGCCTTCAACAGCACGCCCTATCAATCTTGCCCTATTCAGCACATAAGTAATGCATGTCCCCATAAGCTCGCCCACCCATAGGAAAGAACCCCCCAGGTCGGCTTTTGGGTCTGTCACTGCTCCCCAACGTACCTGTGTGCATATGACTCTTCCCTTCCCTTGGTGGCTCATGACCCATCTCCCAAAACATATCTTACCAACCCAATTTGTCAGCAAAAATGCATGCCATGCAAGGTACATAATTTTGCTACTATGCAGTCGACCCCCTCCCCCCCTCCAGAGCCCAGGCCATTTACAGCATCTCCAATTAGGACTTGTCCTACCCCATATACCTGTGTGCAAATAACTCTTCCCTTTCCCTGGTGACTCATGACCCATCTGCCCAATGAATCCTCCACCACACGTTCACTGGTGGTACGACCCGGGCTCAGCACATTGGTGGAGTCACTCATCATCAGACTGATGGGCTCCTTGCCTGCATGTAGGAAAACATAACAACCTGTCAATGCATGGAACACACTTGCTGAATCGCTGCCAGGCTTACACTTTGAGATTGCTGGTGGTTGATATGCAATGCTTGTGTATCATTGGCTGTAGTCGTGTGCACTACTCCAAGATTTCCACTTCCTATTCAAGACCCTCCTAAAAACGGAGCCCAGGCTCAGCACATTGGTGGAGTCACTCATGATCAAATTGATGGGCTCCTTGCCTACAGGTAGGAAAACATAAGTAATTGAAAGCACTTGGCAAACCTCAGCCTGGTCGCCTCAGACTTGCATGCTTTTCGAGCAAGCTTGTGTCGGTGCATGCTAGCAACAGTCTCACAAACGCCCCACTCGTTATTCAGGAAGTCCCCAAGAACGAAGCTCGAGCAACAATCAGCAGATGTCAGCCCCTTGACAGAGACACTAAAGTCCACTCGCCCTAGCTTATTGCCAGTACTGTAGGGACAATATGCAAACACCCTGCACAACAGCTGATTCTATTCCCGCCACCAATCATGCCAGTAGCAAAAAATAAGCTGTTTAAGAACGACATCCCACGGGCCCTGTTACCACACTTCTAATCTACATTTAGAAACTTGTTACAGCAAGGGTGTGTCAAGAGCACTTCTCCCTTTCGCAGCCCAACCATCCCATGGCACTATCAAAAGCTTCCTTCGTAATGACATCTCTCTGTGTAACCAGTACTCACTCAACAGGTCAAAAGTCTCCCGGTCAAAGTCTTCCCCATCCACTGGATTCTCATCAATCTTCCAATCTCCCGTGTGCACAATGCTGCCGTGTTCGCTTCTCATTATCAGGCCACAGCAATCAGGAATGGAATGGGTCACTCGGATGGGGGTCACTTCAAAGGGACCTGCCTGGAAAGGTTGCTTCATCTCAAAGGTCTTCATCCTGTGTTTCAATAAGGGACAAGCAGACGTGCATGAGAGATGAGACGTGCAGGAGAAGTCTGTCAATCGGAGCTGTGGGATACAAGGCAATAAGCAGAGAGCAAAGCAGCTACCATATCTTGGGAGCCTGATCTTGAAATAGATAATGCAGCAATAGAAGGATACATTAACTCGTTACAGTCATCCCAGAGCAATCAGGAATGGAACTGGTCACTTTTATGGGCGTCACTTCGAAGGGACCTGCTTGGAAAGGTTGCTTTATCTCAAACGTTTTCATCCTGTGTTTCAAGGAGGCGGAGGACGTGGTTGACGACAGGTGCAGGAGAGGTCGGTCAATTGCAGCGTGGGACACAAAGCACCATGCAAAGAGAGCAAAGCTGTTACCTGTTGTGGGAGAACAAACTTAAGACAACAGAGCACTAGACGGGACTGGTATCTTGTTACTATTAAGCCACGAAGAAGAGGTACGCCCGGACCGGATGAGTAGAAATAAAAGATGCATAGCTTTTTCACAGCCCCAGCCCATGTAACTTCACAAAGACAACTGAGGCCCTTCCCCCTTCTCTCCTTCTATACAGAACCAGCCAACCTGAAGTGCAGGCCAGCTGAGCCTACATGCCGAGTTATTCCCCTCCTCACCTATCAGCATTGTACAAGTTGTATTCCTGTAACCTCCTGGCCACTAGCTGCATGGGAAAGGCGCCTGCATAAATGGGCACCTTAGGGTCTAATGCTGGTAGGACCCATGGCATGGCCCCGATGTGATCTTCGTGACCATGAGTAATAATCACAGCCTCAATCTTGTCTCTCCATTGGGCCAGAAAGGACACATCCGGTAGGATCTTCTGCATGCCAAGGTCTTGCATGCTGTGCACAGCAACAAGGGCAAGAGCAATGATGTCACAGAAAGGCTTTATGCACATGGTACAGCCACATGACTGATTATTTAGTGCTTTCACTTACCTCTTGCATGCTGTTCAAGAGAAGCACCAATGCACAAGTCATTGAAGGTACTAAGCAACACACGTCATACTTAATTATTTGCATGCTGTGCAGAGCAGCAGCAACAGCATATATCCCATCACTTTGAGTGTGCGAACTTAGCTAAAGCTCGCAATTCGAGAATTGCTTCGGCACAAGAGGACATATCTGCTACAGTCTTGAGTTGATATTTTTGTAATAAAGCCATTCAAAAACCAGTCAGAGTCTGAATGATGTATGTCGGCGGATGTTTGCAGAGCCCCTCTATCAGGATGGAAAAGGTATCGCCGCAACTCGACAACTGCTCCTGAAAAAAGGGCTTGGAGCAAGGGTGGCCTGGCAGCACAGAAACTTCAATCTTCGCAGCAGGTCCAAGCTGACATGTATCTGTTACTAGAACAAAAGTGAGTTCCTCAATTAGTGGCAGTTAGAGTTCCTCAACTGCCACTAATTCTTCAAGCTGCCAATCACATGCTACGGTGCCTGCATGCTTCTCTTTGCAGCTGCGTGCCCTTCTGTCCATGTGCTCATGCTTTTACTGACAACCATCAGGAGAGCTTTATCATTCTGAAGCTCTCCGCACAGGGAGTGCTGCTGCTGCGTCATGTAGACTTCATGAAGCTTCCATTGCTGAACATGGGCTTGGCTGAAGGGTGCTGCTGCTTGTGGTCATGCTTTCGTGCTGTCAAGGGCAACTTTCCACAGTGAGTGAACACAGTCTGCCATGATTGCTGTTCCTGGCCTTCCGCTGCTGCACCTTCTATGGTTGCTGCAGCTGATGTTTAAACCTTCGCTGTGTCGCTGCTTAACCCGCTGCTGCAAACTGCCACTGCCACTGCTGCTCCTGTACCCCGCCCCAGGCACTCACTCTGGAAACATGAGGCCTGCATCAATAAGGATGTACCGGTCATAGACTCCTACAAGCATGCAGTTCATGCCGATCTCTCCAAGGCCACCAATGGGGAGGATCCTGAGGGGCGGCCCCTTGGAATCTGGTGGTCCAGGAAACGGGCGGTTGGGTATCTTATCGAGTACAGAGCCCAGATGCTTCCTTCCATTGCTGGCCTGAAAGTACTTTTTGATTTTCCATTTCAGAGGATCTACGGAAAGGATACGTAAATGGGTTACTGCAAACCTTCAGCCTGCCCTTGCCAGACTGAGTTTCAGGTCTGCATGAAAGCGTACCTGCGTCTTGCTCGGCATTGGCCATAACCTTTAGGCGCGCTGTGCGGCCGACAGCACTCCATGCAATGCAGGGCTTTTTGTGACAACCATAGGGCCGAGCTGTCGACTTTAGACCGCCATGCAACCCGCGACAACTGCCGACCATGGCCACAAGCAGCCACTAGGCTTCCTTAACGTTTCTCACGTACTTCTGTGACGAGTAGGAAGTCAATATGATGACCAGAAAATGAACACTGGAAGGAGGTGCTCTACTCCAGTAAGAAGAATACCATGCGAAGGGAGCCAGAAGCAGTTCCGAGCACTTCTGCCGACGTCTTACGGCCCCACTGCATCTGAGGAACACCGGGCATCAATGTTCAGGAGGGATTCGGATCCCAAGTCCAGGCTAAAGCTTGTGATTGTGCCGAAGCCGCTTTGTGTTCGTGTGAGTGACCTCGCGCCGGAACCACACACTACTGGCAACTGACGGACGGATCACACAGAAGCTTTGGAATCCGTCCATCCTGAGATCACAGAGAAGCACAGCTTAGCGGTTTCACATTGTTCAATGTGGTCGTCCAGTGGCCCCATTCGCGAGGGTCATCTTGCTTTCGTGTCTCAAGTCTTCCCTCACGGCGAGGCCCTGAAGACAAGACCGGACCGTGTCTCATTGAAACATAGACTTACAATGTTTGAAGCACCCTCAAAGCCGGGGTACAAGGCATGTCAGGCATATCATGGACACATCGACAGGTCTCCCCGACCCAGAAGAGGTAGGCTGTGACAAAGCTTCCAAATGCCGTCAACTTGCGGCAAGCATGCAAGCTGTATAGTACAAGTCAATCAAAACCAAATCAGCAACATAGCCAGAGCCCTGCATAACCTCCTATTCCTGCAAACACCTCCTAAGCGCGCTCCCCTCTGATGCGGCGAGCCAGCTGAATGTCCTTTGGCATAATTGTGACACTGCAAGCAGCAGACAATGCACAGCATATCATTAGCCACTGTCGACATCAATTCAGCAGAGAGCGTGAGCATGCAGCCACCCTTGAACATTACCAGCAGTACAGCATGCAGCTGCCTTAATGCACGCACAACACTGTTCGTGACAACACGCTTTGCAGGATCTTCCGAGACAGGAGAACATCATGTACAGTACAAATGTCTTGGTAAGACCAGGTCTCTGCCAAAAAATCCAATACGTGGGGGCTCATAACTGGGGCCTGAACTCGGGCCGCGGGCACTCCAAAGCAGATCATTCTATTACTGTCTCCAATTTTACTGCTTTATATAATGAAGTAGCATGCAATGGGATATGTCTACCAAGGCTTTCAGAACATACTTCAGTTGCCTCCACCCCCTTCCCCCACGATCGTTGCAGGACTTCTGCTCACACTCTTCCCCAGTACATCCACAACCTGAACAGTTCATGCAGACCTGCAGCAATTGCGGCTGTGCAGCAACTCTGAACCTGCAACAATTCTACAAAGCATCATAGGTTCTCATAGGCTCTATCATCTTCTCCAGAACCATGGAAACCCAGAACCATCAAAACAGCTCCTGATTGCCTGACTGGGAATCAGCAACATTTTACATCCCACGAACATTAACTAAAACCTACACCCGAGCCCCACTAGACCCTAAAAATATTTTACAGGCTGTTGCTATCCATCGAACCAGCCCGACTTACCGCTTGGCGTGGATGGCACACAGGTTGGTGTCCTCAAACAGGCCAACCAAGTAGGCCTCAGCAGCCTCCTGCAGGGCCAACACGGCATGGCTCTGGAAGCGCAGGTCAGTCTTGAAGTCCTGAGCAATCTCACGGACCAAGCGCTGGAAGGGGAGCTTCCTGATCAGCAGCTCAGTGGACTGCAAACAGCAGGAGAACATACATTCAGACCAAGATAGAAAATTTAGGTACAAACTTCGCTGCCAATGCCTTGCATGGATATAACAACCTAGCCCTGCGTAAGACAAGGAGCTGCAGGATGCTGGCTAAGGATATGCCATGGTAAAGAGAGTTGCTTTATGCAAGGGCAAGGCTCAAATCGCGTACCTTCTGATACTTCCTGATCTCACGCAGAGCCACAGTACCAGGCCTGTAACGGTGGGGCTTCTTCACACCACCAGTGGCAGGCGCGGACTTGCGAGCGGCCTGCACATCAAGCCCAGCAAGGTTACTGCTACTGGAACATAAGTTCGAAAGAGCAAATCTTCCTATGCAGCCCTAGATTTTCTGCCAAACTAGTTGTCATGGGCTTCCATACCTTAGTAGCCAGCTGCTTGCGAGGAGCCTTTCCTCCAGTGCTCTTGCGAGCAGTCTGCGAGCATCCACAAGTTAGGACATTAGTACAGTCCTGGGGAACCTGATTAGACTGTCTAGACGAGCTAAGTAGCTAAAGCCAGATTACCTGCTTAGTACGGGCCATTGCAGCTCTTCAGCCAAACAAGCGAGCTAAACAGAACGTAAATCGCCTTTCCTCGCTGTGCACAGGTGTAGCGAACAACGAACACGCGGTATTGTGAGATGGCAGAAAAGCTCATCTGCTGCTCTAGGGCAAGGTGATAAATACTCGTTGGTGCCGTCGTGTGCCTCGGGACCCTTTGAACTTCGGAAAACTTGCTAGGCCTTAAGACCCAAAACCCAGGCTTTATGTCACTCCAGCACCGAGTCACTCAGCATGCCCAGCGCGTCCCATTGGAAGCTGGCCTTCGCTCTAGACGGCCCCGATCGTTGCAGAAATTGATATATGTAACGTCTTATGTGTGGAAGGTGACCGCGTCTGACTTCTTGCAGTGGGACTCAGGCTCGTTTTCCTAGGGTGGTATTCGTCGGTGAAGCAAAGACAATCAGATAATGCGGATCTTGTGTCTTTCGGTAGGCTTGTTCTCAAGAAACGTCCAAAACTTACCAGGAGCTATTGTGACCCGTGCTGCACTGCTGCTATGCTCCTCCGACTCCTCAAGTCGCGAGTCATCGGCATTCGGCTGAGATTCCGCTGAGGTAGCCACTACCCTTCCACGCAATCACAAGGATTAATGATTTGCACACCAACCTGGGGCTAGACACAACCCGCAACAGTTGACACCAAGTCCACAGATGCTATATACTCAACATGACCCTACAGAGCGGCCACGCTGACCATCTACACCTGCCTGTGGTCTAACAGAAATTGATGCCAAAGGGCTGGGCCCAGCAGCTGAGCAGCGATACCAAGTGTTCCTCACCATGGACAGCATTAAGTGGGAGCACTTGCCGAGCAACTACTGCAGCAGCAGTAGCACAACAGTAGTTGCTACTACCGATGCTGCTCCCTCTCCAATTGCCTCTCCCACCCCCACCTCTTCTGTCACCCCATACTATAGGACCATAGCTCCCTTGTCACCGTCTTTCTACCTACTGCTGGCAGTTGATGTTGGTGCTACCAATGCGGCGTGCTGAAGTGTGTATGTTTGTCCCACCAATCATTCTGCCCAGCTACCGGGCCAGCACGGAGACTGCGGGGTAGAAGGGTGTGAAACCGCTCACAGGAACCAGGGACAGCTGCACACAAAGAAAAGCAGCAGCAGGCACAGAAGGAAGATTAAAGCTCAGTTGTGATGTTGAAGCCACTAAGCCCCAATCAATGTTCTACTTGCATGCATACTGTCCTCCAGAAAGCCGTGGGTAGCACCTACAAAGCTGCATCACTCATCTTAGACTTGGACTTGGGCCCTTGCTTACGGTCTATTTTTGGGTTCTACTGACCCTATGGCTTTTGGTGCAACAGCATAGATACACAGATTGTCCACTACTCCTTGAAAGCTCACATTCAGGCAGTGCCTAGTCTGACAAGAGGCAAGGTGGACACATTAAACCATTCCAGTTACTCATCTGGATGTGTTTCAAGCGCACCCCTCCACCCGTTCCCCGGCGCCCACCGCCCCTGCTAGCACAATACTGAGACGTTGGACCCTGGCAACCCAGCATCGGCACCTAATAAGCTGCTGACCTATTGCTGAGTCCACCAACTGAAAGCCAGATCAAACACCTTCATTAGTTGCATTTGTAAGCGGTCACTCTGCTCATGATACTCCAAAGTCCCATTCACTTGCACACTGTACATCTGCCAGGGTTTAGTATGGCTGCCAATCTTGCTACCCAGCATCGCGTATTAGCTTACTTGCCGTCCTGACACTTGTCCTGGTTAGCAAGTAACCCGCCAACTTTGCAAGCACAGAACACTGCTGCCAGGACTGTCACCATGATCTCTCCTCTGCCCCTGCCCATTCCGCAAACAGCCTCAAATATCTGCACCTGTCTCGGCAAACTAATGGCTGGGACCTGTGCCCCAACACCCAGAAACCAGCAACTGCGCACCTGTCTACATGTAGCCGATCCAGCCATGTAGTCATCGTTGGCAACACAGCACATTGCTCGGCCAAGCACGATATCAACACTCCAAGCGGCGTGGTGGCGGCAGCAGCTCCTGTTACCCTGCCTCTTCCGCCAAGGCCACTAACACATGTTCATTTACAGCCATCTGGTACAACTGCTGCTGCTTGTACGGCTTTTGGTACTGCAGCAGCAGGTGGCGGCGGTGGTGGTGGTAAAAGGTTTCAAATCAGCACTGGCAGATAGATAATAATGAATG
Organism: Pseudopediastrum boryanum; assembly: GCA_963556185.1. Lineage (NCBI taxonomy): Eukaryota > Viridiplantae > Chlorophyta > Chlorophyceae > Sphaeropleales > Hydrodictyaceae > Pseudopediastrum > Pseudopediastrum boryanum. The sequence goes on from OY744501.1 coordinate 1,444,324, forward strand.
CAGGAAAGACAGAACGGGGAACCTGGTGGACAGCTTCTGCTGCCCATGCTTCAGCCCTAGCGCACCAAAGAAGTGCCGACACACGTCGTTCAAACAATTGACAGGGTAGGGGGGAAACGCACCATGTGTGCTAGTATCGCCTATTCCCTAAAACTATGCAGGGCTAACACCCGGTGTCTACTCACTCACTCATTAAAGATTGTGAATGGACACTGCCAGAGCTCCTTGAGGTGGCTGTAGATAGGCTTGTTCAATAACCACTGCTTGCAAGCTGCTGCTGCTGGTGCAGGTTAGTTGCCAACCCGTGTAGCCAAAGCATAGCTGGTAGTTGAGCCCAGTATGAAGCCTGGCTAAAGCCTGACAGACCAGCCATTGGTTCAGCAGGCATTCTGCTACTGTTAGCGTTACTGTTGGGTTTCCGTGCCACTGCTGTTGCAGCTGCTATTAGACTCCTGCTGCAGCTGCTGCTTTCTCACTCTGCTGTTGCTTCTCACTCTGCTGCTGCTGCTTCCTTGCTCTGCTGCTGCTTCCTTGCTCTGCTGCTGCGGCTTCTCACTCTGCTGGTGCTGCTGCTTTCTCACTCTGCTGCTGCTGCTGCTGCTTCCTCACTCTGCTGCTGCTGCTGCTTCCTCACTCTGCTGCTGCTGCTTTCTCACTCTGCTGCTGCTGCTGCTTCCTCACTCTGCTGCTGCTGCTGCCAGCTTCCTCACTCTGCTGCTGCTGCTGCTTTCTCACTCTGCTGCTGCTGCTGCTGCTTCCTCACTCTGCTGCTGCCACTCCGGCAGCGGCAACTGATACATGATGACTGCTAGATCCACTGTAGCTGGAACCTTATTTGGTACCTCCATGCCTCCTCAATACAGCAGCAGCAGCAGCAGCCATAATACCACTTGTAGCAAAACCAGCTGGAGCCCTTGCCATGTCTTAGTAACGCCAGTCATAAACGTTTCCCCAGCCCCTCATCCTGCTGGGCCTCCAGCTGCTGCTGCTGGTTGGTTGTTTTACAATCCCCTGTTTCTGCCCAACAGGATGCCCATGCTTGTCCCTGCTGTTGCTGCCGCTGCTGGTCAACTGTCAAACCCAGCATTTCCACCTATCCGAAGGCTCCCTGCTTGTCCCCGCTACTGCTTCTGGTTGAATTTGAAATCTCTGTTTCCACTCAATTAAAGGCCCCGGGCTTGTCCCAGCTGCTGCTGCTGCTGCGGGAAATTCTCCTCCGTAACGTTGATCGTGCCTCAACACATCAAAAGTCCTGAATACCTTTGTTGCTGCTCATTGTCCTGCAGGAAGTTGGTAGTTTGAAGTGCTCCTACCAGCAGCTACAGCTGAGGATGGGCTGCTGACAAGTACTAACCTGGTGTTGGTCTCCTCCCACCCCTGCTCCCCCCACCAGTGATGTTTAAATCGAACATGACAGGAATGTGGTAAACCAGACCTGAGCCTGTCTTGCAAGGTATCACAATCAAGGGTTCCACTGCCAGTGAAATGTGCTAAGCCACAAGAGAACGGGGCAGTAGACAGCATGCCTCTGGCTCAGCATAGCAACCAGCTGTACCATGTAATGCTCTTCTGCTATGGCAGTATTATGATACTACTCCAGACTGGACCCTTTAGCTGAGGTAGCCTGAACCCTAAACCTTAAACATTAGCCAAGGTGCACACGCGCCTACTGGCAAAAGCACCACCACCACCACCGGCCGCACTTCGGCTACAGCACAATGTGAAAATATGACAGACTGAACGCCTTGAAGATGCAGACTAGGGTGGCCCATGACTGCTGAGCACCGCCACCAACACCATGTAGCAAGCATAGGTTAACAACGCTCAAAGTGCGTGCCTACATTGGCACGGCTTCACCACAAGCACACATCATCCCAGACTACCTCAAGCATCAAGGACTCTGGCTTGTAGCTTGTTTGGGTGCATGCACTGGGCTCTCCCCCCTCCAAAAGAGACAGAGGCCGAGATGCCATGCAATAGGATCTCAACACCAACAAAGGCAAGGCTCATAGCACACGCTACATGCCAAACAATTCAGGTCACTACAGCCTGGGCCCAGCACAACAGGACAAAAAGAACCTGCAGGAGGGACCAGTGCACATGCTAAACCCTAGAATCACACCACTATGGAGCATGGGGGGGATAAAGACCAACCAAGGCTGCATGGAAAAACTGCATAATCATGGGGACATGGAACAAAGGAGTATTAGCTGGACTCCTGGATGCACAAAGCAGAGCCAAAAGATGTCTAAGATGTCTAAGACGGCTAGCAGGAAGCACCATACTAGTCCACAATCACATGTATATAGGGAAGCTGCTCAGTAGAAACACAAAACCCATAGGAAAAAAATTAAAACCACTGACAGCTATGACCAGAGGCCAGCAAGACACAGCGTCTGCACAATGAACACATACTGCCACAAACACTATGAAGCTATAGAATGTATCAGCAAGTGGCAACCTGTACGTCTGTCTGAACACGCCAAATGCACTCCATCCCCGGTCTTTCCAAAAGGCCTCCCCAGCTGCTGATTCATTGCGCACAGTCTTCTTTTGCAGCCCATACTATTGGCCCGAAGACATTAAAAGTAATGCAGGCAGGGCAACAGTACACAGCGACCCATCGAGGCCCATCAGTCACTGTCTCCACAGGTTTTAACCTATAATGAACTCCCTTATGGACCAGGGCTGTGCACGGATCGGCGTTTTTTTTTTTTTAGAAGAGACGACACGTTTGGATAGCAAGACCTCAAAATACAAAGAGTACTGCCCAACCCCATGGTGGAAGATGGGACCAGCGCAACAAGCCCAGTGATTGTGCCGTATACTAAAAAACAGCTATAAACCAATGATGCATATGCCACACCTGCGGCAAGCCCGCTCAAGACTGCTGGAAGCCAACTAGAATTGTACATTACAGCCAACTCCTCTTGGTCACCACAGAATGTTACCCAGAAACCAAACAGGAGGCAGCAGAACAACGCAGTAAGGTTGAGACTGGCCGTAAGGCCCCACAGGATTCCATATGGGTGGCTGCTGTTCACAAGAGGGGTAGCGGCATCACAACTGGGCAAACTGATGGCCGGGTTTGGTGGGCTGCCTGCAAAGAGTGCTGTCAAGGCAGCTCCAAACAGCAGTGCATTGACAGTGGAAATCATTGTCAAGATCGTGACAAAGTTACCACACTTTCGCTGGTCTGCATCGTCCAAAGGTGCCTTGCCCTCGTCCAACGGTGTCTTGGCCATGACGTCTCCTGATCCGTGCTCACATGGGGATCAATTGGTACTTTGGGTTAGTGTGAATAGGAGGAAGATATAACCGAAGACCACCCGTACTTTGCTTCCCCCACTGTTTATAATAACAGCTATGCCAGACTGCCTGCCAGCAATGAACGAATGGAGTGTACAGTCAATGGCGATCAACCATCTATCATCCTGAGTGACAGAGAATACTTCCTCTGCAGCTTGAAGCTGTCACAGCAGTACTCACCTACGATATTTGGGGTGCTTCAGCCACGCAACTATTGTAATATGTCTGGCTGTGTCTGAAGGGTTTGCGTCTATTCCTCACTTTCACAGCACTGCCACACTGCGACAGTCACGGAACACGGCCAGCAGTAGTGCGGAGAGGACAGTAGCACAGAAGAAAATTCACTAGCTTAGGTCATCAAGGGACGCTTTGAAAATAACAAAATCAACGTAATCGTTCCTAGATACCCGATGCGGACTTGGCCTAGTTCCAGAGCTGCGACCATGAGCCAAAGCAGTGGGTCAGTGACGTGTCGCGACGGTTGCAGCGATGTGCACAGACGAGCGAAACCACTATCGTGTAAGCGAGAGACCATGTCAGACGTCGGTTAAGATCTTCTTCAAAATGGTGTATAGGCTTGAATGATGAATGGCCAGGTTCTCAAGTATTCGAGTTTTCGGAAAAGGACCTGTCAATAGGGCAGGGTTACAATTGCGGTGAGATTAGTGAGAATCCTAAACCCTGCACGGATCGCCGCGGTCTGCGGGGCAGCGGTAGTCAATACCCTAGCGAACCCTATGCCCTATTCCACGCACCCTATGCCCTATGCCCTATTCCGCGACCCCGGTTGCGGAGTTGGGCGAATTGAACTGAATTGTAACCAGGGCAGAGGTCACCAGGGCAATTTGCAGCTGTGCCTGCCTTGATTGGCTTCCTATTATCATGTTCCTACTTGCTTTGGTGCATAGTTTATGGGCAAGGCCACATGCTTCCCCGGATTGCCCCCCTTGCGATATGCACATGGTGTGATCGGCTGGACTGCGTCCTTTTCAGAAAGGCGTCTGTTGCATTTCTCCCCAACATGCACGTGCTGAACACACTCTGAGCTATTGTGAACACTAGCAATCCTGGACTGAAGGTAGCCTGCTTGCAACCTGGAGCTGGAACAACCGCTGGGGTCTTAGGCCTTCATCGCCATCCTCCAACCGCTGGACTGGTGCAGGCTGAGGTGCCGGTCTGCCATGCTGTAAGTTTGCCTTAGTGGGTAGAACAAAATGCTTTGGGAGCCATCTTGCCTAGGCCTCTGAATAGGCAGCCCGCCAAGGGTAACTACCTCGTCACCAGCGCAAATGTAACCCTGCCCTATTGTGTTCACTTCCGTCACTTCTTGTCACCCACCTTTGCGGTTGCCGCACCTTAAATTTTTGTTTGTTTTTTTTGTTCAAGATCATGGCCAGCAGCGCTGTCATCCTGCTATGCAATAGCTCACTGCTCGGGATATGATTCTTACAATGTATCCATCGCATGCCATCATCTTCCCCTGCCGAAGTATGAGGGCTTCGGCGAACGTTAGGATGTCGGGAGCTGAAACGATGCTGTCTTCTTTTGCTCAACTTGCGCATCGTTATCCATACTCATTGCAACAACGCAAAGGAACGTAAACAAACAAACAAAAAGGTGCGGCAACCGCAAAGGGCTGCTAAGTCGAAACGACCAAACGCACCATCGGATGGGTCCAAAAACAATGGAATCCATACCACCAAGCAAGAGGAATACCCAAGCAGACATCCAACTACGGACACGGCAAATAGTAGCACCAGCAAACAAATCACCAGCAGGAGACTGATTGGTGTGTCCAAATCAAACACAATCCAGAGCACCAACCAAGCAGGAGGTCCAGTAAGTCCACCGCATATGTACCACCCAAGACGTCCAGCACACCAACCAAGGCTAATACCCAAGCATGTAGCTATCTAGACTTCAACCAGTTCCTCATCAGACGAATCACTAGGAACATCTGTCTCCGACTCCGAATCAAACATATCCAAATATTGACCTGCCGGGAGCAAGATATCTGGTAAATCCACCACATCAGTACCACCTGACTGATGGCAGTACCAACAGACACGAACACACACGGCCACATACTTGACCAAGGCCGAGAGAGGGACACAGCCAGTGGCTGACAGTGCCCAGAAATCAGCATACCGGAGCGAGGACAACGCGGCCACAGGGGGAACCACAGCTGCCAGAAACAAATCTCTAGCCTCAACAATTGTGGGGTGTTCACACATGAACAAACAATGCGCCTCATCATCAACTACTGTGGAGCTACACCGCAAACAAGTGCGTTGAGAATGCGGAAGGAGGGGCGAGTGGTGCCGGCTAAATGATGCAGACATCACCTGGCCAGAGCATGGGCATTCAAGATAACGTCCTGAAGCCGGTTCCACAACCTCCTCTGGAACCAGAACTAGACTTGAACAAGGCCTCTGGAACCAAACTTTTCTGGGGGAGACCATGCCATGTCGATGCGCAGCATGGACCCAAGCAGGAGGCGGGGGTCCAGGGGGGAGGAACAGCCCCAGAAGCCAGCGATGATTTGTACTTATTACAACCAATTGTACAATGGAAAATGCTATTCTTGCACTCAGTTGAGCACTCTACACTTTGTAATTAACTTGCTGGAACCAGCATGTGACATGTTGGCCAGAGGGTGGCCCAGGGCTGGAACCAGGAACTGACATGTTTGGCATCGCTGGAACCGCGGAACTGAGCACATTTTGCCCTGGAACCGGAACCTGGAACCGGCTTTGGAACCGCGGAACTGAGCACATTTTGCCCTGGAACCGGAACCTGGAACCGGCTTCAGGACGGTATCAAGATGCATGGACAAAACACACGTGCATTCTCTCAAAACACATATCCACATATCCACATATCCTTATGCTAACAGGGAAGGTCGCGCTCGCTTGCATGTCCTGTTCGTGTCGTCCTAGGCACTCTGCTTTTCCTGTATGCTTGCATTCCTGTGTCCCATTGGTCCCTTAGTCCTTGCATTTCTTGTATAGTCCTTGCATTCCTCGCCTAGCTGCAGCCTATCCAGCTTTAGCTTGCTTTCGGACTTCGTGGGGGGTCGGGCAGGGTACATGGGGTAGTGTTAGCCAGTCACAAAGCATGCTGTTGTTGGAGCGCTTGCAGTGTTTAGCTTGTAATTTCCTGGGTCTTTTGAATGGTCTGGCAGCTGTGGCTCTCTAGCGGTCTCGCCTCTTTGTCTCGATATCTGCTCTCCACATACTAACAAACAGGCTGGAGTTATGCCACGGGTGCTGCACGGCCCGAAAGCTGTGCAGTCATCTATCTCATATATATAAGCCCCGTCTGAAGAGTGAAGTTACGGGCGCCCAGGAGCATGACTACCTGGTTCCGAGTTCCAGCTATGCAGGTCACCGGTGCCCTTAACTGGGTCACCTTAGGCTAACCCCCATTTCGGGCTCTTTCTTTCCTCGCAGATTCTATGCTCGCAGGTTACAGGCATCTAGCATTAGAGCATGGCAACACGCATGGGTGGGGTTGTTGTAATTCTTTCGTTTTGGCTGCCTTCTCACTCCCAATGCTTTCTTTCCTGCTTCCTAGGCACAGCTCCAGCATTTCTTCTCTCGTCCTGCGGTTTGGCGTCAGACAGTCTCCCGTCGCTTGTTGGCCGGCTTTCCTTCAGCGCAGCATTCTTTAGCAGATGACAGTCCCCCGCAGCCTCCTCAGCACCCTAGGCCGTCCTCTCACTCTGCCCACGTTTCTCCCACTAGCTCGTGGACTCGCTTTTTCATCAAGCTCCTGTTAGGTCTGCTTATCCTTGGAGCCCTTACTGCAGCAGCCTCCAACTTCTGATGGATTCGGTTCGGTCGCACTATGCGGGCCCTCTACAACGACAATGGCCCCCGGAATGGCCCCCTTCCCTCGGGCATGCGCCATTTGCGAGAGAAACGCACCATTTTCCTTGCCGATGAGCCTGAGCTTAGGGATGAGATTGAAGCAGCAGAGCTCACCGATGCTCCGTATGGGATCCAGCGTTGCATCTACGTCTTCGCCCTCAAAGATCGGCACAAGGGCATTCGCGTTTACGTGGGCTACACTCTCGAAGGCATCATCGAGCGAATGAAGAATCACGTCAATAATGCCCGCTCTGTCGTACGCGCACATATTGCCACTGGAGCTACCGTTGAGAGCCTGCAGTATCCATATCTGGAGGACCTGTGGAACTATCATCAGTCAGACTGGGTTATTCTTCCCCTCCAGCTCATTCCCGAAGAAGCTACCTCGGATGAGATAGCACAACTTGAAGGCTCGTGGCAACGTCGCTTTAAATCATTAGACCCCATCACAGGTTACAATCGCCGTCGTGAAGGGCATGTACCCTATGTCGGTCCGGTTGCCCCCGCTGAGCCTTACATAAGGCAGCCTGTGCCTCCCCCAGGTGCTGCAGTCGGACAGTCAGCAGTTCCAAACCCAGCAGCCGCAGTAGCAGGACAGCCAGCAGCCGCTGCAGCAGCCGCAGGACAGCCACCTGCTGGCGCCCCAGCAGCAGCAGCCCAGTCCGCAGCCCCACACCCAGCAGCCGCAGCCGCAGGACAGCCTCCACTTCAACAGCCAGCTGGCGCTGCAGGTGCAGCAATAGCAGCAGCAGAGCAGCCCCCTCGTCGTCGTTATGCATTCCGGGACTACCAACGCCGCCTTCGACACCTCAGCAACCTCCTTTGGTGGTCTTCCCTCACTTTCCAAAATTACCCCCAGAAGTTGGCTGACTACAATACTCAGACTCTGGGTCAAATGCTGGCTACACTCAAGCAACAATCCGCCCCCACCATTGGCATTCCAGACGACCATCATCGGATCCTTGAAGTCATTTTGGAACGGGCAATCCAAGATCGGGTTGTTGCTGTTGGCCCTGATTTTGATGATCCATTCCTCCCCAAGCTACTGGTTGCTCCCTTCGTTTCACAGTGGCTCGATCTTGTCCCTCTCAATAATATTCTGAGAGACCCTGTTGTGGCGAGTTTGTTCCCTGCCGGTGCTAACATGCCTAGGGCTCTGTTCACCTTCAAGTACGAACTGCCGCTCCACATGTCGTACAGCAATTACAAAAACATTGCGCACCTTTCGGCACAGGAAGCAGAGCAGATCCTTAGCTCGCCATGTGGTTGCTCGGATCCTGCTTTAGCTCCTTTCTGTAATTTTGAGGGTTGTGTTTGCACCATGGATCCAGCTGTTGTACGTGATGCTAATGCCCAAGCTTTTCTGGAAATGGGCCGCAAGTACCGGGTTTTGCATTCCAAGCTTATGCTTCTCTCAGCTGAGGTGCGGTCTAACATTGTGCAGAGTTTGTTGTCTGCTGTTAACGCCTATGTGGAGCGTATGGAGGAAGCTTTGCAATTCCCTGGTGCTCTCACGGCCTGGGGTCACGAAGTTAGGTCTCGCATTACATATCATGTCAACCATCTGCCAGCTTTGCAGAATATGAACAGTTTCGCCACGGAAGTGCTTAGGGCAAACGAGTTTGTGCCGCATACCATTCCTGGCAACTTCCATCGTTTCAAGCAAGTCATTCAGACCTTGCAGCAGTCTTTTGTTTTTACATATGTGGACAAGGCTTCCAATAATGTCTGCATCATGTGCAAAAATGCTTCTGGTCAACTGCAGCAGCAGCCTGGTCAACAGCAGCAGCAGCAGCAGCAGCAACTGCACGGTCAACCTCAGCAGTCGCAGCAAGGTCAGCAGCAACAGCCGCCTGGTCAACAGCAGCCGCTCCAAGGTCAACAGCAGCAGCAACAAGGTCAACAGCAGCAGCAACAAGGTCAACATCAGCAGCAACAAGGTCAACAGCAGCAGCAACAAGGTCAACAGCAGCCGCAACAAGGTCAACAGCAGCAGCAACAAGGTCAACAGCAGCAGCAACAAGGACAACAGGAGGAGCCACAGGGACAACCGGAAGAACAGCTGCCTACCAGCGTTTATGATGATGTCAGCAATCGCTGGGATTCTCCTGAAGCCCTTGCAGAATCTCTGCAAGAACAACTGGCAGCATCTGGCAACTACGAGTGCCTCACTGGAGACCCTCTTGAGATCCCATATTACACTGGCATTCTCAAGTTTCACAAGCAGCCCTTGAAAATGCGTTATCTATGTTGTAGCTCTAAAGTGGTCACAACGACGGCTGCTAAATATACCACTAATTTCATGAAGGGCATTCAGCCTGATCTTATCAAGCAATGGCATCAGCTTATCGTCCAATTAGGCATTCCTGCACCTGGTGCTGAGTTGAAGCACCAACCTTGGATGATTACATCTAGCGATCAGCTTTTACCTGTGCTTCGGGCTTTCCGTAATAGAGGCATGCTCTGGTCTGAACTTGTTGAGCGCAAGATGCAGTCAGCCCATGATTTTGAGCGCTTATATACCAATCTTCCACAGCAGGATCTCACTATGAGACTGCATCGCATAGTCGATGATGTGTTTGCTATGCATCCTGGGGCTGTTGCAGTCGTTGTTTGGAAGCAAAAGGGTCTGCCTTTGCGGTGGCTCAATTATGTCCCCGACAGGTTGTGTGACACTGAAAATGGCCAGCGCTTTCAAGCGTTCACGCCGGACTCTATTAAGTGGTTGCTCTCCTTTCTGGTGGAGCAGACTTTTGTCACTTTCACAGGCCCGCCTCTACCATCAGCTTTTGGGTATTCCTATGGGTATTTCACCGGCGGTTTTCATCGCCAACTTTTACCTGCATACGTATGAATACGACTTCTACAGGCAGCTTCTCCCTTTGCAGGCAGCAGGTGTTCGATCTCCGCTGCATGTTGCAGCTCTTAGGCATCTTATGGTTGCTGGCATTGCACCTCCTGGTGGTTCGGCAGATGTGTCTGCTCTTGTTCTGGAGAGTTTCTTGTACACCACGCGGTACATTGATGATATGTACTCCTTGGCCAACCCTATTCTGCAGCACCTTACATATGTCAATCAGACTTGGTTTGGGGTGCATGGGCTCTATCCGCCCACTCTCAATTTAGCAGTCGCCCACCAGGGTGCTGAGGTGGTTTATATGGATATGCGCGTTGTCATGTCCTACAAGTATCAGGGTCTCGGGGGTGGTCGTTTTCAGGGTATCGCTGATTTTGAAACCTACCTATATGCAAAGCATGTGCATGGCCCTTTCCGCTTTCTCAAGTTGATCCGTTTTCCGCATATCACGTCCAGTTTGAGTTGGACTGCTAAGTACAACATCATCACAACAGAGTTCCATCGCCTCACACGGCGGGTTACTAATCACGCAGACCTTTGGGATCATTTGGGTCGTATAGGGTGTGATATGGTCTGCAGGGGTTACCAGGTTGTTCGCATTTTGTGTACAGTTCGGCGCTTGTTCTATCGTCATGGTGTTGTGCTGGGGTTCAGGGGGCAGGGCATCCTATATGCCCGGCTGGTGGCTCAGCGCCTGGTGGCTCATTTGGGGTTGCGTCGCATGCATGCTGCTTTCACTACAGCGCTTAGGGCTGCAGGGTTTCTTTGAGTTCTCCGTGCCCTTTTCCTGCCATTTTCATCACTTGCTCCACTTTCTTTTGCCATAACGGACGTTTCTGTCTTTGGCGGGGAGCATTGCGTATGCCCGCTATGGTGTGTCTGTATGGAGGACAGTCCATCCAGCCCTCAGCTCTGGTGGTTTTTCCTCAGTGGTCGCGTCTTTCTTGCGGTCTTTTCGAGGCTGCTGCCGTAGCACTCGGCAGTAGCATAGTGCCTCGTTGTTCTCGACTTCCCCGTTTGCCTTGTTTGTGGCTTTGTGGGTATATAGGCGCTGTGTTTGCATTGCGGCCTCTATGCATTCATGTCAGGACTTAGGGACCATTGGCGTATAGGCATCTTGTCATGCATGGTCTGCATCGTGGACAGCTCTTCTGGACTTGGACTTACGTGGAACATCTCGCACCATGCAGGTGTGCACATTGTTGCTGTTTTGTGGCTGGCCCTTAGCCTAGTGGGAGGAGGGGAGCTGGAAGGCGTCATTTTGGCAGCTTATGCTAACAGGGAAGGTCGCGCTCGCTTGCATGTCCTGTTCGTGTCGTCCTAGGCACTCTGCTTTTCCTGTATGCTTGCATTCCTGTGTCCCATTGGTCCCTTAGTCCTTGCATTTCTTGTATAGTCCTTGCATTCCTCGCCTAGCTGCAGCCTATCCAGCTTTAGCTTGCTTTCGGACTTCGTGGGGGGTCGGGCAGGGTACATGGGGTAGTGTTGGCCAGTCACAAAGCATGCTGTTGTTGGAGCGCTTGCAGTGTTTAGCTTGTAATTTCCTGGGTCTTTTGAATGGTCTGGCAGCTGTGGCTCTCTAGCGGTCTCGCCTCTTTGTCTCGATATCTGCTCTCCACATACTAACAAACGGGCTGGAGTTATGCCACGGGTGCTGCACGGCCCGAAAGCTGTGCAGTCATCTATCTCATATATCCAGTCACGTAAATGCATGATCATGAATCATCACCGGCTCAACCATTGACGTCGGGCCAGACCCAGGCTCCCGCACAACTCAAGTCGAGCCCGCTTCCCATACCTGGTACAGCTTCCCCCTTGCTGGCAACTACCCTAGCAGCCAACGGACTGCCCCAGCGCTTAAGCAGCCCCGACAGCTCCAAATCGCCCAATCCCCGATCAAGGGAGAACACCTGCCGCGCAGACACTGCAAGTGCAGAGGCAGCTCCCTTATTGTCAACCCGCTGCTCTTCTACTCCCGCTAGCAGCAAAGGAGCATCCTCTTCCCTACCTCCCTGCTTACTACCTCCCTGCTGCTTACCTCCCTGCTGCTACCTCCCTTACCTCCCTGCTGCTACCTCCCTGCTGCTGCTACCTTCCCTACCTCCCTGCTGCTTACCTACCTCCCTGCTGCTACCTCCCTACCTTCCCTACCTCCCCCACTGCTTACTACCTCCCTGCATATATCCCTCTATGGTTGAGTCTTTTGCATGGTTCTTGTACATCTCCAGCCCGTGGTAATCGTCATTGTTTGCCATGCCATTGCAACCGATGGAGGAGTGGGTGGTGTTCTTGATCATGGGCTCTGTGTCGATAGGAGCGTTGCCTTAACTTTGAGGGATTGATTCGGCCACATTCCATGGTGGCCACATTCCATGGTGGTTGGGTCTGGTTGCATATATCCCTCTGTGGTTGAGTCCTTTGCATGGTTCTTGTACATCTCCAGCCCGTGGTAATCGTCATTGTTTGCCATGCCATTGCAACCGATGGAGGAGTGGGTGGTGTTCTTGATCATGGGCTCTGTCTTGCCTGGATACATGTTTCGGTATCAGTACTGCTTGGTTGGTGGTCTGGAAGCCATTGTGTTTGGATCCCTCCGATGGTGTGTTTGGTCGTTTCGACCTAGCAGCCCTTTGCGGTTGCCACACCTTAAATGTTTGTTGTTGTTGTTACTAATGCCAGTTGGTTCTGCTGCTGCTGCTACAAGCAAGTGCTGTATATGTCTGTCCCAGATCATGTTGGCCAGGTACCAGCAGTGAAGGTAGGAGAAGTAGGTGCCCCGGTGATGTGCAACCACAGGAAGTAAGGACAGCTGCACAGCACAAACAAACAAACAAACAAAAATTTAAGGTGCGGCAACCGCAAAGGGCTGCTAGGTCGAAACGACCAAACACACCATCGGATGGGTCCAAAAACAATGGAATCCATACCACCAAGCAAGAGGAATACCCAAGCAGACATCCAACTACGGACACGGGCACAAAGAACAACAGCTCAGCAACGCAAGAATTCAGGCAAGGTGGCAGATCACAATAACTGCCAGGTTAGTAAGTATTCCCAACGGAATTGATGGAGGCGGTTGCAACCAGGTTCCCATTAGCAACCCATGCAGATATAACTCTCTCATCACCCCTTACAGCATGCTGCTAGCCAAGTCGTGTACCGCACACCCTCCGCTTAACCTCAAACTTATTACCGTTCTATGTTCCCAAGCATCGGCAAGTGATGAACAGGGTGTTGCGAAATGAACGTGCCGGTGGCGGGGTGCCTCGGCTGACTCGACAAGTGAGAGGCCGGAGGTGTAACTTTTTGGGGTGACCCGCCCATCATGGCACAGCACATGCATGCCCAATTTGCACGGCGGTTACGGCTATGCATTTGTCTGATGATTTGCTATGTTTTGCTCTCAAGGAGTGTATGGCCAATTCTGACTTGGTGAAAAGTTGATCATGGGCTGCGCTGAAAATGCCCATTTTGAGGAGGCAAACGTGCGAATTTGGGCCTGAAAATTTCCGAAAAATGTGTATGAGTCCCTGGACTTATTATGTGTGCTGGGACCCTTGCCCACCAGCTACAAGTGGTTTGAAGGCAATCAGACAAGTGAGCTAGGACTTATGCTCCATCAACCATCCCCAAAGGGGCCAACTTCGAAGGGCAGGTAGCAGCCACCCAGCAAAGCAATGCCCATAGGGACCAGTGGGTGTTAACAAGCATGCAAGGGCCTGCACCAAGGATGGGCCCTGCCCTGAAGGGAGTGCCCTCTTAACTAGGACAGGAGCTGAAAGTTGGGGTCAAACCATAGGGTGATGGTGCAAAAAAAGCACTTGTGAGAATGCTTAAACCCCAAGCACCCAAGCTTGGCCCTGCAACAGCTGACCACACCAGTGCATTCATCACAGCCTGCACCACGGCACAATATGTTTCCAGCACCATACTCCACATTGTCAAGACAGGCTGGAAAAAATTGCTGTGACAAAGGGGTCACGCCGAAAGCATTTGGTACAAAAGAGACCTAGAATGGAGCAGCCTATCAGCATGCCTCAACCCCACAGCATGTAATGAAACAAGACTTGCCTCCGCTGCAGCCTTATCCCCTTGCCACTGCAATCCAGGGTTTAAGCACCACAGTGGGATGTAGCAAAACACCCAGGGTTTGGTTGGCACAGCAACTAGGTGAAGTGCACAGGTGCCCATCTTGCACTCCAAACAAACATGTGCAAACAACACCCAAGCAGCCAGGCCCCCACATGCTGCTGTACTAGAGAGGGAGCCTCACCAAAGCCACCTGACTGCCACTCATGAGAATAAAGACTGGAACCATGGGAGCTAAGGCTAGCTGGCACATTCATTATGCAACACCCTGTGACAGGAGGTTTTGAATGCTCCATACCTAGTACCCTGTCTTATCCCCTTGCTTATCTACCACACAGGCAATCCTGCCCTTCATGCTATTGAACAGATGTGTTAGCATTGAGGAGGGGACTGCCTGGAACTGCTTGTGCACAGCTTCCTTGAACTCCTCAAAGGACTGGCAACCCAATGCATCAACTCTCGCTTGCACGTAACCCCAGACATTCTCAATAAGATTGAGATCTGGTGAGTTGGGAGGCCAATTTGGCAGCAGTCTTGCATTGGACTTGTTCTTCTTGCTCCACTCTTCCACCACACTTGGAGCATCCACATGTGCTGGATCACCATCTTGCTGCAGAGTCCAGCAACTGATTCCTTGGTTACTAAACAACCGCTGACCCCCAGGCAATAGGGTCTCCCTTAGCACACTATTGTACTGTGCTGCACATATGTTCCTGGCTGGCTCACCCTTCTTATTCTTAAAGGAGGGCTTGCTCTTGCTGCTGCCAGCAACTTGATGCAAGGGAGTAACACCATGCTTGGTGATTCCACCATACACATTGAGGCACTGGGGCTTGTTTGGCTGGTAGGCCCCATGTTTTTTTGGCCTGTTTGGGCCAACTTTCTGCCACCTGCAGGGCTGAACGCTGGAACCAGGATACCGAAAGTAGAACTTCTTCCTGTCTGTGAAGAGGACATGGCCCCAAGAGGTCTTGCTGTTTTCCTTAGCAAACTGCAGGCGCTTCTTCTTGGTATCCTTGGTTAGCTCCTTCGGAGGACGCCGCTTGGAGACCACCATCTTGCACCCCTCACTTTCGGCTGCTTTCCTTGCTGCACGAATTACAGTGGACTTATGCACAAGCCGCGGCACAAGCCCCTCCGCCAGCAGCTGCTTGGCCACCTGCTGAGCACCTCCTTGCTGGCCCTCATCTAAAAGATTCGAAGCATGAAGCGCAGCTGCCTCTGAAAGCATGGTTTTCCTGCCTGTCCCTGGCTTGTTTTCTAAACTATGTTCGTTTTGCCACCGGTTGATGCACCGGCGTGCTGTCGCACGGCACACTCCACACTGTACAGCAGTCTCTGAGATGCTCTGACAAGCATTGTAAGTATTAACCAAATGTACTTTATCTTGCAGCGTCAACCTGGCCATTTCGGAAGTAGGCAGGTTTCACGTGCGAAGGCCAAGGGACCGTCCGTGTCGTAAGTGGCACAGCTGGTCAATGTGGCTTGCAAAGTTGTGTAGAATGAGAGCAAGTCTGTATCAATTGCTGCCTTGAGCCGGCGTTGAATAGGCTTCAAAGTTGCTTTCACAGGGTGTTGCGAAATGAACGTGCCGGTGGCGGGGTGCCTCGGCTGACTCGACAAGTGAGAGGCCGGAGGTGTAACTTTTCGGGGTGACCCGCCCATCATGGCACAGCACATGCATGCCCAATTTGCACGGCGGTTACGGCTATGCATTTGTCTGATGATTTGCTATGTTTTGCTCTCAAGGAGTGTATGGCCAATTCTGACTTGGTGAAAAGTTGATCATGGGCTGCGCTGGAAATGCCCATTTTGAGGAGGCAAACGTGCGAATTTGGGCCTGAAAATTTCCGAAAAATGTGCATTAGTCCCTGGACTTATGATGTGTGCTGGGACCCTTGCCCACCAGCTGCAAGTGGTTTGAAGGCAATCAGACAAGTGAGCTAGGACTTATGCTCCATCAACCATCCCCAAAGGGGTCAACTTCGAAGGGCAGGTAGCAGCCACCCAGCAAAGCAATGCCCATAGGGACCAGTGGGTGTTAACAAGCATGCAAGGGCCTGCACCAAGGATGGGCCCTGCCCTGAAGGGAGTGCCCTCTTAACTAGGACAGGAGCTGAAAGTTGGGGTCAAGCCATAGGGTGATGGTGCAAAAAAAGCACTTGTGAGAATGCTTAAACCCCAAGCACCCAAGCTTGGCCCTGCAACAGCTGACCACACCAGTGCATTCATCACAGCCTGCACCACGGCACAATATGTTTCCAGCACCATACTCCACATTGTCAAGACAGGCTGGAAAAAATTGCTGTGACAAAGGGGTCACGCCGAAAGCATTTGGTACAAAAGAGACCTAGAATGGAGCAGCCTATCAGCATGCCTCAACCCCACAGCATGTAATGAAACAAGACTTGCCTCCGCTGCAGCCTTATCCCCTTGCCACTGCAATCCAGGGTTTAAGCACCACAGTGGGATGTAGCAAAACACCCAGGGTTTGGTTGGCACAGCAACTAGGTGAAGTGCACAGGTGCCCATCTTGCACTCCAAACAAACATGTGCAAACAACACCCAAGCAGCCAGGCCCCCACATGCTGCTGTACTAGAGAGGGAGCCTCACCAAAGCCACCTGACTGCCACTCATGAGAATAAAGACTGGAACCATGGGAGCTAAGGCTAGCTGGCACATTCATTATGCAACACCCTGAACGGGTGACCCCTAGTTACACCGGTAGAACGCCAGAATGGCTTTTAAAGGAGGTACAAGCCACATGGAAGCATCATGTTGGACACAAAGGTTCCTTGGATGTGCGCGTGTAATATGCTGCTGTGACCAACTCCGTGTAGCTCTACTCGGCTGTGTTTGAGGGGTTAATCGCCTGTCCCGGCTTCAGTGCGCGGCAAGCTTATTTCTGAGCAGAGATGCTGTATATGCATCATGCAACCTGCTCTCCTACGCGTAATTTACCCCTGTGAACAACTCTACAGATCGGGATGTTGGAATAGGCGCGCAAATGGGCCGGAGTGTTTGCGGCCTTCACCCTTGCCCAGTAGTAGTCTGCGCTCAACAAAGCCAGGGAACCTCAGCCCATCGCTTGGGTTCAAGAACACATGAATACGCTAACGATGCTAAAGACTACCACAAAGCAGCTGCCAGGCATATACACCGACTAGGTAAGCAGATCGGATGCCTGCCTGCTACAGGTTCCCACTGAACTGCCTGTTTTCACCGGCAGTGGCTTTATACACATGTAAAACAGGCAAAAGTTGAATGCTCCCTGTAAGCATGAGGCCAGCACCGTTTTCTGTGGTTCAAGAGGGGTGGCCACTGTCTGAGCAGATTGCCAAAACAGCGCATAGAATGCCGGGACTGCAGGCACAAAAATGCTCTTCACTGCCAAGTCAGTCTAACTGGTGCTGGGTGGTTCAGTTTCTCAAATCATACCCTTTGCCTAGGGTCAAGAGTCTGCTGCCTCCTTGGAGTCAACAGCATTTCTATAGCAGGAGTGCAGCAGCTTTTGGGAAAGCGGAACAGTGGCAATGTAACAGTGCATTAAACCAACAGTAAGAACGGCTACACCAAATGGTTTTTACGGCAAGCTTCTGCTACTGTTGTATTTACATGGTTGCTTTACTTACCACGCATGCACCTACCAATTGGTGGATGAGGGTATCTGTTACCTCTGCGAGGTCCACTGCTCCACTCAGGCCGTACTTAATAGCCTGCTGAGGCAGTAAATCGCAACACCGCATTGAGCATTTATCCTTCCCCCGCTTAACATTAAACCTTCTACATGATGTGCCCCACCCTGAATTATGAGGGTCAGTAGTTGGTGACACAGCACAGTGCTGCAGGCCTGCCTGTATCACACGGATCCCTGGATCATTGCCAACACTCGCAATTTCTGCTGCTAGTGATACCCCTCATACCCTAGTAGCTGAAAGAACCCTTAAAACCAACACCCAGCAATTCTGTACCTGTCTACATGTAGAAGCCATGACCCCTGTCATCGCTGGCAACACAGCACACGTACACACAACACTTTTGAGGTGTGACTGCAGCTTTGGGGTCAACAGCCACAACAATGAAGCTACACGGGGAACAAATCATACCTGTGACTATTACCCTATACCCTAATGAACACAGCATAGCTACACATATAACCCCCCCCCCCCACCCACCACCACCCAGCAAGTCTTCTCGTTTGCTCACCTGTCTGCATGTAGCTGCCACACCCAGCTTATTAGGCAACACAGCACATTGCTGCCAAGCATCCCACCAAAGCTCCTCTGCCCCGGGCTCACAAGCAAACACCCCCAACATCTGCTCCGCTAAAGCTGCACTGATCTTGTCTTGGAGAACAACTGGGCTGCAGAATCGGGCTGCGAAGTAGCGGGATAAGTCCTTGGCGAGGTGGGGAGGGAGGGGTTGGTGGGTGGTGGTGACTGAGCAGATGGTGGAGAGGACGGTGGGGGATAGCAGTATGCGTTCCATGAGCTGGGAGGGAAGTTCCAGGAGGTCTGGGGGAAGGTAGCGCCCTGAGAGGTGGCAGTAGCGATGCCTGAACAAGATAGAGCAGAGTGGACGGGTTGATATTCAAAAAGCTTTTAAGGGCCATCAAGGCACATACAAGTCAACCAGGAGATGAGGCTGTAGGTATGCCTAAGGACAAGTAAGGGCCTACTGCCTTATCATATGTGAGAACCGTTTTATTATCGTCCTCTCCATACCTCTCTCTCTCGCTCCGTCTACCTCTGCATAGAGACTACCAGTACTCAGATGCAAGTCTGTCAAGCCCGAGGCAATCCCATATCTATGCATGGAAAATACTAGGGATCATGAACACTGCACTCACCGTCCTGCTAGCACCAGATGTACTGCATGCCCCAGCTCATGGCCCACCTCCCATAACAAGCCAGGGGACAACACCCCAGGAGTACCGTATCCAGGATTGCCCTCACAACTGCTGCTGTTACTGCTACTGCTGCTGGCGGCTGTGGTACCGGCTTTGTCAGTGCTGCCAGTTCTTGATGGACTTTTTGTGTTGCTGCTGTTGCTGCTGCTGGTCCTTTTGCTGCTGGACATCGTGGCATCATTGCTATCACACTCACTGCTTGGTGTGCTGCTGCTGCTGCTGCTGCTGCTGGTGTTTCGAGACAGCTGCCGGAGCTGCTGGCTCAGCCCGATAGCTACAGCAGGAAAGTCCCCCGCTGAACCATCAGCTGCTTTGCTACTGCTGCTACTGCTGCTGGTACAACCGCTGCCTTCTCCCTCATTCCTGCTGCCGCTGCTGTCGACAGGAGAGGCACATGGATTAACAGGCTCCCCTACTGCTTCTGCCACCCAGGCTTTCCTATCTGCGGCAGCAGCAGCTGATGTTGTAGCTGCTGGAGCCCCTCGTCTTGCATGTTTCAGCACCCTACACCCATAAGCCCCTCCCCAGTCCAAGTAGATTGTCCCTAACAGCACACCCTTTGCTCTTCCCAAGCTTCCTGTTGCTGCTGCTTGGTCTGTCAACCCCTCCATTTGCACACCTGATCGCTTCAAGGCTCCTGCTCCTCCTGCTGCTGCTGCTGTAGTGGCTGCCATAGCGTCTGATGAGGACGATGGTGGTGAAGGTGATCCTGCTCCTTCTGCTTCTGTACTGACTGCTACAGTGCCAGCTGCTGCTGCTGCTGGTGGAAGTCCCACATCAACCACTTGTAACACTTGGACCCTATCTGACCAAGGTGCAAATGGGACCGTATCAACACCCTTTTCTCCAGATAGCTGCTGGGCAACCCCGGCTTCAGACGCACCACTCCCTTGGCCATACATGCTGGCTCCTGCTGCTCCGTCCTGGTGCTGGTGGTGACGCATCATATTCAACAGGTAGTAGTTGAAGGCGCACCCCCAGCACTTGCTCCAACAGATGGCTGAAGCATTGGCAGATGGAGTCAACTGTCACGTAGGGGTCCAGGTCTTGGGGTTTAGGCGCTGGGGCAACGGACTGAAGGTACTGTAGCAGCAGAAGCAGAGCAGAATCTCAAACCTAAAATGCAAGTAAGAAAAGGCGGCCTGGAGGATACAGTAAAGTGGTCTACAAAATGCATCGCCTACCAGTGAGCATTTAACCTTCTAAACGTCGGCAACATATTATTTTATTCTCAAACAGTACCGGAAGCAATCAAGTGCACTAAATGCCCAGTTCATGTTTCTGCTAAAGTTGCACTAATCAAGATTGCACTTCAAGACTGGTGTAGAACGCAGCAGCACAAGGGCTAGCAAGCATATAGATGCACTACGGGTTACATGCCTGTATAGGACCTTGGCTGTGCAGAAAGGGCAACAGTCTAACCAGGTGCAACAACCAGAAAGGTCATCAAACCTGCACATGGCCAAAAAAGGGAGCTGAATAAAGTACAATGACATATACCACGGCCTACCTTGGCCCAGCACCAACCCCAATATGAGGGAGCTATGGAACTACCACCACCACGACCAGATGAGTCCTCAGCTTCCTTGGCAGCAGCCATACCACTGCTACCACCAATTGGATTGACAGCATCAGTCACAATGCCAGCACCAGCAGCAGCAGCAGCAGCAGCACCAGCCAGAGGAGGAGTCGTTACATCAGCAGTAGCTGAAATAGCAGCAGCCTTAGCACCTGCTGCTAACACCTGCTGCAGCTGCTGCCAGGTCAGTTAGGAAGGTAACCATGTCGGTCACCCGGGCACCCAGCAGTAGCTGCTCCTGGACCTGGGCACTTACGGTTGGGTTGTTACACCTGTGGACCTGGGCTTGACGGCACCTGCAAGGCAAGGTGGTGAGAGCTATACCGTATGGATAGCAAACTGCTGGTCCTGCCACATCTCCATCCGTAAAGCTTTCAGACATGAAATCAAATTGGCTATTGCACCATGACACTTACATGACACTCATTGCATCTGTTATATCACTGCATATTCCTGAATAGCGACCATGGCAAGAGCCAAAAGCCTGCAAGCTGTCCAAAGGCACAGCGAGGGTGGAGCACAAGAGAGTGTGCAGCCATGGTAGGCTCGTCATTGCTAAGAACGGAGTAGTCTGGTTGGTAGGCAGTCTGAGGCATGAGATGATTATTGCTGCTGTATACACCATTAGTGTAGCATGGCATAGCATCGCAACAGGGTGACATCTATCGACCATGTGCAGCATTACAACCACCTATATTGGGCCTATTGCACTCAAATAATGCTGACACAGGAGGGTCTCAAGCACACGATTTCAGACCATCACATCTTGCCGCCCACTTTATTGCAATAAGACTACAATGCAGGAGGACCACCCAAAGCAACAACAGCAGCAGAACAGGTACAAAGGGCCTGTAGCTACATGGCTCCGGCTATGTCTCTTTAGCTGCTACCTCTCGACATCCTCTAGACGGTAGCTACCAGATCATGAACTCCACAGCAGAAGTAGCAGCAGCACCAGCACCAGCAGCAATACTTTGTAGGACAACCTCACGTTCAACCTTGCTGTTTTAGTGAGCAGAGCTATTGCTTTGTTCGCCATTGGCAGCAGCCCCTGCAGGTACATATCACGGAGAATTAACCGCAGGAATGGCGCTGCAAAAGGGAGCTGATGACAGCATGACTTAGAGCTACACGCAGCCTAGGGCCCATCCTTGGCTATTTGAGAACAGTCCTGCAGAATTCTTGTATTTTTGGTGCTTTTCATCAACAAAATCTTGCAGCCTCACAACAAGGAACAAACCTACTGAAAAGCACTGATACTCTCATCATTTCTCCCTTATGATACCGTGTACGCAGGAGACTCAAACCTGAAATGTAGTTCATTTTCTCCCACTGGTTGGAAACACTTGAGAACAGGTACATTGTTGTCATCGAACAACTGGGCGAGGCCATCTCCTTGTATCAATAGCAAGATGATGTGTCCCAGCTGTACACAATGTCATCAACAGCTTCACAACTGCAAATGGTAGATTCAAGCTGTGCATCTAACATATCTCGGCATGCCCTGAGGACATGAACCAGCATCCAACTCCTCCTGAAAGATAGTCCTTGCCATCAACCAACAATGTCCGTTGCCGAGTTATGCTAGAGTCAGCATCTCTTGTAATTGGATGGGACTTCTGCGGCCTTAACCCATGCGTACTGTAGAATAGCATCCCCACTGTGCCATACTTCTACCCATAGGATGTTTGCAAGAACTCGGTTCCCAGGGCCCAACATGCCCAGCCAAAAGTGCCCCGATGGCTTCACCAGAGTCCCTTATTCTCTCACCTAGTTTTCGCACGACCTGCAAAAAATGCCCAGCCCAAAACTTAGGGGTAAGTCCAGTGGGGTCCTGTGAATAAGAAGCCCAACATTTCCTAACAGCAACACCTCATAGCAGGCCAGCAGCAGAGTCTGTGCCAGAAATGAATGGATGCTCCTATAAACAGTTCCTTGTGCACACTAGTTGTAGCCACTGACTTCCGGAAGGTCTCAACTGTCACAATGGCGTATTCTGAACCTTCTGAAGCTCATTGTTCCAGATCTGTCCAGGATATCACATGAACACAGCAACTTAAGGCCCCACACCTCACCACCTCCATAACTAGGACAAACAGACAGGAGAACATCCCCAGCTGATAGCAATCAATCAATCAATCAATCAAAACGCAAGACCAGCAATGCCAATGGCCAAACAAACCTAGGCCACAAACACAAGGCTCCTGATCACAATCACGAAGCCACACAACCGATGGTGGATTTGCCACACACAAGCTGAGGCTAGATGCAACGGCGTGCACACCAAGGGGAAACAAACACCACCACTAAAACCCAAAACCTGCTCCACTTCCATCACACATGGGTGGCGGGGAGGCAGCAGGATCAAGCACCACCCTAGTAGGGGCTGGAGGTGGCTCCCACCACCTAGGTACTGGTGAACCACCATCCTCCCAGCCACTGAAAGGCACCACATAGCGCTCCACATGCTTATCAATAGCTTGCTTAGTGCGCCTTCTACACCTCACTAACCGTTGGCTTTCCCAAGGGTGCGTAAGATCCCACAACCTCTTCCTCCAAGCACTCTTAATCTGACATGAAGCCTCCCAGCTCCCCTCATCTTGACCAAGCACCTTCAGATCTGCACACACGCATTTCTCCCAGGTATGGCGAGGCCTACCCACTGGCCTCGTCATGTCACCATGTAATGAAGAGAACAACGCAATATGCGGCAACCTGCCCTCCTCCATGCGGCCCACATGCCCCAGCCACCTCAGCCTATTTGCTGTGATGTATGCTGACAAGGTGGCTACCCCACATGATTTCCTGATATGCTCATTGGTGTGCCGATCTGACAGCCTGACCCCCAGGATGCTCCTAAGGCAGCTAGAGTACACCCGCTCAAGCTTTTGCGATTGCACTTTGGTCAGGGACCAACACTCACTCCCGAACAGCAGAATTGGCAACACATATGCCTTGTAACACTTCACCTTCGTAGCCAATGACAGATGCTTGGTACCCCACATCTTTTCAAACTGCTTAAACCTCCCCACAGCCTTACCCCTCCTGATATTCAACTCCACATCCAACCTGCCATCAGTCACAAGCACACTTCCCAAGTACTTGAACTGTGACACCTCTTTTACCACACCCTCACTGATAACCACCTCTGGTCCTTGCTGCACTGGCACATCCCCCTCCTTCCAATCCTTGTCAATGGACAAGATCTCAGTCTTGCTTGCATTGATGCGCAACCCAAGACTAGCAGCAACCTTGTCCATCACCTGCAGCATGACCACCAACTCCTCCCTGCTAGCAATGTCTGATATATTTGCAAACTGCAGTCTTGTGAACAGAGCCCTGGCTTTGCGTGCAGGGGGGACCAAAGATTCAATAGCACCAGACAAACCCCTTGATGCATGCAGAATGAGAGAAAGAGAGAGCTATGCTCGGAGATCGGGTATCGGCCTCCAGCGTGGGATTGTGAAAAGGGTTCGGAAACTTGTTTGCAGGACACCAGAAACACGCCTTTGATGCACATTGATCTACATGCCATCTAACAGACCCTGAAACTCATGCAAGACATGCAGCATCCGCTGTAACTGTGTGTTAAGACCATAACATAGTCGGATCGGCAGAGAGGAGCATCTTGCCCAAGCTGCTGGTCCATTTCCACCCCTGCATTGGCCAGCCTCTCTTTCAGCCATGCCGTCGATGAAAGACCAAACAGCAATGGTGAGATATGATCAACCTGTTCAACACCACGATTGCTTGGAATAAGGTGCCCAAGTTTGCCATATAGATTAGGTAGGTATCAATGCAGCAGCCCAGTACATTTGACTGATAGCCTGCAACATCCTGCCATACACACCCAGCTCAGCTCATCCACATACATATCCAAGTAATCCCTCACTTTCTGATAGACTTTTCTGAAATTCACAGACAGTCAAGTGTACTCATAGTATTTCCCTGCTCACTTTACTGTGACTCAACAAGCTGTTGCAGCGCAGCACGTGCTCAACAGTACTCTTGCCCACTTTGAAGCCTGCTTGCCCTTCAGCTTTTAGCCATTTCTTTCAACAAATACCGACAGCCATCTGGCTAGAGGTACAGGATATAAGCTTACCCTATACGATCTTGTGAGTTGATAGATGTCGCTTGCTGCTGAACATGTAGGTGGTGATTGATCCAGAAATAACAGAGTAAGTAGGCGCAGACTGGATGAGCAAGCAATAGCTACAAATAGGCTGAAAGTGCGTGTTGCGCATCTGGAAATGCGTGCTCTATTCTGAATTATAGCTTTGGAGCTATTTAAAACTAACAAGACCATTGTTCTTGAATGTCATCCAAATGGGCAAAAGGCATTACTGCGCACATGCATGCTGTGTGCCTCTGGCATCCTGCTCAACGTGCTTTGCAACACCTGCGGCCCTTGTCCGTCCCAGAACGTGTAGACTGCCACGTGTGTCATGATCATCCATACCGTTGTGGCAGAAATAGCCACGCATTTCGGTATAAAACACGGAATGGCAACAGTTAGATTCTGGTCCCAAACACCGACGTGACTGGCACCTGCCCCAAAGCGCCTGCCACCTGCCCCAAGACACCGCCACCTGCCCCCAATCAGCTGCCACCTGCCCCAAAACACCTGCAACCAAGCACGCATTCTGCCTCTCACAATCGCACCTGCCTTTGCCCCTTCCATCACCGCTTGAGCTCCCTGTGGCCTTACCCAGCATCTAGTTAGGTGGGCTCAGCGTGCCAGGAGGATCAGGGGCTAGTTGGGTGGCTTGGGTTTTGGTTTGGGTTAGGGTTTGAGTTTTCTTGGGGGTGCCCCCTGTCGGCTCAAAGTCATGCCGAAGCATGCTATAGGCACGGAATGTCACCCGCTCCGCTGGGTCTCTGCTGCCAAGAACCTTGACCTTGCAGCTCCCCTCATAATACTCGCCATACACCGTGAGGATGTAGCTGCATTAAAAAATGCACAACAGTGAATCAGGGATTGTCCTAAGTCTACGTAATGTGTGTGCCAGGACAGAAACAAGTCTCCAGTATGAGTAAGTTTTCTTTGCCGCCGCCCCCGACCATCTATGCACTAGCGTCTCACCTGCAGTCCGTGTTAGCTGGCACCTTGAAAGCAAGGGAGGAGCTGATGGTAGTGGCCACACTTTTTGACCAAGTTTCGTTTGTTCCAACAGCCTCTGCCACAGCAGCTGCCACTGCAATACTGCCAGCCACTTTGGCAGTGCCACCCAGGCTGATGCCTAGCTCTTCAGTCACTGTCCTTGTAACCGTGGCCGTGGTGGTCTTCATGTTCTGCCGCATTACCTGCGACAGTCCCGTGATGACCTGCATAGCCGGAGCACGAGGATGGCAAGTTCATAAATTGGGGGGCAAGATAGGGACAGGACACACCTTGAGTCAAATTATCTTAAAATCTGGGGCTTGGGGCTGCAGTGAGTGACAGCCTCCTAACTCTGCGGTTGTGTCTTCTCTTTATTGTTTTGCATTTCTTTTTCTTTTTCACGGTCCTTCCATCCTTCTTAGAATTAGTGCCTGGGCGTAGTAATTGATGCCTGACTACAGTGTCACACTTATAACTTGTAATATTAGAAACCGTAGCGGGGAGCAGATTGTCTGCCAGTGTTCAGTATGACACAGAAAGCATGCAAGCATGTAAACATACTTAGAAGCTGCCGGATTGTTGGTACGACTGTATAATACGCCTGAGCAGGATTTCTTTTCAAATCGGCTTTAGTCACAGACTACACTTAGTGACACGGCAAATGCCTGACACGTGCCTGTTTGGGAAAGGCCGGAAGATGGCGCCAGAGCTGTGGTCAGCCTGTATACTGGACAACGAGAAGACTACTGGGCCATCAATTTAAAAGGCTGACTATCAATGGCTCGGCGTTGCTCTACAGGTCATCATCGCTACCATTAAGAAGACAGCTCTAATTAAAGATCAGCACTTAGCCAATAGCTTTTAGCAAAAGATAAGTACAGGGCAGGCCCAACGCGGCACGCTTATCTATAGTTCTTCTACTCTGCAATATACATGATATCTGAGTGGTGAAACTGTTTTCGGCATCGATGGTGGTGAGGCCTTTTGGACAGCAGAAGTTCTTGCCTTAACACCTATCAAGCCTGTTAAGCTCAATAGCACGCCAAGCAGATTGTCTTACCAGACCAAATGGCCCCGTCTAAGCAGCGCGCCGGTGGAGAAAGGGCCACCCACAAGGAGCCAACTTAGGCACCAACGGCATACTCAAGTTCATGTCCAAGTCTCACAATGGCTGCCAACAGCCCACCTTTTATCCCTTGCTAGCCAGTGTATGTTAGGCCCTGGAGCCCAGTTTGAACTTTCGTGCGCTGACCCGCAGTTGACCAGCCAACAGCAAGCCAAGCCTTGCTCAGGGCTTACAGCAGCATTATCACTAGGACAGCAGCACTTTCCTGCTAGCTAGAGAGCTGTGACCTCCCATACTTGCACCAACAGCATTAGACCTTAGGATACATTCCAGTCTAATTATTGCCTTCATTCACAATTCATGTAGCAGGATATCAAGGTACCAGATATCAAGCAAGTTGGCCCAAGGTAAGCAGGTGGCCGTGCTGGTGCCATTATAAACTTTCAACTAGTCATGGTGTACATGCTTCAAGCTAGTGTGCTCTCAAGTCAATTACATCCGGCAGTACAAGCATCCAGTGCAATCACAGCCTTGGTGCAGACCATAAGGCGCCTCACCTGAGACATCTGGTAGGTTGATGTGACCTCCGCCGCGCCTCTGCCATTTGGCAGCGTAACTGTAAAATTGCCCAGCACAGCCTCGGTCGGTGTTTCAGGGCACACCAGCTCTTGCACATCCACCTCGCGCACTACCTCCCAGGGGTAGCCCATCTGAAGGTAGCTCAGTTTAGTGGCACTTATTTCGACGCCAGGGTCACTAAAGGCATCACTTTCCACCCCAATCTCCACTTTGATCTTAGACCTGTGAAACAGAGTACCATGGGAGATGAGTGCCTGTGGGTACATGGGAGAGGTCAAGTCAGCAAAAGAGGCCCTTTAAGAAACTCACATGCCGTCCTTGATGCTGAAGATCCTCCTTTGGTCCTCTTCCTTGGACCACAGCTCCACGTAGAGGACAGCACCTTTCACGCTGAAGGTGGTGCGAAAAGCCTTCCGTGTCTTCTCTCCCTTCCATTTCTCAGCCGCCAGGTGTGCCAACTTGTTGTTGGCAACCGTGAAGCCTGGATCCTGCTGGGCCAGAGCTGCCAAAGGTCCTAGTGCCAAGGGAATTATGCTGGTGTAGTAGTCCAGGAGGAGCTGCCTCTCCCTCCCAGTAAGCCTGGTGCTGCTGCGGATGGGCAGCAGTACATCTTTCTCGGCGAGATGCAAGAGTGAAACATCTGGAGCTTTTCCCTGGCCCAGACCAGACAGGATGACCTGCAAGCGGCAGCGTTCACCCCAGGGAGTCCCAAGGCTGAAGGTGAGGACGACATCTGGATTGTGTGTGGTGGTCACATAGTTCTCGTACAAAATGTATTGCCGCTCCGGTATGCTGACGCTGTCCTTCTCGGCAGGCATGGTAAACATTGGGTTCCTTCTCAGCGACCTGCACAGAGGTACAACAACGCATCTTAGAACTACGTCAACCTATCGTCTACATCGTTTGACTCTGATTGTCCCGGGCTTTGGACGACCCGGAACGCATCGGCGTGTCACACCGCTGTTAGTCGCTTCCTTCAGGTGGGCAGGTGACAGTCAGGCAGGAGGGTGCTTCTCAACCCGTGGTAGTTACTCCGATGGGTTAACATATATGTATGCGGTGGACCACAAGCTATTAACCTGCGTAGAAGGTTGGTAGCGTCCAGACCCAGAAGTGTGCCTCTGTAGCGGATCTCAAGCAAGTGAACTTTTCCCACGGCACAGTGCTGTCTTCCAGCTGAATAACAGGGTGATGTATCCTGCTCACGATATGATCATTACGTGTGCACATCATGATCTCCCCGTGCCGAGGTATGAGGGCTTGCTAGTGTCAAGAGTGACCTAGGTCCGGCGAAAGACGACGTGTCTTTTGTTGCTCGAGTGGGCGCCACGCCGCTATCTATTCCTCACTGCAACAACGCAAAGAAGGCACGCGGGTACCGTTTATAAGATACAGGCATCACCTGGCCAGACATGGCCCATCGATCTGCAAAAACAAAACAGGTATGCCATCCCTTCCTTATCCAGTCACATACAGACTCGGTTATGCGTTATGAATACATAGCCACGGCTCAATCATTGACGCCAGGCCAGACCCAGGTTCCCACACAACCCAAGTCGAGCCCGCTCCTCACATCTGCTACAGCTCCCCCCTTGCTGGCAACTACGCTAGCAGCCAATGGACTGCCCCAGCGCTCGAGCAGCACAGACAGCTCCAAATCGCAGAATCCGCGATTGAGGGAGAAAACTTGTCGTGCAGCCACTGCATGTGCAGCGGCAGCTGCCTCAGATTCAACCAGCTGCTCCTGTACTCCCGCTGGCAGCGGAAGACCATCCTCTCCCCCACCTCCCTGCTTACTAATGCCGTCAGGTTCTGGTGCCGCTGCTGCTGCTACAAGCAAGTGCTGTACATGTTTGTCCCAGACCATGTTGGCCAGGTACCAGCAGTGCAGGTAGGAGAAGTAGGTGCCCCGATGGTGCGCAACCACAGGAAGTAAGGACAGCTGCACGGCCCATAGAACAACAGCCATGCAGCAAAACAAGGATTCAGGCAGAGAGGCAGATGACAGTAACGGGTTACACACCTCAAGATGATTGAGAAGGGTGACCAAAACCAGCTTCACATTATTTGCAGGACGGCAGTTACGTCGAGCAATCGCCATCCCAACCTGTCATTAGCAACATGCAGGTATAACTCTCAAAGATCACCCCAAACAGCACGATGCCTGCCAAGTCATGTTCCTCACACCCTCTGCTAAACCACAAAATAGTCTACACAGCAAGCTTCTGAAAGCTTTTATTGAATTAAAATGGTTGCTTTACTTCACATACACCTGTGATTGCTAGATGAAAGTAGCCTTCATCTCTGTGATATCCACTGCTTCACCCAGCAGCTCGTACGGTATAAGGTCTTTACAAGAGCTGCAGAGGCTCCAAACCGCATTAGGTCTTTATCCATCTAACGCTTGACACAACTTCGGCATGATGTGCCCCACCATGCATTGCGGGGCTTGTAACTTGGCAACACAGCATGTTTGACTGCACGCGATTCCTGCCCACTGGCTATCCACCCAATAACCCCGATCCCTGAACACAGAAAATGCCCGCAACTTCTGCTGCTTTTTTTACCCCTAATACCCTAGTAGCTGCAAAAACCCTTACAACCAACACCCAGGAATTGCTCACCTGTCTACATGTAGCAGCCACCCCTGTCATGATTAACAAGACAGCATACGTACACAAACCACTTGGAGGTGGGGCTGCAGCTTTTAGCTCAACAGGCACACCAAACTACATGGAGAACCAATTACACCTGTGGCATTTACCCTACACTCTACGGGACACAGCATATCTACACATACTGAATACCCAGTATCTCCTCATGAGCTTACCTGTCTGCATGTAGCTGCCACACCCAGCTCATTAGGCAACACAGCACATTGCCGCCAAGCCTCCCACCAAAGCTCCTCTGCCCCGGGCTCACAAGCAAACACCCCCAACATCTGCTCCGCTAAAGCTGCACTGATCTTGTCCTGGAGGACAAGTGGGCTGCAAAACCGGGCTGCAAAGTAGCGGGATAACTCCTTGGCGAGGTGGGGCGGGAGGGGCTCCTGGGTGGTTGTGTGTGAACAGATGGTGGAGAGGGCGGTGGGGGATAGCAGTATGCGTTCCATGAGCTGCGAGGGAAGTTCCAGGAGGTCTGGAGGGAGATAGCGCCCTGATAGGTGGCAGTAGCGATGCCTAAACAAAACAGGAGCAGCATGGCACAGGTTGATATTCAGAACAAGTTAAAAGCCCATCAAGCGGACATTGCCGATGAAATCAATTACAACAATGACCACAACACCGCCGACAGATAGTACATCTGCAGGCTGGAACAGGGGTGGCATGCTGAAGTAAAAGCTCTTACCGCAGATGGAGCACTAACTTCCCCATATGCCAGCCAGTTGCCAATAAAGGGCAATCGCTCAAGCATGTGTCTTTCAACCTGTGAGGACCAGCTCTTCAGCAGTTCCTACCATTTCCCAGCGCTCAACAAGATGTAAACGCCCAGCAAAAGATGAGGCTTTAGGTATGCATAAGGACAGGTAAGGGCGTACTGACTTTACATATGCAAAACGGTTTCCTCATCCTCTGTGTTGCTCTTTCTCTCTATTTTCAACATAGACTACTCTGATACAAGACTGTCAAGGCCGAGGCAAGCCCATATGTATGCATGGAGAATACTAGTACACACGGATGCTGCACTCACCGTCCTGCTAGCACCAGATGTACTGCATGCCCCAGCTCATGGGCCAACTCCCATAACAAGCCAGGAGACAACACCCCTCTTTTTTCACAGCTACCGTATCCAGAATTGCCATCCCCACTGCTGCTGCTGTTACTGCTACGGCTGCTGGGGGTTGTGGTACCGGATTCATCAGTTCTGCCAGCTCTTATTAATCTGTTTGGACTGCTGCTGCTATTGGTCCGGTTGCTGCTGGAGGCGGTTACACAATTGCTTGATGGAGAGCTGCTGCTGGTGATAATCTGAGACGGCTGCCGTAGCTGCTGGCTCAGCCCAATAGCTACAGCTGGGAGATCCCCCACTGAACAAGCAGCTGATTTGCTACTGCTGCTGCTACTTCTGTTGACTTCTCCTCCGTCACTGCTGCTACTGCTGCTGCTGTTGACAAGATAGGCCCCTGTACTTGTAGCCTCCCCTGCTGCTCCTGCCTCCACAGCACTACTACCAGCTGCTGCTGCAGCAGGGGCACTACCAGTGAATGTGGATGTTGAAGCAGCTGGAGCCCCTCTCCTTGCATGTTTCAGCACCCTGCACCCATAAGCTCCTCCCCAGTCCAAATAGACTGTCCCTAACACCACACCCTTTGCTCTTTCTATGCTTCTTGCTGTTGCTGCTACTGCTGCTGCTGCTTGGCCCTTCCCTCTTCCCGTGCATCCTGCTGCTGCTGCTGTTTGACCTGTTGACCCTTCCATTGCCACACCTGATGCCTTTGTAGCTCCTCGTGCTCCAGCTGCTGCTGCTGTACTGGTTGCTACTGCTGCTGAGGATATTTTGGAGGGGCTGCTGCTGCTGCTGGCTGCTGCTGCTGCACTGAATTCAGTACTGACTGATACAGTGCCGGCAGCTGCTGCTGGTGGACATCCGATATCAACTAATTGTAAGACATGAACCCTCTCCGACCAAGGTGCAAAAGGAATTCTACCAACACCCTCCCCTCCAAACAGCTGCTGTGCAACCCCTGCTTCAGACACACCGGTCCCCTGGCCATACGTGCTGGCTCCTGCTCCTCCTGCTGCTGGTGCTGACACATCATATTCAACAGGTAGGAGTTGAAGCTGCACCCCCAGCACTTGCTCCAACACATGGCTCAAGCCTTGGCAGATGGAGTCCACTGTCATGTAGGGGTCTAGGTCTTGGGGCTTAGGAGCTGGGGCCACAGACTGAAGGTACTGCAGCAACAGAAGCGGAGCAAGCCGTCGAACCTGACACACAAGCAAGACAAGGTAGCCTGCAGGATACAGTAATGTGTTCTCTGGGAAGCATTGCCTAAGAGC
This sequence comes from Pseudopediastrum boryanum, assembly GCA_963556185.1. Taxonomy (NCBI): domain Eukaryota; kingdom Viridiplantae; phylum Chlorophyta; class Chlorophyceae; order Sphaeropleales; family Hydrodictyaceae; genus Pseudopediastrum; species Pseudopediastrum boryanum. Next base: position 1,476,689 of record OY744501.1, read on the forward strand.
ATCGGACCTGCCAACAAGTTGGGAAAGGCAAGGCTTGTTCTCAAGCAGTGCCAGAGGATGATTTGAGTACCAAAAATGCTAAGTCTTCCTTTTGTGAAAGCTGCACTACACAAACCTGCACCCATAGCCTGGAACCTGTGCAGCACCAATGCCAGACAACCTATATCATGACTACAGCCGGTGCTCACATGCCTGTCTAGGGCCGTGCTTGTGCAGCAACTGTGCAGCAACTCTCAAGCCAGGTGTAACACAAAATGTAGAATATCAAAGCTGCACATCGCCAACTAAATCGAACCTGAGTGACATGCAGTCACAGATGCCATGACCTACCTTTGCCCAGCACCATTCCCAATCTGAGGGGGCTATTGAACCATCACAGCCACCATCAGAGGATGCCTCAGCTCCTTTCACAGCACCCGCACCATTGCTACCAGAATTTGGACCCACAGCACCAATAGCAGTACCAGCAGCACCAGCCACAGTAGCAGTCGCCACATCAGCAGTAGCTGGACTAGAAGCAGCGTTAGCACCTGCTGCTAACACCTGCTGCAGCTGCTGCTCTGCTGCCGGCTGTAGTGCTGCTGCCAGGTCAGTGAGGAAGGTCACCACGTCACCCGGGTTACCCAGCAGCAGCTGCTCCTGAACCTGGGCACTCATGGTTGGGTAGTTACACCTTTGGGCTTGGGCTTGACGGCACCTGCAAGGCAAGTTGGTTCAAGGCGTAAACTGCTACTCCTGCATATCTCTATTTAAAGGCTTTGCCTGAGAGCACAATGGCCATCACATCAGCACCATGCCTTTCAGCGTTGATGTATTAAGATTGCATTTCACGATGTGGGACCATAGCAAGGCCATAAGCCCCGCAAGCTGTCCAGAGAACCAGCTATCTAATATACAATTACAAGCACTAAGTAGTTGGTAGGTACTTTGAGGCATGTGAATACTTCCTCTTGCTGTGTAAGCGTTAACATGGTATGACAAAGCAGCACAAAGGGGTTACATGTTATCCCTGTGCATTATTACAATGACATACATTGCAACTATTAAACTCCCAGATTCTGACATTGATTTAGTCTCAAAAAACAACAATTCAGGCCAACAGGCTGCAGCCCAGTTTACAGGACTGGCCGCACAATGCAGGAAGATTGCGCAAACTTTACAGCAGCAGCGAAACAGCTGACCAAAACCGTGTAGCTACCACATTATGTGATTACCAGATATTCAGCATGCTGTTCAGTCCGACCCGGACACCAGCTGGACTCCCACGCGCATTCTAGACCACTACAGCTGTTGATACAACAGGACCTCAGTACCAACACCAGCAGCAATACTTCTCAGGGCCACCACACCTTGCAATTCTAGTGAGCAGGGCTGTAGCCTTGTTGGCCATTGGCAGCAGCCCCTGCTGATACACCTCACGGCGAACTTCACTGCTGGGGTGGCGCTGCAAAAGGGAGCTGATGACAGCACGACTAAGAGCTACACGAGCAGCCTGGGGCCCATGCTCTGCTTCACTCGATGTCAGTCTTGCAGAACCATCATGTTTCTGGTGCAGCTGCTGCTTGCCCTGTTGCTGGGCAGGCAAAGAGTCAGGGTGCACCAAGACATAGGCATCCAAGTCATCGTCTGTGAAGTTCCCATCCTCAGGAGCAGCACCATCAGTAGGCAAGGCCCCTGGCTCGGCTGCAAGGTTCGGCTGGATGCCACCGCCATCGTCATTTGACTGAGGAAGTGGGGGACCACCGGTTGGAAGTACCATGTAGCCTGCTTGCCCTAAGTAGAGGCAAGCATGAAAGGATGCCATGAGGCTTCAAAGGGCTTCACTTAAGCCCTAGCATTGTGGAGGCCAAATGCGCCAACAAGACCTACAAATGTTGCAGAGCCCCGCATCGATCAAACAGAAAGCCCATGACTGATGTCAACGCTGCAACACGTACACCCCGTGAATGTGTGTCTGTTGCTTGGATTTGCTGGTTGTGCACATATTGGTTATGACTGTGTACCCCAATTATGCAAGGCCAAGAGGAAAGCATGCAATGACCTTGCACCCTGTGCACCAAGGCACCTCTTTGTATCTATACCAGTTCCATGCTGAATTCTCTTTCAGAGCCGGATCAGATTGGCAAAATTGGGAACGAAGTTCAACGATGCAGAGACAACAAACAACCAGAAGCCAGGTACCAAACAAGTAATGGGGTACCTACTGTTCGGCACATGGTCCAAAAGTCGAGTGAGCTGCAAAATCCAGCACTCTACCTTCAGCTAGCCATCAGAAGCAACCCCACCCTGCCGTGCTAGAACCCAGATACTTCCAGGAACCCACCTGGAATGTTCATGAGCTCATCTAGTGCTTGCAGCATGTCCCTCTCGTCCTGCTGCAACTTCTGCAGTTCCTGTGCCTGTGGGTCAGAGGCCTCCAGTGCTGCTGCCCATGCCATGGAATCTGCTGTGAGCACTACACCATGGCGACTGAGCTGCTGCAATAGGGACTGGCACAGAAGCAGCTGCTGCTGGTGGTGCTGGGTGGAGGTGACCCTGGGATTCTATGAGCAAAGAGAGCAGCAGAAGGTATAGCAGAAGGCGAACAAACTGTTGCCCATATCACACCATCACATCAGAAAGGCTGTAGCTGAAGTGCCAATGCTGATGGGTGGGTGGATGTGAAGATCACTTCCTCCAAGCATATCAGAAATGAGGAAGGCCATGTCTTCTGCTGTGAGCACTACAGCATGATGACCTAGCTACTGCTGCTGCACTGGCACCAGGTGCATGGAAAGCTGTTGGTGGCTTGAGGTCACCAGAGCAGCCACATATCAATAGATGATTGAGAGGCTGTGGAGTCTATAGTGGGTGCTTCATCAGTGACAAAGCTGCCTTGCATTACAGAGTAGCACAGAAACAGCTGCTGGCGGTGAATAGATGTACTGCAAAACTCATGTGCGCCAAGCAGGAACCAGTTGCTCAAACCCGTTGATTTGTCCTGTCAAACAGGTATAAGACTACCAAAACACTTGATCAGAGTCCACAACCCCAGCAATGTTGTCTACTGGACATGAGGGAAGGAGCAGTAGGTTGGAAGGCTGCCGGCCCTGGTTTTGCCCCTTCTCACCTCACCTCATCCCCGCTATCATGCATGGCAGCAAGCTTCTCCAGACGTTGACTGTGGATGTTGACCAAGCGGTTATACAGAGACCTGCTGCCAAGGATATAGGCCTCATACTTCCTCGCTTCCTCAGCAACTTGAGCTGCTGCTGCACGGCATGCTGGGTGTGCATGCTCTGCTTTGAGGTGCTCTGCTATGGTCCTGGCATTCTTCATTTCCATGAGGAGGGCATCTAGGCGATCCATGAAGAGCTCGGGCTTGTAGGTTGCTTGTAAGGTGCGATTGAGGGCATCCAGGCGTGATCTGCTTGCACGCCAAGTGGCTTGAAGACCTTCTGCAGGAACTGCTGCATGTATGGCATTGGCTGCTTCATAATTGCCAGCCGCGGGCGTGCACAGGCATAGCTGTATTTGCTTAACTACTGGTCTAAGCTGGAGTCTATTGGGTGCATGTTCAGTATTGGTAGGGGTTCTTGGCAGGCAGCTGACGGGCCTAGACCAAAGCCCTTGGCAACAGTAGAGCGAACTCGATCTAACGGTAGACATTCCCGAAGTCCTCATGGCATATCGGGTAGTTAGGCTGGAGGTATTAGCGACACGCGGCAACGGCTGGGGCCAGTACTTCCACGGGCACCAACCACATGCGTGGCATTACGATGTGTTCTGGGCTTGTGCCGCAGGCCAGGACAGTCACACTACGTACTAATTGGCCTACATTGTATCCCTCTTCCAGGAGTCTTTCTATTGGATTCGGCTCTGGCACACACGAGCCTGAGTCACCGCACTGTGCGGAGTGAGTCACCTCCTCCAAAGTCCACCGTCCAAAGTCAAGGCACCGCCCGATATCAATAGAGGCAGCAAGCAGCCAATCCATATGCGTATAGTTCCGAGGTCTCATACCTGCTCCAAACAGCGTGAATTTTGCATACTGGTTTTGTGGCCCGGCCCGAGCATTTTCCGGGTTTGTTACGACCAGCTGCGTGTACCGTTTGCATGTAGCATTTGATCTGCAAGAAGTCTTTATTGTTGATGAAACGGTGTACAGACCTGGGCATTATGGCTAGCACCAGCGCATGAGCAGCGACACAGCGATCAGCACGTGGATCAGCAGCGGTTTGCTAGGCAGTCAGCATATTCTGGTAGACTGAGGACGTGGCCCTGCTTACCGTGCCCTGCCAGCTGTAACTCTAAGTATCCAACAGGTGCGCCTGGTATAATAAGGTGTTGTAAGTGCGGCTTCGCAAGAGCAATGTCTGCTAGACAAGGGCAGCATAGGCATACTGTTGGCAGAGGTCTTTGCTCCCTCATGGAGCGAAGATGTGACCCTAACGCACGTCATGACCATGTCACATCCATTCAGCATGCTGATATCTTAAGAGCACTTTTCCCTGCTTTAGAGAGGGTTCTTTGTGCTGCAGGCCGTAGTACTAATTCTGACTGTCTATGCATGAGCTTCCAATGGCTAAGACTAACTACGTCTTTTGAATTTGCATGCAGCTCCTCCTAGAATGGAGTCCGACAGCTGCCCCTTCAGCCTCCTTCCTGCAGGCCTCTGTTACAGCTTCCTGAAGCAGGCCTTCAAGCAGCTTGACCAGCGCCACCTGTATGGCATTGTGCCCCTAGTCTGCCAAGCTTGGGATGGCTTGGCACTCAGCAGCAGCACCAGCATTGATGCCAAGATCAGTACCCTTGAAGCAGCGGACCAGTTAGGCTCGTGGATGCAGAAACACGGCTCAGAATTGAGCAGCTTTAGGGTGTCTTTAGAAGGGGACCTCCAACAGCTGGTGGGCATCGACCAGACTGTTGAGCTGACACTGGGGATTACACTGCCAGCCATACCCCCAGACTATTTACGAATAGCTCGAATCTACGTTAGCCCAGCTTCTTTCTTCCCATCATTGACGACCCTCAGCAATCTAAGCAGCCTGAGCCTTCATCACCTGGATACGCTGCCTTTGGGGCAATGGTCAGCCCTCCTCCAGATGACTCAGCTGGTTACCCTGGACCTATCCCACACCAACATCCTGTGCAGCCAAGCCCCCTTTTGGGCAGCACTTAGCAGGCAGTTGACACGCTTAACCAGCTTGGACGCCTCAAGAGCCACCCAAGCAGCCCGAAAGGTACTCCACCACATTGGCCTCGATTCCCTGGCTCCCTTGTCATCACTGCAAGCCCTGAAGAGTCTCACCCTGGCTGAGGCAAAGTTGCAGGAGTTTACCTGCGCAAATCTCCCACCTCTGCCCATCGTATCATGTGACCTGGTGCTCCCATTCTTCGGCAGCACATGTGTATGTGAGTGGCTGCAGCGCTCTGCTGGCAACCTGCAGCAGCTCAGAGTGTATTCAGAGTCCGTACCGTTTACCATCCATGACACCTATGAACGACCTGTTATGATGACCCTGCGTCAAGCCGCGCCTCAGTTGCGTGAGCTGACTGTGATTGGGGTTTGCTTGTCTTCTTGTGTTCAGCTGCTAGGGCAGCTATCACAGCTCACCAGCCTCACCCTCAGCAACTGCCACCTAGATGATGCAGCAGTTTCTAAGCTGTCTGCTTTGTTTGCCCTGCGCTCACTGTCCCTACGTGACAATGCTGAGGTCACAGGGGCTGAGGGTTCTATGGCGTGCTTAGCAGCTGGTCTGTCAAAGCTCACTAGTTTAGACCTGTCAGGTACAGGTGCAGGGGAAGCAGCTGTGGGGGCGTTTGGTGCCCAGATGATGGAGGCTGGTCCTGTGCTGATGCTGAAGCCAGTGGTAGAGGGGTAGCTTTATTTGGTGCTAGTTATAAGTATGGATGTTTGTTTGGAGGCCAAAAGCCAAACCAGTGCTAGGCTGTACTGGGTTCCTGTATTGTAAAAACAATATATGTCATATGATGGCTGGCACACATGGCCATGGCAGAGGAACGTGTGGAAAGCTTTGCAGCTGGCCCCACAGCTCGCCATTGGGATCTGTCAGGTACAGGTGCAGGGGAAGCAGCTGTGGGGGCATTTGGTTCCCGGGTGGTGGAGGTTGGTCCTGTGATGGTGCTGAAGCCAGAGGTAGAGGGGTAGCTTTGGTGCTAGGTGTATGTATGGCTGTTTGTTTGGAGTCCAGTCACCAAGATTGGGCAGTGTTAGACCAAACTGGGTCCCTGTGGTGTAGAATCCAACTATGTTTTGTGATGTTACATGCAACGACAGAGGAACTTGCCGCTAGCGGCCTCATGCTCGCCAGTTTGGACCTGTCAGGGACATGTGCAAGGGAAGCATGCAGCTGTAGTGGCGTCTGGGGTTTCAGGCTGTGAAGGCAGGTCCTGCTGTGCTGGTGCTGAAGCCAGAGGTATGTAGAGGGGTAGCTTTGGTGCTAGGTGTATGTACGGTAAATGTACGGCTGTTTCTTTGAAGGGGAACTGTCATGAAATTGGATTGGGGCCATGTGTTGGAGAAACAAAGTCTGGTTTGTGATGGCTGGCCTGCAGCGACACTAGCACAGGAGCATGCTGAAAGATTTGCAGCTGGCCCCACAGCTCAAAGTGCGTATCTGTCAGACAGGGCTTGAGCGTTTTGTGTGGGGGCGTTTGGTGGTCGAGTTGTAGAGGCTGCTGGTCTTACTGTTGGCTCGTGCTGAAGCCAGAGGTAGAGGGGTAGCTTTGGAGCTAGGTGTCCGGCCAGCTGGTCGTTTGAGGGGCAACAGTCTTTAGATCAAAGTGGGGCCTTGTGTTGTGGAACTGAAGTAAAGTTTGGCTTATGATGGACTGGCCTAGACGGCATTGGCAGATGAGCATGCAGAAAGGTTTGCAGTTGGCCATAAAGCTAGCTCGCCAGTTGGGACCAATCGGTACAGGACTGGTGCAAAGAAGACAGCTGTGGGGCCATTTGGGTTCTAGTTGTAGAGGCTGGTCTTACTGTGCTGGTGCTGAGGACAGAGGGAGAGGCCTAGCTTTGGTGCTAGGTGTATGGCTAGCTTTTTGTTTGGGAAAGACATTGCTACAATCAAACTGGGGTCCTTTCTTATACAGGCAGAATCTGGCTTGTGATGGTTGGCCTACATGAGTGACAGGGTAAACGTTTTGCGATTTTAGTGGCATTTTGCAGCTGATGGCACAGCTCAGTATTATGAACATGTTGAGCAACGGTGCAATAAAAGAAGCTGTGGAAGCATTTAGGGTTCCTGTTACAAAGCATAGGCCTTTACTGGAGCTGGAGGCAGAAAGGAGGGGTAGCTTTGGTGCTAGGTATAATTTGTTTGGTATCATTGTATACTGGGGTCCTGTGGCAAAACTGATGCAACTTTGTCTTGCAATGGCTGCTCTACATGACAGTGGCAGAGTACATATGCTGAGCTAGTACTGTTGAACTGCAGGTCAGTAGTTTCAACTTGGGGCCACAGGAGAGGGAGCTGTGGGGGCAAATGTTTTTTTGGGTGGTAGGGGCTGGTATTGTGCGCTGGAGTTGAGGCCAGATGTAAAGGGATCAGATCCATGCTCTGGTAACTGGTGCATCAAATGGCGAAGATCGTTAAATGTTGTGCTGCGGTTCCTTGCTATTGGCTGCAATATCAGATCCAATCCGTGATGATGGCCCTTTGTGGCGAAGGAGGTTGACCATCATGCAGAAGATGATCTTGGCATTGCTTAGTAGCTGTTATGCATTTGTGCAGGCGTTTGTGCAGACAGCAGGTATATGGCTAGTGGGGGTTGGGCTTGTGCTGCTACTGGAACTGGGAGAGGGCTGTTATGCAGCTGATTACCCCGCTCAGCAAGTGTCTTCTGGATGATGCAGTGATTTCTCACTGGCTGCCTTGCGCTCACTGTCCTTGTGTGGCATTGGTGCTGGGGCTAGCAGAGCAGTGCATCAGGGCTTTGGTGATGTGTTATTGGATTTGGGGGGCAAGGAGGGCGGGCATGCCTTGTGTGCTGAGGTGCCGATATCGTGGTTTAGTGGATGGGAACTAGCTGCAGGAGAATGTAGAGTATGTCTTCAAATGCTGGCCTTGTTCTGAGGGTGTTTGGCTTGCTTTATCACTTGCCCAACCGCTGTCATCGGGCTGGGTTACAACTATGGCTTAATCCACAGATGTCTAGTGTGACTGTAAGGGAAGGGTTGGAGATGGCTGTGGTGTGTGTTCAGGTGGTAGGGCCGGGGCCTGTGGTGGTGGAGCTGGAAGCAAATAGATGCAGATTTAGTTGCTAAGTGATGCTGTGGGAGGATGCACACTGTGCACTGGTAGCTTTTTGTGGTGGGCATTAAAAGCCAGTGCTCAACTTGTCATGCTCTGGACCTCTCTCCTAGAGCAGTGCCGCATTGCTGATGATGATTGGTTTTGTTGTGGCGTGGAGGGCACTATTTGCAAGGTCCCAGTGGAGTCATTTATTTGGCTTTTTCTATCTTGATATCTGTCTGAATCAGTACATGGCGGTGGTTTTAACAGTTTATTACCGCTCAGCCCGGCGTCAAGGAGGCAGAAACAATTAGTTGATGCACAGATACGAATAGACAGTAGGGTCACCTTGGGTAATGTGGCAGCCATGGGAGTTTTGCCGGACGGGATAAAGCTGAGAAACCAGTGGTGCACTTGCTGGCTGCCCCATCTCACGTTAGATGTAGGCCTCATACTTAGTCCTTGCTTCCTCAGCTACTTGACACGGCTGCTACACGGCATGCTGGGTCTGCATGTTCTGCTTTCAGATGCTCTGCTATGGTCCTGGCATTCTTCATTTCCATGAGGAGGGCATCTAGGTGACCTATGAAGGACCTCGGGCTTGTAGGTTGTTTGTAAGGTGCGATTGAGAGCATCCGATGCTCTCCCGTCTGAGACGGGATCCGGCTTGCACGCCAAGGGGCTTACTTGAAGGTCTTCTAGAGTCTGCTGCAGGCACTGGCCTATGGATGGCCTTGGCTGCTTCAATTCTGCTAGTCGCAGGAGTGGACTGGCATAATTGCCTCTGCCTAGTTACTGGTCTGAAGTGTTGTCTCTTGGGTGCATGTTGAGCATCGGGTAGGTAGGGGCTCTTGGCAGGCAGAGGAGGGGCCTAGACCAAGGTCCTTGGCGACAGTACAGCGAGCTCGACCTAGCGGCAGGTATTCTCGCTGCCTTTATGAAATGTCGGGGGGCAGGCTGGAAGTATTAGCAACACATGGCAATGGCGGTGGCTACTCCCATGGGTCCAACCACATGCTTGGCGTTACTAGCCCTTAGCAAGGTGGATTTGTGCCGCAGGCCAAGACAATCACACTGCATATCATTCGACCAGCATTGGATCCCTCATTAAGAGGCTTGCTACAGGATTAGACCCAGGCACCACACTAGCCTGAGTCACCGCATGTGCGAAGTGAGTCACCTTTAAAGCGAAGGGATGCTCGACACTACAGGCAGCAAGCAGCAGATACATATGCACAATAGCATCGAGGTCACATACAGGCTTCAAACCTCGTGCAGTTCGCTTACTGGAGGTTTTTCTTGCCACACCCGGGCCGGCCCAAGTCTCCTCGTTCTTGAGTCCACCCTGATTCTTGACGGCCAGCTGCATGTACGTTCGCATCTAGCATTGCAAAACCGAGAATTCTTTCTTGTGATTGAAACGGTTACATGTTCTGGGCATTTTGACCAGCGCCTGAGCACCCAAACAGCGAAGCGATCAGCAGCGGTTCTCTAGGCAGTCAGCATAGTCCGGTGTCAGACTGAGGACCTGGCCCTGCTTAGAGTGCTCTGTCAGCCTGAATCTATCTTCAAGTATCCAATAGGTACGTTTGGTACAAGATCATGTGAAGATGCGACTTGCGCAATAGCAGTATCTGCCAGACAGGGCCGCAGCATATGCATACTGTTGGCAGAGGTCTCATGGAGCGATGAGTGTGGAGCTCGTGCGCATCATGACCATGTCAAATCATTCAACTTGCCGGGATTGCAGGAGCACTGTTTTCTGCTTGGGGGTGGGTTCTTTGTACTGCAGGCAGTACTAAGTTTGACGGCTGTCTATCCATGAGCTTCCAAGGGCCAAGGCTAACTCCAATATCAAATGTGCATGCAGGTCCTACATAAATGGAGTCCGACAGCTGTCCCTTCAGCCTCCTTTCCCCAGACCTCTGTCAAAGCTTCCTGAAGCAGGCCTTCAAGCAGCTTGACCAGCGCCACCTGTATGGCATCGTCCCCCTAGTCTGCCAAGCTTGGGAGGGCTTGGCGCTCAGCAGCAGCACCAGCATCGATGCCAAAATTAGTACCCTTGAAGCAGCGGACAAGTTAGGCTCGTGGATGCAGAACCATGGCTCACAGTTGAGCAGCCTTAAGGTGTCTTTAGAAGGGGACCTTCAGCAGCTGCTGGGCATTGACCAGACTGTTGACCAGATGCTGGGGATTGAAAACCTTCAGCAGCTGGTGGGCATTGACCAGACTGTTGACCTGATGCTGAGGATTGAACCAGGCTTTGGACGAATCGTGCGGATCTACTATAGCCCAGCTTCTTTCTTCCCGTCTTTGACGACCCTCAGCAACCTAAGCAGCCTGAGCCTTCACCACATGGACCCGCTTCCATTGGGGCGATGGTCAACCCTCCTCCAGTTGACGCAGCTGGTTACTCTGAACCTATCCCACACCAATATCCTGTTCAGCCAAGACTCCCTTTGGGCAGCACTTAGCAGGCAGCTGACGAACTTAACCAGCTTGGACGTCTCAAGGCCCACCCCAGCAGCAAAAACAGTACTCCGCAACTGTAGCCTCGCTCCCCTAGCTGCCTTGTCATCGCTGCAAGCCCTGAAGAGTCTTGCACTCTATGGCGCAACCATCCACGAGTCTGACTGCGAACGCCTCCCACCTTTGCCGATCGTATCATGTGATCTTGTGCTCCCAAACTTCGGCAGCACAATTCTATGTGAATGGCTGCAACGCTCTGCTGGCAGCCTGCAGCAACTTACAGTTTACACAAGACCAACTCTGGATATTGCTCCTCGAGCCTTTTTGGATCCGTAATTACGTTTAGAGGAAGCCCGCATCAATAGAAGGTTTATCTTGACGACCTTGTCTCAAGCAGCTCGTCACTTGCGAGAGTTGACTGTGGACGGGGTTTGCATGTCTTCCAGTGTTCAGCTGCTAGGGGAGCTGACACAGCTAACCAGCCTCACCCTCAGCAATTGCCACCTGGATGATGCAGCAGTGTCTAAGCTGTCTGCCTTGTCTGGCCTGCGCTCACTGTCCCTAAGGGACAATGCTGAGGTCGCAGGGGCTGACGGGTCTATGGCATGCTTAGCTGCTGGTCTACCAGAGCTCACTAGTTTGGACCTGTCAGGTACAGGTGCAGGGGAAGCAGCTGTGGGGGCGTTTGGTGCCCGGGTGGTGGAGGCTGGTCCTGTGCTAATGCTGAAGCCAGAGGTAGAGGGGTAGTTTTGGTGCTAGGTATTATTTTGTATGGCTGTTTGTTTGGAGGCAATTATCAAATTGGGCACTGTTTGGACCAAATTCGGCCCCTGTGGTGTTGAATGTAATCATAGTGTACTGTGATCTTGCATGGCAATGACAGAGGAACTTGCAGCTAGCCTCACTCACACTCACCAGTTTGGACCTGTCAGGTACATGTGCAGGGGAAGCAGCTGTGGGGGCGTGTGGGGTTTTGGGTTGTGAATGAGGCAGGTCCTGCTGTGCTGGTGCTGAAGCCAGAGGTAGACTGATAGCTTTGGTGCTAGGTGTATGTACGGGGAACCTTCAAGAAATCGGATTGGGGCCCTGTGTTGTATAAGCACAGTCTGGTTTGTGATGGTTTGTGATGGCTGGCCTACAGTGACAATGGCAGAGGAAGATGCAGAACGCTTGCAGCTGGCCCCATAGCTCAAAGCGCGAATCTATCAGGTACAGGGCTTGGGCGTTTGGTGGTCGAGGGGTAGCTTTGGGGCTAGGTCTTACTGTTGGCTGGTGCTGAAGCTAGAGGTAGAGGGCCGGTAGCTTTGGGGCCCGGTGTACAGCCAGCTGTTCGTTTGAAGGGCAAGAGTCTTTAGATTCAAGTGGGGCCCTGTGTTGTGGAAGGGAAACAAGGTGTGGCTTGTGATGGACTGGCCTACATGACGGCATTGGCAGAGGAGGATGCAGAAAGGTTTTCAGCTGGGCTCGAAGCTAGCTCAGCAGTTCGGAACGGTCAGTACAGGTGCGACCAAGGCAGCTTTGGGCCTTGGCTTTTTGATTTGATGCTTACGTTGTGAAGGCTGGTTCTACTGTGCTGGCGATGAAGCCAGAGGTAGAGGGGTAGATTTGGTGCTAGGTGTATGGCCAGCTGTTTGTTTGGGGGGAACAAGTTGAAGGTCAAACTCGTGTGTTGTGTTAGTTGTAGAAGTAAGGTCTGGCTTGTGATGAATGGCAGATTAAAGGTGCTGAGATTTTGCTAAGGCTTTGCAGTTGGCAGCACAAGTCAGTAGTGAGTTCAAATTTGTCAAGCAGAAGGTGGGAACAAGGCAGATGTGGGGGCATATGCTGTTGTTGGATGAGTTGGCAACTTTGTGCTGGTGTTGAAGGGAGAGAGGGTGTTGAAGGTAGAGAGGGGTGACATACGTGCTGTGGTGCAAGGCCGTCCGATGAGTCGTTTCGACTTCACCTTGGACCCGGAAATTCAGAGATTCTTTGTTTGTTTTGTTGTTGTTGTGCTACGGTGTCCTGTTGGGCTGCGGCATGTTTAGTGCCGGTGAGTATTCTTTCGTTTGCTGTAGGCTAGGACTGTCTGCATGCAAAAGATGTTGCTATCCGGAGCAATAGGCATATGTGTGTAAGCAGCAATTGGATTCATAACAGAGTAAGGGAAACAAGCAATCCAGTGGCTAGAGGCGAGATCGCTTTGAGGGGTGGCCCGTCATAGGATCTTGAGTGGTACCAGCGAGGCATATCTGGCAGCCAGGAGTCGTGCATGGCCCCATGTTCGTTATTTTAAGCGGCATGTTGCAACAGGGCTCGAATTGAATCACGAGAGCTGGGTAGCCACACTCGGGTGACACGAGTGAGTGTGGAGTTCTACTCTCAGCGCGCTTGGCACGGCAGGTATTGATGCAGACTTCACCTGCCCGTACACTCTACAGACAACGGCATTTAGCCATCATGTGCAGACTTTGAACCCGGCAGCACGAAGAGAGTAGGGCCTTGTGAAGCCGTCTGACTTCACATCGCGCGCGGAGTCCTGTGGACCTTGGATCAAACCTCGTCTCTCATAATAGCTTCTCCGAGTACGTGTTTTCTTGAGAACTGGTGGATGGTTCGTGTTACTGAATCAGCAAGATTGCTGGGGTCGTATGTTGCATTGAAGCAGGCCCCCATGCTTGGAAAAGCAGCACGCACTTTGAGCAACACTTAAGACCTTCTCTTGATGTGCTTTAGCAGGCCTACTTTGGGGCGCATTCGCAGCTTCCGTACTCGCTAAGGGTCTCCGGGATGTTTCTGTGAGAAGTATTCGTAGCCTCGCCCGCACCAGGCCTAGCCTTGGCCGCTCTTTGCCCACTCACCTTGCCGGGCCCTCTAGGCGCTAAGACATGCATTGAAAGCTTTCACCGGCGCCTTAAATCGGTCGAGAGAAGCGTATTACACTGCATGTGCTAACCCCTAACCTTTCTTCACAGGACTGCCAAACTCGGCACTCATTCAAAGTGCTGACCATGGGTAAAGCCCGGGCTCCTCGAATGCACAACACAGCACCTCGAATGCTATCAACAAAGGTGGGTCATTAGCTCACAATGGTGTGCATGTAGCACTCTTGGATTAAAGCAGCTCTCACTGCCGGCCTGACCAGTCACCAAGCAATTGCCACTGATGGAACTGCATATCAGCAGCAGCATATCATTCGGCTACAGTTTTGGCCTCTGCAAGCTTAGCCACCTTCAGCAAATTATAGCGTACCCAGCTTCCTCTAAAGTGGCAGCACTGCATGCAGAAGATCACTCACCCTGACTGAATGGCTCCCGCTTGCAGATTATCACGTACCCCTGAGTGTGTGCTATCTAGCTGGTGTTTATGCAGGCTCTCCTCAAAACTTGTCACTTATAACAAACGGGTCCCGAATCATGCGGTGGTGATTACCCCTGCTGCAGAAACTCTGAAGAAAACGAGCAAGCCTCAAGAGGCTCCAGCCATCATTGACAAGAGGGTGGAGTTCACAATGGATTTGTGTAAGTGCTGAACCAAAGATGTGAAAGCCATTTTGGACCTGACACAGGTTTTCAGCTGCCCAGCAGCCAAAACCTGATTTAGGCAGTTTCTGGGATATTTCTGCTACTCACCTATATAAAAGAATAGGTGCAAGTGCTGTAAAACATGCTGAAGGGTCTCAGCTCAATACATGTTTGAGAACTAAGGACCCATGGCAGGACCCGTGGTGTACCAGTAAGCCCAATCAGTTTTTTAGTGTGTTGAGGGTGAGAGACTGGACAAAGTACTAGAATTAAGAAAGATGATGTTAACCAGGACATGTTGGATGATCTTATGAGATGATTATTACGGCAGCCTTGAAGGTGGATCGATGGTTCAGGAAATCCAACCATTCACTTCACGGCTTCTATCGATCCTTTCATGTTCCCCAATGCAATCAACTTAAATTTTGCTGCGTGCATGCAGTTGTTCCAGGTGTGGTTTGTGAGCACTATCAATTACCTTGGTATAACCTCTGCCCGGCCGATATCACCGTAAAAAGGCATGAACCATTGATGGAGTGGTATCTTGGAGGCGGCAAGCTAAGCGCGGACGATGCGCTGCATGCACCTAACCACACATGATTAACCATGTATTCAACCTCCTGCAGCTATTGAGGTTGGAACCGCCGGTTGACTGCAGCACCCTGCTGCTGAACACCACCTTCCTCTGCAGTTACATATTGAATGATGCCTGGGCATGACAACTGCCCTTTTGCCTGTCCCTGCTGCAAGCGGGTATAGTATGTGTGCCACAGCCTCATTGTGAGACTGATTGTACTTCGTCATGCCATTGCAGTGGGAGACCTGGACGGGGATGCAGACCAACCTTGGTTTGTCCAGCTTGTGCAGACATCGCCCAACCTGCTGGATTTCTACACCTTGACCCACTACCCACCTTACGTCCTGGAACTGGTCATCGAGAGGATTGAAGAGTATCTGGAGGGGCATGCGCAAAGCATTAATGGAGAAGTTGTTGGGAGGATGAGGGAGCATCTCGAGACGTTCAACAGTGCCCTGATGAAGAGGAGAAGCAGTGGCTCTGGCTTTGCTGCAATTCCGCCTGGAATGTGGCAGCGTTGCAGCAGCATTGGAGGTGAGGGTAGTGTAGGCGGGGACCCTACCATCCATGTTATTGTGTTGCACATTCCTTAACACTATGCAGGGGGAAAGCCTGTCTTGTAAGCATCCTATTATAATGTAGGAAGGTGCGTGAGGACTGGCCAGGTGGTGCGGCATCCTCCCGCATGTACTGACCCCATGTAAGTTGCTGAGAATTTTAGCAGACAAACACATATACTAGGAAACTGGTTGAAGTCATGCATGCCGCCCAAATGGCGTGCAGTGATATATCTCATGCACATTGCTTTGTATCCCATGGCCATACATCCCCTTGCATTAAGGTATATCTTGAGCTTCACATGCAGGCTGCCAAATGGTTGGGTCTGCTGCAACTACAGCGAGTGGTTTAGCAA
Organism: Pseudopediastrum boryanum; assembly: GCA_963556185.1. NCBI lineage: Eukaryota > Viridiplantae > Chlorophyta > Chlorophyceae > Sphaeropleales > Hydrodictyaceae > Pseudopediastrum > Pseudopediastrum boryanum. Next base: position 1,492,391 of record OY744501.1, read on the forward strand.
GCCAGTAGGACAAGATGGGGAGCATCGGACTGTGGCTCTGCTGCAGTATCGTGGCCAAAACCTCTGTGCTCCATCCTGACGCTGCATTAACCATGCATGCACGAATATCCTTGGGAAATGCCGTTATTAATTGTCAATAATGCAGGGGGAGCAAAGCCCCTTGCAACATGCAAAATGAATTATTTGAAGGGAGCCACTTGCAGAATGAATGGGACTGCGATTTTTGGACTACTAACGGCAAGAATTTGCATTGCATCGCAACATCTACAGCGGCGAGCAAGACCACGTCCGAGGGGGGATGGCCTGGTCCTGTAAGGCAAATATTCATCAAGAGAGCATCAACCTCATCAAGTTTGCGGTCTTAACTGATACTAGCTCAAGTGGTTCTTGCTACTAAATGGGACAAGCCAACACTCGTCTAGAGGCAGCTGTAGCTCATAATCTTGTTTGTATGTTTACCAGTTTCGTGTTATGTTCTTGCAATATGTTTAGCCTGCGGCTCAAACCTTGAACAGACCGATTCCAGTGAGCGCTTTGTGCTGGCCTGATGTGGTGCTGCAGGGCCGTCTCACAACAGGATCTCCATGAGCAGCACGTCAGCAGCAGCACCAGCAGCACCCCCAATGGCCACAGCTGCCACAGGGGGCAGCACTACTACAGCTGGACATGCCAGCACTAGTCTCTTTGCAGTTGGTGGGAGAGCCACCTACTATGACAAGCAGAGTGGCCAGAACGTGGTAGTAAGCATAAAGGAGGTTGTCCTGGGGACAGATCCGCCTGAGTACGTGATCTCCATCCCAGGGTTCACCACAGACAGCAGTACTGAGAGGTTCACGACCTTGGACCGTTTGAGTCCCATTGCAGCAGCGTGAGTTGGTTGTTGTCAGGATGGATGAGGCTGTACCGCTGCAGCGTGAGTTGGTTGCTGTATTGTACCTCCGTTATGGTTAGGCATATGTTGAGGATCTGGGGATGTGAATAAGGGTTGGTGGACCTCGTGTTCGCGCATACCGGTATGTATTATTACATTTCATGATATGCCATAGCAATAAGTACCATAGGCCCCGCACCTCAAGCTATACCGGTATGTAGTTGCTGGTATTTGTTGCTGCATTGATTGAGGGGTTGGACTGGTTCATGCCTCGAGCAAGGCATTAAACTGCTTGGCTTGCTGCTGACTGGGTCCACCGGTCAGCGCACGGCAAGTCAAAATGGGCTGGCCTGACACACATTGGCTAGCAAGGGATCCAGGGTGGGCTGGTGGCAGCCATTGGGCTATATGCTTTGACAACCTGATGATTAGCCTCTTCAGACAGCTGTGCGATACGTTGTGTCCCGTGGCGTGCAGCAGCAGCTTGCCTATGTACGGGGGCCAGCTGTTGCTGGGCTGACCTAAAGGACTCCAAGCTTGTGGCTAGCCATTATGGTTGATGCATCTTTGTCTTTGATGCTATTTGTGGACTGGCATTGGAGGACTGCTGTGTCCCATCATCAGCCCCTGCCTGCACTAGATAGGAGCGTTGCCTTGACCTTTGAGGGATTGATTCGGCCACATGTATTCAATGTTGGTTGGGTCTGGTTGCATATATCCCTCTGTGGTTGAGTCCTTTGCATGCTTCTTGTACATCTCCAGCCCGTAGTAATCGTCATTGTTTGCCATGCCATTGCAACCGATGGAGGAGTGGGTGGTGTGTTTTGATCATGGGCTCTGTCAGTCTTGGCTGGTGATACATGTTTCAACCAATGACACCAATGACACCAATGACCACGAACGGGGACCTGGTTCGGTGAACTAGCCCCCTATGATTTAAGGCGCTCGTTTGGTGCTTGGGAGGTCGTGGGTTCGAACCCCATCAACGGCCGCTCCGACCCAGAGTGTGTTTGGGTACATATCGCTTCCACGCGGGGTGACGGGCGCACCGTACCGTGCGGTACCGCACGCTGAATGGCGTAAAAGTGGATAGGGTATGGTACAGTTACAAAGGTTGCGAACAATGTTCGATCTCCCATGGGCCACGAAGTAGGCCTGCAGGCTAGTGCCGGGAGGGGTTTCAGTCCCCCAACTTGTATTGTATTGTATTACTGTATTGTATTCAACGGTATCAGTACTGCTTGGTTGGTGGTCTGGAAGCCGTTGTGTTTGGATCCATCCGATGGTGTGTTTGGTCGTTTCGACCTAGCAGCCCTTTGCGGTTGCCACACCTTAAATGTTTAGTTGTTGTTGTTAAGTCACAGGCACTATCGGGGAAGGTGGTCCTCACTAACCAATTGTAGCTCCGTTCTTAACGCCATTGTTTTTCATTTCAATCAGATGCATGCCAGCTTCCGTCTCTTGACTCGCCCGCCGGCCCCCTGACTGCTGGTCCTCTGCAGGCAATTGTCCCATAGACAGTGCAAAGGCTGCAGCACACCTGAGATTGCAGTAGTGAAATCTATAAAGTACAAGTTTGAAGAGTGCTAGGGCAAGCCCAGCTTGGTGCTAATAAAGAACTGTTTAACCCAGTCTGGGCGCCCCATGGTCACCTCCACGCAGGCAGGCAGTTGTGTCAATGACACACAGCCGGAATCCAAACTTACGTTCTGCAGTGCTGGCTAGATATACATAAAGGACACGCCTGCAGAATTCCAGGCCGAGCAATCCTTCCTGACATGTTTTTTTGGGGCAAATAAACCGCCCCGTGGTCACCCGCAGGCGGTTGTCTTTTACACAGCCGAAATCCAAATTACATTCCGCAGTGCTGTGGAGATACACAATAATGACACGCCTGCAGAATGCTAGGCCAAGAAAGGCTTGCCGGCAGGAGTTATTTCGGCCAGTCCGTCGTCACCCGCAGGCGGTTCTCTTGCATACAGGCCAAATCAAAATTTACATACCGCAGTGCTGTCGAGATACACATCACAGACATGCCTGCCGAATGCTAGGCACAGGGAGGCTTGCTGGAAAGAGCTATTTCGGGAAAACCGGTCGGAAGCGAGTGTCCATCGCATCGTCCGCTCCTTCAGCATCCGCTGCACCACCGCAAGGCGCTGAGCTTGTGGTACCGACGGAGGCGCTCGCATAGACGCCCTCAGCGCAGCCTGGGATGCAGTATAGGTCACAGGCTCCCTCGCAGAAGGCACCGGCCGGCACGCTTCGGCACCGGTGTCACTATTGCTCGACGTCCTGACAATAGAACGGTAATAACTAGGCGTGCTTCCTTCATTGTACCGCACAAATGGTCTGTGCGTAGATGTAACCATCTAACCATGTGGCATATGGAAGAATTTCTGTAGATTGTTCCACCTCGCTGTAACAGTGAATCTGAAGTCTGAAGTCGCGCGGACCTACTAGCTCGATCTATCGCATACCTTGCTATGCACTGAGAGATGAATAACATAGTGACAGATTAATCGCTCAAAGACATGTATCTTGGACTGAATGAATTTGCTCTCGCCCAATGATATATAGTGCACCGAGGCTGGGATGGATCCTCACGCATAGGTCTGATGTCGCATCGATGGACCGTCCGGGGGTCCCGACGTGTCACTGCCTTGGCCAATTCTTGGCCAGCAAGGGACTGGTCCGGTCTGTGGCTTGTATCTGCATCCACCACTGCATTGTACCTCGGAACCGTCACACTATCTGCATGAGTCCCTTTATTACGGTTTATTTGTGCATCGACCTGATGTCATGCCGCACCGTTGGTCTTGCTTTTCGTTGCATGTCTCTGCTGCCCGAAGTTGGTTTCTGATCCACCGTTAGACGATTCACAATCTGGCACCCGCTATGCCCTTCTTTTGCTGTGTTTTACTCCCATTCAGGGCCAGCTGACACTTACGCTAGCCGTTGACCGCCGCTTGGCAAGCTTTCTGGGTGTATCCTATGAAGAAGCCGCTCAGATTGCTCTTTAACAACAGCAGTAGCAAGTGGCAGTAAGCCGGGAGGCCTGTCGGTGCTGGCGCACTATCGCTAAAACCTTGTTGTCTATCAAATAGCAGCCGCCGAGTAAGTTTTGGACAGGTATATCTCATCCTGTGGAAGGTTTCTGTCAAAAGCCTTTATGCGATAAAGTAATGGATATACAGCACAGCTGGCAAACAACACGGATAGCCTCTCAGCTAAAAGCCATGATACCTGGGCGTGCTGTGTTTCATTTGGTCAGCGTGGACAGCAATTGTCCACCAAGTGGTATTTTGAAGGAACGTTGCTGTGGACCAGGGTGGCAGTTCTGATGTAGGGAACACGGGTGGCGTGCTCACTTGGGTTGGCGTATGATATCCTGGCAGCCTCAGGGGGCAGCAGCTTAGGACGCTTAGCAATGTTTGCCGACTTTGCTTCTGCTAGTGCTGCTACTTCACTTGCCCCAGTCCTCCTGCTGCTGAATTCACGCACACCTTTGAATTCTACTTTATGCTAGCGGTAGCTGCTGGCATGGCTGATATGGTAGTGATGGTAAGGTGAGTGGTCAAGATATCATATATGATGCAGGAGGGGCATGCTGTCTTGGGTAAGGGGCTGGATGGGCCATGTGTGGGCTGGGCAATATCAATGCCAATAGCACCCCCACTGAATGATGGGACCACGATGTTCCTGCAATGCCTGGTGTACAGTTGGTTGCAAAAGTTTTGGCCGGAACATAAGGCTGGGGTTTAAGCAGCAGCAGCAAGACCTGATTTACAACCATTTATGTTTAAGAAAGTAAACAGGCAGAGCATCAATGTGCTGCAGTTGGTATGCCCAAGTGGTACCACAAGTAGCCTCGCACGCGAGACGTCCCGAGTTCGAGCCCCGGGCGTGCCCTATAAATATACTATATAAAAGCCAGCCAGCCAGCCTTAGCCTTAGCCGCAGACGCAGACCAGCAAGCCTCCCCCCTGTTCCTATAGCCCTCCTGCTTTTTTTAACCTGGCTCTCCCCTTCCACCTCTGCCCCTCCTGTGGTTGCCAGCCCCACACCCCATCTGCTCCCCTCCCACAGCCCTCTCAGCTCAGCCTTGCACTTGCCCCAACTTCTCGCATGCCCTGCCTACCCCCACCTGCCCTGCCATTGAACTGGTATAGCCCCTGCACCTGCTTCACACCTGGTCTATATGCTACTGCCCCTAAACAGTAAAGAAAGGGCACCTGTGCCTGCTGGCAGTTCTCAGCATTTACCCCCTTAAAAAGCAGCAAAAATGCCTCCGCTGTCTCCCTTGCAAGACCCCTGCTTTTCTCAGCAGCCAAGCAACACAGAGCAACAGAGATGCTGACCGCACCCATTGGTGACAACCTGGACCTCATACAGAAGCTGCCTGTGCAAGAGAGCAATGAACGGCCATGCCATTTCACAGAAGCAGACCATTTCCTAACAAAATCTGAGTTTTGGGCCAAATCTTTTGCAACCAACTGTGTCCAATGTTTGCACCTCCTGTTTCCTCAAGTGCAAGCAGAAATAACAGCTGTGTCTAGCCTGTTGCAAAGAACTTGTTGATGCAATTATTGCCTGCTGTGCTAAATTGGTGGCAACCGCAACCGCATTGAGAAAGTGCTTGAGCTGACTTTTCAGATTTTGGTCAAAAGTGGGTACGCCCGTGTGGTCACCTGAGTTAGGGTGCATGGAATGGAACTTCTCCCATTTATCAGCAAGCTTTCCTTGGCTTTACAGTACCATGTCACTAGCTGCAGTCATGCATGCTCTGCACAGCAGGCCCCACATTAGCTATCCCTGCAATGCTGAGCATTGCTACAGGCAGCAAAAAGTGTGGTTTTCAACATGGATGCTTCCCCTGCTGGAGGGGCCCTGCTTCTGGCAATCTTACCATAAGCTTCAAGGTCACTGCCAAGGATTCAGTATTAACAGAAGCTGGTGTGCTTTGCATGCCAGTTTGATGGTAGGAAGCTTCCTTCTACATGCTGCAATCAGCGGCGGGCGAGACGGGCCTATGCTGCAAGGCTGTCACCCACGCTGTCACCACCACTTTGGAGGACTGTTTTCTTTGTCACCTGTCACTGCTTGAAACAAGGTCTAGCATACCACAGAGTTGTTCACTGGGCCAGGCTTGTTGTAAAACAAGACATGTTACGCATATCCCTTCGGTGCAGCACCACCTTCTAGACCCGACGTGCCCTTGCTACTGCTGTTTTAACACTTTCCACCAGATCTTGCCATGATAGTGCTAGCAGATCTCTCAACAACCTCCTCAAAGCATATGTTTTTATTCAGCACCGCTCCCCCTTTCTACAATACCACATCGGCTATGCCAATCATGCTCCACCTGCAGAGAACAGCAGCTCGCTACATGTGCTGGGGGTATACCCTGCTTTGGGGGCGCCAGATATGCCCTTTGGGTATTCCGCATGGCACAGGCAGCTTCAGAGACAGCCCCTGCTCCAGCTGTAATGTCCTATGGCATGTGCTACCAGGGGAAGTGTGCAAGTCAAGGTATCTCAGTTGTTGGTATTTGCTTAGTGTACTGCTGCAGCTGGTGAGGGTAGGGGTAGGAAGGGCCCCCGTCATGGGTTGCCAGCACATGCAACAATTTATTCACCCTGGCTGTGACTTTTGCATAGGTCCAGCCCCTGGTACCTTAAACCAGCCCTGCCCCAAGCCAAAGCCCTTGCCTCTGTCAAACAGCAGCAGCAGAACCAATGTCCACAGTTGGTTGCAAAAGTTTTGGCCGGAACATAAGGCTGGGGTTTAAGCAGCAGCAGCAAGACCTGATTTACAACCATTTATGTTTAAGAAAGTAAACAGGCAGAGCATCAATGTGCTGCAGTTGGTATGCCCAAGTGGTACCACAAGTAGCCTCGCACGCGAGACGTCCCGAGTTCGAGCCCCGGGCGTGCCCTATAAATATACTATATAAAAGCCAGCCAGCCAGCCTTAGCCTTAGCCGCAGACGCAGACCAGCAAGCCTCCCCCCTGTTCCTATAGCCCTCCTGCTTTTTTTAACCTGGCTCTCCCCTTCCACCTCTGCCCCTCCTGTGGTTGCCAGCCCCACACCCCATCTGCTCCCCTCCCACAGCCCTCTCAGCTCAGCCTTGCACTTGCCCCAACTTCTCGCATGCCCTGCCTACCCCCACCTGCCCTGCCATTGAACTGGTATAGCCCCTGCACCTGCTTCACACCTGGTCTATATGCTACTGCCCCTAAACAGTAAAGAAAGGGCACCTGTGCCTGCTGGCAGTTCTCAGCATTTACCCCCTTAAAAAGCAGCAAAAATGCCTCCGCTGTCTCCCTTGCAAGACCCCTGCTTTTCTCAGCAGCCAAGCAACACAGAGCAACAGAGATGCTGACCGCACCCATTGGTGACAACCTGGACCTCATACAGAAGCTGCCTGTGCAAGAGAGCAATGAACGGCCATGCCATTTCACAGAAGCAGACCATTTCCTAACAAAATCTGAGTTTTGGGCCAAAACTTTTGCAACCAACTGTAGAGCATGGTGATAATCATGAACCACAGGCTGGAGCTTGCACATTGGATTCTTAGCGGCTGATCCCCATATCAATGTTGCCGGAAACTGCCAGATCCTGCTGCACCTGCCAGAACCACTGCCACTATTATGCAGTAGTCTAGGGTTTAGAGGTCTAAACCCTAAACCCTACACCTAAACCCTAATCCTGTTGATCCTGCCAGAATCACTCCCGCTATATATTGTTCAGTCTACCTCAGTTTACAGACAACAGCAGTTGGAAGGAGTTATCGGGCAGCAAGTAGACACAGAGCAGCAGCAGCAGCAGCAGCAGCAGCAGCACCAACAGTAGCAGCACCAGGAGGACGAAATGGGGAGCACCAGGGGAGGGAGGACCATGATAGAGCGGGAGAAGAAGAACACGACAATGGCAACTCGGTGAGATATGAGATCTGCCATTAGGCAGATAGTTTATTCTTTGCAACTGCTTGCAAGAGCTGAAGCGGCAGGATGGGAGCATAAGCAGTGCTGTGGGTACCTGGGCACTAATAAAATGCGTATGTTAAGTATCAACTGGGAGAATGTACATAGCAGCAGAGCAATGAGGTGGGAGGCAGGGAAGGGGAATCGAGACTGCCATTAGGGGAGAGAAACAGACATGGGTGAACTAATTGAACAACTACTTGAGAAAACAAGGAGGGGTCCAGTGGAAGTGGGGAGGAGACTGGTTGGGGGGAGGGAAATGGGGGCCCTGGGTTGGGAGGGCATAGTATGTGGTTTGGGCCGGAGGGAGGGGGGGGGGCTCGGGGGATAGGAAGTGAGCCAGTTGCATGCTGGTGCACCTGAGTCTGTCAGGGTGAATGGGTAGCACTAATGCTACCACCCACTTAGAAGCATTCTACGTGGAACAAAATGGGAGGATGTTTTGTTCAGGGTTAGGGTTTAGGAATTAGCTCTGTTAGGGTTAGGTATTAGGGTTTTGAGGTAAAACCAGCATTGTGCGTGGAGACAGGGAAAATTGGGCTGGGAAGGCCAATTGAGTGCTGACGTGCCTGTGTTTGGGTTTAAGGGTTAAAGCAAGCAGCATACATGGAGACAGGGAAAATTTGGGTTGGGAAGGCTTGGAAGTGCTGCTGTGCCTGTGTTTAGGGTTAAGGGTCAAAGCAAGCAGCATACATGGAGACAGGAGATTTGGCCTAGGAAGGCTTGGAAAGTGCTGCTGTGCCTTTGTTAGCTGTAAGGGTCAAAGCAAGCAGCACACATGGAGACAGGGAGATTAAAGCTAGGAAGGTTTGGAAAGTGCTGCTGTGCCTGTGTTAGGGTTTAAGGAAGGAATGGGCAGCGTGTACTGGAAGAAGTGGGTTGAGGGGGTCTTTTAAGCGCTGATACACTTGTGGTAGGGTTAGGCAGCACCATAATAGGCAGAAGAGAGGAAAGTGGGAGACAGCTTGGTGTATGCCTTGTGTGAGACAGGTCGGCACCTATATAGAGGGGGTTGGGCAGCGGTCTTAGGTCTTGGAGAAATCTGCACCTCATGCTGCCTAGGCTTATGTATGCTGTCATCATATATTGCTGGTTGCTTGCTGGACAAATCCCTTCTTTTTCACCTCACTGTATTCGAAACAGCTTGAGGTACTGGGCCCATAGCAATTCTCTCCTATGACATACTATGAAGTGTGATGGTAAGAATAGTTGGACAACTCAGGTGTTTCAAGCGGCAATCATCTCAGTATTGAATGTTTGTGTTGTTGCATTTAGGAATACCATTGCCAGGCCAGCACCTGCCAATGGGGTCACATGCATGCTGGGCAGCAAGAGTACAGCAGTAATATATGGGCATGCAAGAGCGGGTGGCAGCACCTGCAGTCAGCATGATCACAGCAACGACAACAGCAGTTGCGGCAGCAGTGGTGGCAGCAGAAGAAGGAGCTGTAGCCACGGTGGCAGTGGCTGCAGAGTTGTTTGGGGGCTGTGATCACACGGCTGGGGACACCAACTGTGTAGCATAGTTGCAGCCAGCATATGTTGATTAAGTACCAAAAGTTCTATGCGTATTTTTATGCCCATGTATACATGAAGCATCTTCCAAAGAAGTTTGGCAAAAGCGCGGTACAGACTCCACCATCCCTCTGATGGATGCTATAGTTCACATAATTTACAACATACAACCATCCTTTCAAGGATGCTATGGTCCATGATCTCTCTGGATATATATGACCATCCCTTTCTGGATGCTGTATATCATGGCCTCTACTGGATATGACGATACAGGGCTTTTGGGAGCTATGCTGCATGACTTTTGTTGGATATGACCAATCCTTTAGGGAGCTATGCTGCATGATTTTTATTGGATATGACCATCCATTTTAGGATGCCAAGACATGAGGCCTGCCTGGTCAAGATAAAAATATGGAACCCCCGTGACAGGAAGGATGCACTAGCCTATAAAATATACTGGATATGAACATCCCTCTAAGCCTAATTGGGATTCCAACCCTGCAAAGTGAATAATCTTGCCCCAAACCTTGATGGAACAACCATCCTAGGACGGCTGTTCCACTATTGCACCCTGAGTGGAACAGCCGTCCCAGACGGCTGTTCCACTGGTGAGACCCTGCTGAAGAACCCACGTTTTCAGATCTCTTGATTGCTACTGCCATCATCAGCCCTGCTACTGCTATTATTAATTAATACACAACCGCAAAGGGCTGCGCCACGTAACGACTGGCCCCATTACAAATGCTGGACTGGCGAGCGTGAAGGTATTGTCTTGCTTCGGTCGTCCGCTTAGTGTATCAAGCATGTTCAGTGTACTCTTGCTTACTGGCATGTGATTTCATCTATGGCCGACCACGCTCAAGTGCACCTTGTTAGGTGTCCTTTACCTGACTGCTCCTATTTTTACCAGTACTTCGGAACAGAGAAGGACTTAGAGGTCGAACGCCCAGGGGGGATCTCTGGGAAGCAGTTAAGAAAGCGCCGTTCGGGATGGCGCCAGCACATTGCGAGCAAGCACCCCGAGCTGCTCCCTTCTGATTCTGAGTATCTTTCTTGTATCGGAAGCAAGATTCTGGCGAGTAAGAAGAAAGATGCTGAGGAAGTGGCCCAGAATAAGCATGGGTACAAGCCCTCAGCTGGTGATGAGCGGGTAAGTATCAGTTGAGCGGTATGGAGCTAGTGAATGACCGCAGCAGGCGTATGGACTGAGCAACCGTGGATAACTCACCGCTACGTCCTTCCAGAAGGGAGCCTATGAAGGCGTCAAGCAGAAGCCTGGCGAGGGGCAGGATACCATGAAGGACGAGGTCTGGACCTGTATGGAGCTAGCGGGTCCCATGAATCGGAGGAAGGTGCAGCGTGGTGAGGATGTAGAGCTGCCCGCAACTGTTCCCGATGAGCACGCTTGCACGATGGCAGCCAATATGCTAGATATCACATCTGGGTCCTACAGTGTACGTGCCGTGCATGCCATTATTGCTGCTGCAATGGAGTTATCAGCCACCTACTGATCTAACTTGCATGTATGAAAAGCAGCTGCTAGCTGAAAACTCTAAAAGTTGCGTAAATTCACCATCCCCTGAGGGATGCCATAGTGCATAACTGGAATGATGACTTGATACGGCACTCAACTAGTGAGGGTATGGGCGCTCTTACTGTGAGTGAGGGATGCTGATGTAGTGTAGTAAATGTGACTTAGTTTATTGCCAAGCGTACGGGCCGTTTTTGTTTATGTCGACCATCCATCTATCCCTCTGAGGGAGGCCTTAGTCCATACTTCTGGCTTGAACAGTGAGCATATGGACATCATTTTAGCTTCAAATGCAGGTTGGAATAATGGTTAAGGCTGCTGCAGCTCTCGCGTGTGAGACCTATTATAGTGCCATAACCCGTGTTTTGCTCCACATTGCTGTTTCTGATGGTACAAAAGGGCAACCATGAAAGCCTTGCAACATGCATTTGTGCTCTGTTCGAGGTGCACCCATCATTGTGCAGAATGTTGGATTAGTCTGAGGCCGGCTACGTACTTAGATGGGATATGAAATTACATATGGCCAAACTAATCCCTTATCGGCAAGCCAGATAAAGCAGGGGCCAAGGGATGGCCTACCTGAATTTCCTATAAAAATTACCCTGTTGGTTGTAATTCAGTAGCTCTGACAGGGGAGAGGGTTCTCCCCTCTTCTCTGCATAGTTATCCCTCTCTTTCTCAATAGCTCAGACAGTATGGCTTCGAAGCTCATTATGCAGGCTACTGTATACACTGACATGATTACAAACTAAAATAAACGTGTCTATCTAGCGGCCAGTCGGTTGCGGCTGTCACCACCAAGCTTATCTTTCTGCGGTTCTTGAAAGTTGTTTGTGCTGAGCAGCCCATTCCCTGGTGATGTGTGGGTATAAATCGTGTCGTACTGTGTGCTGCAAGGATTTCTCAGCGCAGGAATCCCATGCGCAGCGCGCGGGCAGCGGCAGAGGGAGCGGCAGTGGCACCAGCAGCAGCAACAGCAGCACCCGGAACTGCTGCAGCTGCCACGGGATATGGCATAACAACTAGAGCTGCACATCTCAGCCGTGCCTTCACAATTGGTGAGAGAGCCACCTACTGGGACAAGCAGAGTGGACAGGAGAAAGCTTTCACCACATCTACAAACAGAGCATATGTCTAAAGTGTTGCACGCATTCCTCCTGATGTCATCCCCACCCTCCAGACATGATCAATGCAAAATGTGCCCTGCCGGTACCAGTTTTGGCTCTCGTCAATAGCTCGTGAAGGAGTTCTTTGGCTTTAGCGAGCAGATGCTGTTAATCTGTTGTTAGTGTGTCTTTGGAGGGATGCAAAAGCACGCTGAGCAGTGGTAGGTCAAGATGGGCACTTGTATCATGTTGTGGGCTATGTTCATGTGGGCATGGTGGCACAGACTGATAGTGTAAGTTTGACCCAGTAGGGCAAACAGCGTCACTTTGCATTATACCGACTTTCGTCATGCAACAGGCTCATTTTGCTCATGCAATGGCTTGCTTTTCATGTGGGCTCCTATAGCTTAGGGTTGGTACTGATCGATGCTATGTGTACTTCCTGGGTTGCTTCTGCTGGTGCTTCCAGCTGCTGCTGATGGGCCTCCTAAGCGCAAGGCCCCACAAGGTGGAGCCCCTGCTGTTGCAGTAAAGAGAGCACGAGTTAGTGGCCCTGATGTGGGAGGGACAAGTGGGGATGCAGAGGCAGAGGCAGTGGCAGGTGGGGAAGTACCTCCACCAGTAGCACTGGCGGCCGGTGCAGAAGCAGCAGATGCAGCAAGGAGGGTGACAAGAGCAAGAGCAGCAGCCAGCAAACCTGTGGATGCTAGAAAACAGATACGCAGGCTGGAGCAGATGATGGCATTCTCTGAAAAGCAGCGAGGGGAGCTTCAGCAGCAGTTGATAATGGCGTCGGGCCAGCAGCCACCTTTGCCGCCTTTACACCATGAGCAGCAGCTTGCAAAAGCTCAGGCCCTAACAGCAGCAGAACAGGCTGCTAAAGCAGCAAAAAGTGAGGTGGAGCGGCTGCAAGCGGAGCTTAGCGGCTGCGGGCACAGCAGCAACAGCAACCAAGACTACTGCAGGCATCCCAGCTGCGGCTTGAGGCAAGGGAACAACAGCTGCTGGACAGGTTGGAGAAGCACCAAGCAGCACAGCAGCTGCTGCTGGAGCAGCAGCAGGAGTTGAATAGGCAGCGGCAGCAGCTGCAACAGCAGCAGCAGGAGCTAAATGCACAGCGCCAACAGCTGCAGGAAGAGCAGCAGCAGCAGCAGCAGGAAAAGGTCGTGGTTTGCGCGCATTGCTTGCAGGGCCGGGTGACTGCACAACTAGAGCAGGAGGAGGGTCAGGGGGCACAGCTGGGGGAGCAGCATTTAGCAAGAGGAGCACAAGCTTCACCGGCAACATCCAGTGCAGCAGCAGCAGCAGCTCTCATCGCACTGCGTGCGGAGATAGGCAGTGCTGTTGGCCGTTCAGCTGTACAAACAGGCGGAATGTGCACCCGCACTCGGACAGGAGCTTTGTCTCGGAGAAAGTACAGCCCGGATGGTGGTGATAGCACTTAAGTGTCCGGTCCAGCCCAGAGTATTACTATTGAGTGAAAGTATGTCAAGGACAGCTGGCGTTTGAGCATGAGTGATGGGGATTTAAAAAACACTGTGGCAGGGATCCTGGCATGCGACTAGTGCCACTGAGGGTTGGAAGCTGCAATCGACCTGCAGCTGCGCCACCAACAGCCTCTGTCCACTCAGGCGGCAGCAGCAGCAGACACCCCTGGAGCAGCAGGTAGAGAAGTACATTAGCGCAGCAGTATCATTTGCTCCCAAGGATTATAGGGACACAACCACCCATGGTCAGGCACGCACAGTCTGGAGGATCTGTAACTAAGTAAAGCCCCAGCATTTTGATCTAGGGTGTTGAGTGCAGGGAGGATGAACAGGATGTATGTGGGAGGGGGAGGGGCAAAAGGAGGGGTACGGGGGATTGGTTTTACGATCGTGTAATGTGCAGAATTATGAGGTGGTTGGGATGGAGGTGGACTGTATTTATTGGAGGATTTTGGACTTTTGAGTCATACACTCCGGTACAAAAAGACGTGCCGAGAAAGTACCCTAGCAGCTTGTTTGCTTCAAGCACATTGTAGAATGGAATTAAACAAAGCTTACAAGCCCTCTCCCAGCTCAAATGGATGCTTGTGGAGCGAGAAACTTGAATTTACGTATGCTACTCTCGCGGGCTAGTGCTTCCTCGGGTGAGATTTGAAGGAGTTTCAAAAGCAGCTGCGCCCTGGCAAACTCGAGGGCCCAACTTTGACAGGCTGCCACGCTATGAAACAATGCTGGCATACCATGGGTTCATGACCCCTGCATGCGTTCTCTCCTATAGACTCTACGGCACCCCAGTGCTGCTGCTTTGCCATGCTCGTGCCGTGCACAGACTCGAACTCAGCAAAACTGGACGGAAGCAGCCAGCGTGTCGAAAACGAGTGTCGCTTTCATGCAGAAGCTGTCTACGTAGCAAAAGCTTTAAGGCTTTGTGCTGGCAAGGATACGGGCGTAGAGGGGTCCACTACCAACCCCTGGCGGGTGGCTGCCTGGTTTGCTGTTGCGTCCACTGTGTGGGGATCGAGGTGCAACCTGTCCTAGTGCCCTACTGCTGCTGCGAAGACTGCTAAGTCCCAAGTAAGAAAGCAGCTGCGTGTTCATAAGCAGAGGCCAAGTGCCGCTGAGACCTGCTGCACTTGGCGATACTTGTTATGCCCTATCTCAGTCCCGTGCTGCCTGGGATCTTTATCAGGCGTGCGCAGAATGCATAGTCAATTACCTTAGGAACGTCTTTTTGTACCGGAGTGATGGCGCGCCGGCCGAGAATCAGCCAGTAGGGCCGGGCTTGTTGCCTCCTGCACAGCAAGCAAACGAGGACTTAATGAAAGTCCAATCCAGCAAGCATTGTATGTTAGGTTCTTGTCTACACAAAGCAGCATCGCTGATGTGAATGCGCCATGCTGTGGCAAACGCAACGGCTACTTCTGGCCGTGGTAGCGCAATTAGCAAGGTTAATAGCTGCAAGCCATTCAGCAACGAAGAGATTCTCACTGACTGCTTATGCACAGGTAGAGCATGTGCATATGCATCTCCTGCTTTGGCCGGTCTGGGGTCTACTGCATGTACCAAGAGATTGGCACGGACGCTTCTCCTGCTGAGATGGTCACTGGACCTACCGCAAGTCGGGGTCTTCACAGCCTTGCTGCTAGTGAAACCCAGCGATGCTGTGTTGCTGCTGTTACAGGGTAGCCTTATGATACGGTGTCTTGCATCAGCGGTGCAAAAGGCTCGTTCCCTGCCAGCGCTGTTCGCGAATCGCAAGAGGAGGGATGGAGACGACAAACCCAGGTGAGGTCCGCGTGTAATAGCACTGGCATATAATCGCTGCAAAGTTTAGGCTCTTAAGAAGCCCATGCACCGCCCTGTAGGCTTTCGAAGCATTCCAAGCGGCCTTAAGCTGTACAGCGGGCTGCCCTGCTCACCAGTGACTCAAGAGTCACTGCAATGCTGAGTCACATCCAGTTACACAGGGTTTATACCATCCAAAAAACCCTGGAACAGGACAGGCACCCAGATCCAGTACATAGGGCCCGTCCTGTTCCATCTTTATGTCCAAACACATACATCCAAAATTTATTTCTGCCCCTTCGTGCTCATCTGCCTGCCATGCCCAGTTTTGACCCAAAACCTGACCCCGCCATGCCCTTCACCTGACATTCTTAGCTACATAACCCCCATTGGCATTTATTATTGCCCTATATGTCCTGTGTAAGCTGTACACATCCCTTTTGACTGAGTCAGAAGACACCACATGATCAAAGATCTCAAGCACCTTGTCCTTGCACTCGTCCACTGTTGGCTTGCCAGTGGTATAGCCCCACAACCACTCATCAAACTCACGCTGGATGTTACCATGCACATGCTCAATGACTTTGTGCATGTCTGAGCTGCACTCAGGCAGCTATAGCCTCATGTCATCTGCAATACCCACAGTAGCTAGATCAGCACCCACATGAATCCTATCGTTGTCCCAACTGTACAGAATGTCACCACAGTCCATGCCTTCTGCCTTCAAGAATGGTGCCAATTTGGCCTCTGCATCTTGCCTGATCTGCTCCATGACATCCTCAAACTCCATGGAGGTTAGACCCACTGCTTCCTTCCCTTCTTTGGTCTGCAGGTATCACAAAATGCATAGCAGCAGCAGCAAAAAAAGCAGGGAGGAAAAGAGGTCAGCATGATGAACATACCAGAACAGGTTTCATCAGAACAGTGATGCCAGAGGGTGTACCCCTTACCCAGCTTACTAAATACAGCAGGGTGCTGTGCCTGTGGAGGAGCCTGTGCCTAAACCCTAGGCATGTCTTATGCAAGCAGGTGCAGAGCATCACAAGGCATGCCAGAACCAGGGACTGCAGGGTTTGTGCAGAGCTGTGGCACAGGCGCAGCAATTTTGAGGCCCTGCTGTATAAGATACTAGAGGATCTGGCATTCCTGGGATTGTACGCTGTAGAATGTCACTTGTTAGAAGGGCTGGCATTGGGGTGCACAGCCCAAAAAAACAGTCTAAGGCGACATGCAGTGGATGTGTGGCTTGTGGGTTTGGGGAAGGTGCTGATAGAGCTGGATGGTCAGCAGCACACAGGGAAGTCTTATCATGGGGAGTCAGTGCAAGAGAGGTCTGCCAAAGATGCTGCTGTTGATGCTGCTGCAATTGCAGAGGGTTGGTGGCTCATTCGCATCACCCCTGGGCAAGACAAGTGGATGGCAAAAGCCAAAAGAGCCATTTTAGATGTTGCCTATGAAGTAAAGTATGGTGGCAGTCCCAGGTTAATAACTGTGGACTGCTAGGCCCTCACCTTGTAGTTTTTTCCATCCCTCTGGGCAGACATGCCTGTAGTGCCTGTAATGAAGTGGAGGGTAACCTGTCCAACCTTGGCATTGACGGCTGCATAGTACCGGATTTGCACAGTTGAGCTTGTTATCCTGCCTGCCAGGCGGTGCTGTAGTACATGATCCTCTGGGGTGGCACTGGCCCTGTCTATCCAACCGTGCCGATGCTTTAAGTTGACGTACAAGGTCTTTGCATCCACCCATACCACCCATTCTAGGTCCCTTAAAGGCTTACGCTCTAGCCGCCGGCATGCTGCTATGCGGGCGTTCTTCTGATCCTGCGTCAGCTGGGTCTTAACTGTTAGCTTAGCATGTCCCAGGCTAGGGATCTCTGCTTTCAGCTGTCTATAGACAGTCTTTGTCCCTGCCCCTGATGCAGCCTTGATTTGCTTTGCTATGGGGTTGTCCACACAGAACCGCGCTATGCTGGCATAAGGAGCAGTAAGACCAGCTTCCCTCCACCCTAGGAGCTGCTTGATGAGCTGATTGACCTGTTCTGAGCTGAGTTTGGGCTTTCTGCCAGACCTGTGCTGGCCCCCCCTTACGTTCTGCTGCTTTTTTAACTGCTCGCCCCACCGCTTAATTGCCTTCTCGGGGCACTTTGGCATAGGCAGTCCTGCATTCTGCATCATTTCCTGAAACCTCTCCAGAGCCAAGGCCTTGTTGTAGCCCCCAGAAGCCCATGCTGCAGCTGCAAGAATGCGGACGGGCTCCTTGAGCATGATTCTGCAGCTAAAGCCAAAACACAGAAAGCAGCACACTTTGGCGAAATCCTGCTCAGATTGTGATCAGCCAGTGTGTGCTCTAAACAATAATTAATTAATGGGCAAGCAGGTGTACAGTTAGGCCTAGCCATGTGTTATCCAAATCTGCAAGCAAAGGGTGACAGGGCTCACAGGTGGCGGCAAGTCAACACAGTCAAGTTTGACCAGATCACTCCGGTACAAAAAGACGTGCCGAGAAAGTACCCTAGCAGCTTGTTTGCTTCAAGCACATTGTAGAATGGAATTAAACAAAGCTTACAAGCCCTCTCCCAGCTCAAATGGATGCTTGTGGAGCGAGAAACTTGAATTTACGTATGCTACTCTCGCGGGCTAGTGCTTCCTCGGGTGAGATTTGAAGGAGTTTCAAAAGCAGCTGCGCCCTGGCAAACTCGAGGGCCCAACTTTGACAGGCTGCCACGCTATGAAACAATGCTGGCATACCATGGGTTCATGACCCCTGCATGCGTTCTCTCCTATAGACTCTACGGCACCCCAGTGCTGCTGCTTTGCCATGCTCGTGCCGTGCACAGACTCGAACTCAGCAAAACTGGACGGAAGCAGCCAGCGTGTCGAAAACGAGTGTCGCTTTCATGCAGAAGCTGTCTACGTAGCAAAAGCTTTAAGGCTTTGTGCTGGCAAGGATACGGGCGTAGAGGGGTCCACTACCAACCCCTGGCGGGTGGCTGCCTGGTTTGCTGTTGCGTCCACTGTGTGGGGATCGAGGTGCAACCTGTCCTAGTGCCCTACTGCTGCTGCGAAGACTGCTAAGTCCCAAGTAAGAAAGCAGCTGCGTGTTCATAAGCAGAGGCCAAGTGCCGCTGAGACCTGCTGCACTTGGCGATACTTGTTATGCCCTATCTCAGTCCCGTGCTGCCTGGGATCTTTATCAGGCGTGCGCAGAATGCATAGTCAATTACCTTAGGAACGTCTTTTTGTACCGGAGTGATGGCGCGCCGGCCGAGAATCAGCCAGTAGGGCCGGGCTTGTTGCCTCCTGCACAGCAAGCAAACGAGGACTTAATGAAAGTCCAATCCAGCAAGCATTGTATGTTAGGTTCTTGTCTACACAAAGCAGCATCGCTGATGTGAATGCGCCATGCTGTGGCAAACGCAACGGCTACTTCTGGCCGTGGTAGCGCAATTAGCAAGGTTAATAGCTGCAAGCCATTCAGCAACGAAGAGATTCTCACTGACTGCTTATGCACAGGTAGAGCATGTGCATATGCATCTCCTGCTTTGGCCGGTCTGGGGTCTACTGCATGTACCAAGAGATTGGCACGGACGCTTCTCCTGCTGAGATGGTCACTGGACCTACCGCAAGTCGGGGTCTTCACAGCCTTGCTGCTAGTGAAACCCAGCGATGCTGTGTTGCTGCTGTTACAGGGTAGCCTTATGATACGGTGTCTTGCATCAGCGGTGCAAAAGGCTCGTTCCCTGCCAGCGCTGTTCGCGAATCGCAAGAGGAGGGATGGAGACGACAAACCCAGGTGAGGTCCGCGTGTAATAGCACTGGCATATAATCGCTGCAAAGTTTAGGCTCTTAAGAAGCCCATGCACCGCCCTGTAGGCTTTCGAAGCATTCCAAGCGGCCTTAAGCTGTACAGCGGGCTGCCCTGCTCACCAGTGACTCAAGAGTCACTGCAATGCTGAGTCACATCCAGTTACACAGGGTTTATACCATCCAAAAAACCCTGGAACAGGACAGGCACCCAGATCCAGTACATAGGGCCCGTCCTGTTCCATCTTTATGTCCAAACACATACATCCAAAATTTATTTCTGCCCCTTCGTGCTCATCTGCCTGCCATGCCCAGTTTTGACCCAAAACCTGACCCCGCCATGCCCTTCACCTGACATTCTTAGCTACATAACCCCCATTGGCATTTATTATTGCCCTATATGTCCTGTGTAAGCTGTACACATCCCTTTTGACTGAGTCAGAAGACACCACATGATCAAAGATCTCAAGCACCTTGTCCTTGCACTCGTCCACTGTTGGCTTGCCAGTGGTATAGCCCCACAACCACTCATCAAACTCACGCTGGATGTTACCATGCACATGCTCAATGACTTTGTGCATGTCTGAGCTGCACTCAGGCAGCTATAGCCTCATGTCATCTGCAATACCCACAGTAGCTAGATCAGCACCCACATGAATCCTATCGTTGTCCCAACTGTACAGAATGTCACCACAGTCCATGCCTTCTGCCTTCAAGAATGGTGCCAATTTGGCCTCTGCATCTTGCCTGATCTGCTCCATGACATCCTCAAACTCCATGGAGGTTAGACCCACTGCTTCCTTCCCTTCTTTGGTCTGCAGGTATCACAAAATGCATAGCAGCAGCAGCAAAAAAAGCAGGGAGGAAAAGAGGTCAGCATGATGAACATACCAGAACAGGTTTCATCAGAACAGTGATGCCAGAGGGTGTACCCCTTACCCAGCTTACTAAATACAGCAGGGTGCTGTGCCTGTGGAGGAGCCTGTGCCTAAACCCTAGGCATGTCTTATGCAAGCAGGTGCAGAGCATCACAAGGCATGCCAGAACCAGGGACTGCAGGGTTTGTGCAGAGCTGTGGCACAGGCGCAGCAATTTTGAGGCCCTGCTGTATAAGATACTAGAGGATCTGGCATTCCTGGGATTGTACGCTGTAGAATGTCACTTGTTAGAAGGGCTGGCATTGGGGTGCACAGCCCAAAAAAACAGTCTAAGGCGACATGCAGTGGATGTGTGGCTTGTGGGTTTGGGGAAGGTGCTGATAGAGCTGGATGGTCAGCAGCACACAGGGAAGTCTTATCATGGGGAGTCAGTGCAAGAGAGGTCTGCCAAAGATGCTGCTGTTGATGCTGCTGCAATTGCAGAGGGTTGGTGGCTCATTCGCATCACCCCTGGGCAAGACAAGTGGATGGCAAAAGCCAAAAGAGCCATTTTAGATGTTGCCTATGAAGTAAAGTATGGTGGCAGTCCCAGGTTAATAACTGTGGACTGCTAGGCCCTCACCTTGTAGTTTTTTCCATCCCTCTGGGCAGACATGCCTGTAGTGCCTGTAATGAAGTGGAGGGTAACCTGTCCAACCTTGGCATTGACGGCTGCATAGTACCGGATTTGCACAGTTGAGCTTGTTATCCTGCCTGCCAGGCGGTGCTGTAGTACATGATCCTCTGGGGTGGCACTGGCCCTGTCTATCCAACCGTGCCGATGCTTTAAGTTGACGTACAAGGTCTTTGCATCCACCCATACCACCCATTCTAGGTCCCTTAAAGGCTTACGCTCTAGCCGCCGGCATGCTGCTATGCGGGCGTTCTTCTGATCCTGCGTCAGCTGGGTCTTAACTGTTAGCTTAGCATGTCCCAGGCTAGGGATCTCTGCTTTCAGCTGTCTATAGACAGTCTTTGTCCCTGCCCCTGATGCAGCCTTGATTTGCTTTGCTATGGGGTTGTCCACACAGAACCGCGCTATGCTGGCATAAGGAGCAGTAAGACCAGCTTCCCTCCACCCTAGGAGCTGCTTGATGAGCTGATTGACCTGTTCTGAGCTGAGTTTGGGCTTTCTGCCAGACCTGTGCTGGCCCCCCCTTACGTTCTGCTGCTTTTTTAACTGCTCGCCCCACCGCTTAATTGCCTTCTCGGGGCACTTTGGCATAGGCAGTCCTGCATTCTGCATCATTTCCTGAAACCTCTCCAGAGCCAAGGCCTTGTTGTAGCCCCCAGAAGCCCATGCTGCAGCTGCAAGAATGCGGACGGGCTCCTTGAGCATGATTCTGCAGCTAAAGCCAAAACACAGAAAGCAGCACACTTTGGCGAAATCCTGCTCAGATTGTGATCAGCCAGTGTGTGCTCTAAACAATAATTAATTAATGGGCAAGCAGGTGTACAGTTAGGCCTAGCCATGTGTTATCCAAATCTGCAAGCAAAGGGTGACAGGGCTCACAGGTGGCGGCAAGTCAACACAGTCAAGTTTGACCAGATCACTCCGGTACAAAAAGACGTGCCGAGAAAGTACCCTAGCAGCTTGTTTGCTTCAAGCACATTGTAGAATGGAATTAAACAAAGCTTACAAGCCCTCTCCCAGCTCAAATGGATGCTTGTGGAGCGAGAAACTTGAATTTACGTATGCTACTCTCGCGGGCTAGTGCTTCCTCGGGTGAGATTTGAAGGAGTTTCAAAAGCAGCTGCGCCCTGGCAAACTCGAGGGCCCAACTTTGACAGGCTGCCACGCTATGAAACAATGCTGGCATACCATGGGTTCATGACCCCTGCATGCGTTCTCTCCTATAGACTCTACGGCACCCCAGTGCTGCTGCTTTGCCATGCTCGTGCCGTGCACAGACTCGAACTCAGCAAAACTGGACGGAAGCAGCCAGCGTGTCGAAAACGAGTGTCGCTTTCATGCAGAAGCTGTCTACGTAGCAAAAGCTTTAAGGCTTTGTGCTGGCAAGGATACGGGCGTAGAGGGGTCCACTACCAACCCCTGGCGGGTGGCTGCCTGGTTTGCTGTTGCGTCCACTGTGTGGGGATCGAGGTGCAACCTGTCCTAGTGCCCTACTGCTGCTGCGAAGACTGCTAAGTCCCAAGTAAGAAAGCAGCTGCGTGTTCATAAGCAGAGGCCAAGTGCCGCTGAGACCTGCTGCACTTGGCGATACTTGTTATGCCCTATCTCAGTCCCGTGCTGCCTGGGATCTTTATCAGGCGTGCGCAGAATGCATAGTCAATTACCTTAGGAACGTCTTTTTGTACCGGAGTGATGGCGCGCCGGCCGAGAATCAGCCAGTAGGGCCGGGCTTGTTGCCTCCTGCACAGCAAGCAAACGAGGACTTAATGAAAGTCCAATCCAGCAAGCATTGTATGTTAGGTTCTTGTCTACACAAAGCAGCATCGCTGATGTGAATGCGCCATGCTGTGGCAAACGCAACGGCTACTTCTGGCCGTGGTAGCGCAATTAGCAAGGTTAATAGCTGCAAGCCATTCAGCAACGAAGAGATTCTCACTGACTGCTTATGCACAGGTAGAGCATGTGCATATGCATCTCCTGCTTTGGCCGGTCTGGGGTCTACTGCATGTACCAAGAGATTGGCACGGACGCTTCTCCTGCTGAGATGGTCACTGGACCTACCGCAAGTCGGGGTCTTCACAGCCTTGCTGCTAGTGAAACCCAGCGATGCTGTGTTGCTGCTGTTACAGGGTAGCCTTATGATACGGTGTCTTGCATCAGCGGTGCAAAAGGCTCGTTCCCTGCCAGCGCTGTTCGCGAATCGCAAGAGGAGGGATGGAGACGACAAACCCAGGTGAGGTCCGCGTGTAATAGCACTGGCATATAATCGCTGCAAAGTTTAGGCTCTTAAGAAGCCCATGCACCGCCCTGTAGGCTTTCGAAGCATTCCAAGCGGCCTTAAGCTGTACAGCGGGCTGCCCTGCTCACCAGTGACTCAAGAGTCACTGCAATGCTGAGTCACATCCAGTTACACAGGGTTTATACCATCCAAAAAACCCTGGAACAGGACAGGCACCCAGATCCAGTACATAGGGCCCGTCCTGTTCCATCTTTATGTCCAAACACATACATCCAAAATTTATTTCTGCCCCTTCGTGCTCATCTGCCTGCCATGCCCAGTTTTGACCCAAAACCTGACCCCGCCATGCCCTTCACCTGACATTCTTAGCTACATAACCCCCATTGGCATTTATTATTGCCCTATATGTCCTGTGTAAGCTGTACACATCCCTTTTGACTGAGTCAGAAGACACCACATGATCAAAGATCTCAAGCACCTTGTCCTTGCACTCGTCCACTGTTGGCTTGCCAGTGGTATAGCCCCACAACCACTCATCAAACTCACGCTGGATGTTACCATGCACATGCTCAATGACTTTGTGCATGTCTGAGCTGCACTCAGGCAGCTATAGCCTCATGTCATCTGCAATACCCACAGTAGCTAGATCAGCACCCACATGAATCCTATCGTTGTCCCAACTGTACAGAATGTCACCACAGTCCATGCCTTCTGCCTTCAAGAATGGTGCCAATTTGGCCTCTGCATCTTGCCTGATCTGCTCCATGACATCCTCAAACTCCATGGAGGTTAGACCCACTGCTTCCTTCCCTTCTTTGGTCTGCAGGTATCACAAAATGCATAGCAGCAGCAGCAAAAAAAGCAGGGAGGAAAAGAGGTCAGCATGATGAACATACCAGAACAGGTTTCATCAGAACAGTGATGCCAGAGGGTGTACCCCTTACCCAGCTTACTAAATACAGCAGGGTGCTGTGCCTGTGGAGGAGCCTGTGCCTAAACCCTAGGCATGTCTTATGCAAGCAGGTGCAGAGCATCACAAGGCATGCCAGAACCAGGGACTGCAGGGTTTGTGCAGAGCTGTGGCACAGGCGCAGCAATTTTGAGGCCCTGCTGTATAAGATACTAGAGGATCTGGCATTCCTGGGATTGTACGCTGTAGAATGTCACTTGTTAGAAGGGCTGGCATTGGGGTGCACAGCCCAAAAAAACAGTCTAAGGCGACATGCAGTGGATGTGTGGCTTGTGGGTTTGGGGAAGGTGCTGATAGAGCTGGATGGTCAGCAGCACACAGGGAAGTCTTATCATGGGGAGTCAGTGCAAGAGAGGTCTGCCAAAGATGCTGCTGTTGATGCTGCTGCAATTGCAGAGGGTTGGTGGCTCATTCGCATCACCCCTGGGCAAGACAAGTGGATGGCAAAAGCCAAAAGAGCCATTTTAGATGTTGCCTATGAAGTAAAGTATGGTGGCAGTCCCAGGTTAATAACTGTGGACTGCTAGGCCCTCACCTTGTAGTTTTTTCCATCCCTCTGGGCAGACATGCCTGTAGTGCCTGTAATGAAGTGGAGGGTAACCTGTCCAACCTTGGCATTGACGGCTGCATAGTACCGGATTTGCACAGTTGAGCTTGTTATCCTGCCTGCCAGGCGGTGCTGTAGTACATGATCCTCTGGGGTGGCACTGGCCCTGTCTATCCAACCGTGCCGATGCTTTAAGTTGACGTACAAGGTCTTTGCATCCACCCATACCACCCATTCTAGGTCCCTTAAAGGCTTACGCTCTAGCCGCCGGCATGCTGCTATGCGGGCGTTCTTCTGATCCTGCGTCAGCTGGGTCTTAACTGTTAGCTTAGCATGTCCCAGGCTAGGGATCTCTGCTTTCAGCTGTCTATAGACAGTCTTTGTCCCTGCCCCTGATGCAGCCTTGATTTGCTTTGCTATGGGGTTGTCCACACAGAACCGCGCTATGCTGGCATAAGGAGCAGTAAGACCAGCTTCCCTCCACCCTAGGAGCTGCTTGATGAGCTGATTGACCTGTTCTGAGCTGAGTTTGGGCTTTCTGCCAGACCTGTGCTGGCCCCCCCTTACGTTCTGCTGCTTTTTTAACTGCTCGCCCCACCGCTTAATTGCCTTCTCGGGGCACTTTGGCATAGGCAGTCCTGCATTCTGCATCATTTCCTGAAACCTCTCCAGAGCCAAGGCCTTGTTGTAGCCCCCAGAAGCCCATGCTGCAGCTGCAAGAATGCGGACGGGCTCCTTGAGCATGATTCTGCAGCTAAAGCCAAAACACAGAAAGCAGCACACTTTGGCGAAATCCTGCTCAGATTGTGATCAGCCAGTGTGTGCTCTAAACAATAATTAATTAATGGGCAAGCAGGTGTACAGTTAGGCCTAGCCATGTGTTATCCAAATCTGCAAGCAAAGGGTGACAGGGCTCACAGGTGGCGGCAAGTCAACACAGTCAAGTTTGACCAGATCACTCCGGTACAAAAAGACGTGCCGAGAAAGTACCCTAGCAGCTTGTTTGCTTCAAGCACATTGTAGAATGGAATTAAACAAAGCTTACAAGCCCTCTCCCAGCTCAAATGGATGCTTGTGGAGCGAGAAACTTGAATTTACGTATGCTACTCTCGCGGGCTAGTGCTTCCTCGGGTGAGATTTGAAGGAGTTTCAAAAGCAGCTGCGCCCTGGCAAACTCGAGGGCCCAACTTTGACAGGCTGCCACGCTATGAAACAATGCTGGCATACCATGGGTTCATGACCCCTGCATGCGTTCTCTCCTATAGACTCTACGGCACCCCAGTGCTGCTGCTTTGCCATGCTCGTGCCGTGCACAGACTCGAACTCAGCAAAACTGGACGGAAGCAGCCAGCGTGTCGAAAACGAGTGTCGCTTTCATGCAGAAGCTGTCTACGTAGCAAAAGCTTTAAGGCTTTGTGCTGGCAAGGATACGGGCGTAGAGGGGTCCACTACCAACCCCTGGCGGGTGGCTGCCTGGTTTGCTGTTGCGTCCACTGTGTGGGGATCGAGGTGCAACCTGTCCTAGTGCCCTACTGCTGCTGCGAAGACTGCTAAGTCCCAAGTAAGAAAGCAGCTGCGTGTTCATAAGCAGAGGCCAAGTGCCGCTGAGACCTGCTGCACTTGGCGATACTTGTTATGCCCTATCTCAGTCCCGTGCTGCCTGGGATCTTTATCAGGCGTGCGCAGAATGCATAGTCAATTACCTTAGGAACGTCTTTTTGTACCGGAGTGATGGCGCGCCGGCCGAGAATCAGCCAGTAGGGCCGGGCTTGTTGCCTCCTGCACAGCAAGCAAACGAGGACTTAATGAAAGTCCAATCCAGCAAGCATTGTATGTTAGGTTCTTGTCTACACAAAGCAGCATCGCTGATGTGAATGCGCCATGCTGTGGCAAACGCAACGGCTACTTCTGGCCGTGGTAGCGCAATTAGCAAGGTTAATAGCTGCAAGCCATTCAGCAACGAAGAGATTCTCACTGACTGCTTATGCACAGGTAGAGCATGTGCATATGCATCTCCTGCTTTGGCCGGTCTGGGGTCTACTGCATGTACCAAGAGATTGGCACGGACGCTTCTCCTGCTGAGATGGTCACTGGACCTACCGCAAGTCGGGGTCTTCACAGCCTTGCTGCTAGTGAAACCCAGCGATGCTGTGTTGCTGCTGTTACAGGGTAGCCTTATGATACGGTGTCTTGCATCAGCGGTGCAAAAGGCTCGTTCCCTGCCAGCGCTGTTCGCGAATCGCAAGAGGAGGGATGGAGACGACAAACCCAGGTGAGGTCCGCGTGTAATAGCACTGGCATATAATCGCTGCAAAGTTTAGGCTCTTAAGAAGCCCATGCACCGCCCTGTAGGCTTTCGAAGCATTCCAAGCGGCCTTAAGCTGTACAGCGGGCTGCCCTGCTCACCAGTGACTCAAGAGTCACTGCAATGCTGAGTCACATCCAGTTACACAGGGTTTATACCATCCAAAAAACCCTGGAACAGGACAGGCACCCAGATCCAGTACATAGGGCCCGTCCTGTTCCATCTTTATGTCCAAACACATACATCCAAAATTTATTTCTGCCCCTTCGTGCTCATCTGCCTGCCATGCCCAGTTTTGACCCAAAACCTGACCCCGCCATGCCCTTCACCTGACATTCTTAGCTACATAACCCCCATTGGCATTTATTATTGCCCTATATGTCCTGTGTAAGCTGTACACATCCCTTTTGACTGAGTCAGAAGACACCACATGATCAAAGATCTCAAGCACCTTGTCCTTGCACTCGTCCACTGTTGGCTTGCCAGTGGTATAGCCCCACAACCACTCATCAAACTCACGCTGGATGTTACCATGCACATGCTCAATGACTTTGTGCATGTCTGAGCTGCACTCAGGCAGCTATAGCCTCATGTCATCTGCAATACCCACAGTAGCTAGATCAGCACCCACATGAATCCTATCGTTGTCCCAACTGTACAGAATGTCACCACAGTCCATGCCTTCTGCCTTCAAGAATGGTGCCAATTTGGCCTCTGCATCTTGCCTGATCTGCTCCATGACATCCTCAAACTCCATGGAGGTTAGACCCACTGCTTCCTTCCCTTCTTTGGTCTGCAGGTATCACAAAATGCATAGCAGCAGCAGCAAAAAAAGCAGGGAGGAAAAGAGGTCAGCATGATGAACATACCAGAACAGGTTTCATCAGAACAGTGATGCCAGAGGGTGTACCCCTTACCCAGCTTACTAAATACAGCAGGGTGCTGTGCCTGTGGAGGAGCCTGTGCCTAAACCCTAGGCATGTCTTATGCAAGCAGGTGCAGAGCATCACAAGGCATGCCAGAACCAGGGACTGCAGGGTTTGTGCAGAGCTGTGGCACAGGCGCAGCAATTTTGAGGCCCTGCTGTATAAGATACTAGAGGATCTGGCATTCCTGGGATTGTACGCTGTAGAATGTCACTTGTTAGAAGGGCTGGCATTGGGGTGCACAGCCCAAAAAAACAGTCTAAGGCGACATGCAGTGGATGTGTGGCTTGTGGGTTTGGGGAAGGTGCTGATAGAGCTGGATGGTCAGCAGCACACAGGGAAGTCTTATCATGGGGAGTCAGTGCAAGAGAGGTCTGCCAAAGATGCTGCTGTTGATGCTGCTGCAATTGCAGAGGGTTGGTGGCTCATTCGCATCACCCCTGGGCAAGACAAGTGGATGGCAAAAGCCAAAAGAGCCATTTTAGATGTTGCCTATGAAGTAAAGTATGGTGGCAGTCCCAGGTTAATAACTGTGGACTGCTAGGCCCTCACCTTGTAGTTTTTTCCATCCCTCTGGGCAGACATGCCTGTAGTGCCTGTAATGAAGTGGAGGGTAACCTGTCCAACCTTGGCATTGACGGCTGCATAGTACCGGATTTGCACAGTTGAGCTTGTTATCCTGCCTGCCAGGCGGTGCTGTAGTACATGATCCTCTGGGGTGGCACTGGCCCTGTCTATCCAACCGTGCCGATGCTTTAAGTTGACGTACAAGGTCTTTGCATCCACCCATACCACCCATTCTAGGTCCCTTAAAGGCTTACGCTCTAGCCGCCGGCATGCTGCTATGCGGGCGTTCTTCTGATCCTGCGTCAGCTGGGTCTTAACTGTTAGCTTAGCATGTCCCAGGCTAGGGATCTCTGCTTTCAGCTGTCTATAGACAGTCTTTGTCCCTGCCCCTGATGCAGCCTTGATTTGCTTTGCTATGGGGTTGTCCACACAGAACCGCGCTATGCTGGCATAAGGAGCAGTAAGACCAGCTTCCCTCCACCCTAGGAGCTGCTTGATGAGCTGATTGACCTGTTCTGAGCTGAGTTTGGGCTTTCTGCCAGACCTGTGCTGGCCCCCCCTTACGTTCTGCTGCTTTTTTAACTGCTCGCCCCACCGCTTAATTGCCTTCTCGGGGCACTTTGGCATAGGCAGTCCTGCATTCTGCATCATTTCCTGAAACCTCTCCAGAGCCAAGGCCTTGTTGTAGCCCCCAGAAGCCCATGCTGCAGCTGCAAGAATGCGGACGGGCTCCTTGAGCATGATTCTGCAGCTAAAGCCAAAACACAGAAAGCAGCACACTTTGGCGAAATCCTGCTCAGATTGTGATCAGCCAGTGTGTGCTCTAAACAATAATTAATTAATGGGCAAGCAGGTGTACAGTTAGGCCTAGCCATGTGTTATCCAAATCTGCAAGCAAAGGGTGACAGGGCTCACAGGTGGCGGCAAGTCAACACAGTCAAGTTTGACCAGATCACTCCGGTACAAA
This sequence comes from Pseudopediastrum boryanum, assembly GCA_963556185.1. NCBI lineage: Eukaryota > Viridiplantae > Chlorophyta > Chlorophyceae > Sphaeropleales > Hydrodictyaceae > Pseudopediastrum > Pseudopediastrum boryanum. Next base: position 1,521,548 of record OY744501.1, read on the forward strand.
AAGACGTGCCGAGAAAGTACCCTAGCAGCTTGTTTGCTTCAAGCACATTGTAGAATGGAATTAAACAAAGCTTACAAGCCCTCTCCCAGCTCAAATGGATGCTTGTGGAGCGAGAAACTTGAATTTACGTATGCTACTCTCGCGGGCTAGTGCTTCCTCGGGTGAGATTTGAAGGAGTTTCAAAAGCAGCTGCGCCCTGGCAAACTCGAGGGCCCAACTTTGACAGGCTGCCACGCTATGAAACAATGCTGGCATACCATGGGTTCATGACCCCTGCATGCGTTCTCTCCTATAGACTCTACGGCACCCCAGTGCTGCTGCTTTGCCATGCTCGTGCCGTGCACAGACTCGAACTCAGCAAAACTGGACGGAAGCAGCCAGCGTGTCGAAAACGAGTGTCGCTTTCATGCAGAAGCTGTCTACGTAGCAAAAGCTTTAAGGCTTTGTGCTGGCAAGGATACGGGCGTAGAGGGGTCCACTACCAACCCCTGGCGGGTGGCTGCCTGGTTTGCTGTTGCGTCCACTGTGTGGGGATCGAGGTGCAACCTGTCCTAGTGCCCTACTGCTGCTGCGAAGACTGCTAAGTCCCAAGTAAGAAAGCAGCTGCGTGTTCATAAGCAGAGGCCAAGTGCCGCTGAGACCTGCTGCACTTGGCGATACTTGTTATGCCCTATCTCAGTCCCGTGCTGCCTGGGATCTTTATCAGGCGTGCGCAGAATGCATAGTCAATTACCTTAGGAACGTCTTTTTGTACCGGAGTGCATATCTGGCGACTTTGGTGGTCCTCACTGAATAGGCGTGCTTTCCTGACCGTACACTACAACTCTGTGTCACCAAGTAATGTTGAGTCGAGACTATGTTGAGCCAAGCTGCTGGGTGGGGCTCGATGGAAGATGCCTTTCCTGCCAGTAGACCTGGTGAGAACAAACACTATATGCGCTTTGTGCTTCTCATTGTTGGCTGGGGCTCGTGGAATACAAGAAGCCACAAGTATTTGTGATTTGTTCAGGGGTAGGCCTTTGCTACCAGGCATGTCTGTCTAACTTGGTGTTGGCACATGGCTGGTGTTGCTCACATGCCAAAACTAGCAGGCACAGTATGTGTTGTGGTGTGATGTGCCAGCAGACGTCTGCAGGCACATGTGTGTATGTATGAAGCCGCAGGTTAAGCCCAAAACCTGCAATGGTTCTGACGATTCTTGGGTGCATCTGGTCAATAGGCTCAGATGATACAATGCTTCCTAGGTGTGTGGGAACCAAAATGGGAAAACGCAGACACATTGAAAGCGCTTGGGTACGAAGAACAGGTTAATGAAACAATGGAGATATACACATCCAAAAACTCTTCAGGAGTTGATGGAGGAAGGCAGAGTGCTAGGTCTAAACCACCAAAAGACCAGCATCTCACAAACTGGGAGAAGCAGGGCAATCAGGGTCCACGCTTGCACAGCACAATTGGCGAGGACGCCCGTCAACGGTGCACATTTGTTACGGAAGACACAGACCCTCACGCGGATATTGTGGGCACTGGGAGGTTTGAAATCCAATACAGGCAAGTGCTCAGAAGGTATCAGGTAGCCACAGGAAATAAGAAGGACTATGAAGTAAGAATGGCGTGCATCCACGATCCCGCTGGACGTACTGTGGGGATGATGACACAGGAAAGACTTGCACTACTCTATCACAATTATGAACAAGTGATGAAAACCAGGTCTGTTCTGGTGAAAAAGCTCAAGCCAAAGACCTTTGCAGAGGAAGTAGCCAGCCTTGTAAAAAGGTACAAGACAGGACAACCCGTCCCAGGCACTAATAGGAGAGTGGATCTTACCAACCACTGGGCCACGCCCCCAGGTATTTATGACACATTTCAAGAGACATTCCCAGGTCTACGCAAAGAGCGCTTTGCGAGTCCGCTGAATTACCACAGTGGCATGCAACAGTACTGGAGTTGCTTTGAAAGGGACCAGCTGTTCCGGGCCATGCATGATGCATACACATGCCAATGGACAGGGTACTCGGTTGCAAACCCTGAGTATGAATCAAAAGAGATGTACAAAGCAGTATCATGGGCAGTACACTCAGCACAAAACACAGAGACGCCTACACTCACTTTGTTCGTCCTACCAGCATGGACGGAAGGCAGTAACACTGCCTACATGAAATGGGCACAGAAGATGCCAGACACATGCAGACTGTTGGCAACCATACCAAGGAAAAGCTTTAAGTTTATCCAACCTCAAGCAGCCACCCTGGGCATTCCCCCTGAGGACACAGGCCATCCAAAATGGGACATCAATATACTTGCTGTAGGCAATGCTGCAGGGTATAATCAATGTTTCCCAGATACCGAAGCGTCCAGTAGCACCTTCAAGAAACACCTGATCCAGGCGGTCAACCAACATGCCCATCCAAGTACCCCTCTCACATGGGGCCACCTCCAACACCACTGGCCAGACCATTCCGCTGGTGTCAAGGACACAGAAGTAAAACTTGATAGCATACTGTATAGGCCGCTCGATAAGATCAAGAGCGCCCCCTGTGATCAAAGCTTGCCATACTTGTCTCTAGCTCCATCCCAAGAGCACATGCACCAGCTCGCAGAGCAGCAACTGGAGCTCACAAAGGCAAAACCGTTGAAATATAATTGGCAAGAGTTGGTCTACACAGACGGTAGCCAGCGAAAAGCAGAGGGACGTGAGGGTAGGGAGACAGTCACCCTCGGCTCAGGGTTATACGTGCCTGCCACAGCCTCCCAGGCAGAGCGTTTCATCAGTATACAAGCAGCAGCGCCAACCAGACATAATACGGCTTACCGGGCAGAGCTAATAGCCATACTGGGGGCCCTGAAATTGGGCTACAGCCAGATTATGACCGACAGTGTGAACTCTATATACTCTATCAAGGCCGCCATCTACTATCCGGCAATTATTAGGTTCCACAGGCACAAGAACCTTCTGGAAGAGATCAAAGCCGCCGCTTTGGCAACAGGCGAGGATGTAATGCTCATCAAGGTGCGCGGGCATGCCGGCATACCAGGGAACGAACATGCAGACGATATTGCCACGACCGTAGCTGCAACAGGGCAGGCTGAAGTTGACCTCTCAACAGTCGAAAGCAACTCCAGACCCTTGCAGGTTTGGCCAGTACAGAAGACATGGGAAGAGGATGAACTCAGTCTAGATGGAATGAGAGTTCGATGGAAACAGATAGAAAACCTGGATGATGCACTGAGCAACCGAGTGCATGCCTCCAGTGACTACCGTGAACTTCGTCTTGGAAAAGCAGACACTTTCACAGTGTATTACAAGGGCATGCAGACCGCGCTTCCTTGTATGGCCGACAAATACATGGACACTTGGGTGACCCTTAACGGCATCACAGAAGGTATGAAGAACACGAGAGTGAAGTACCTTACAGGGCAACTACCGACGGCCAAAAACCTGCAGAGATATGGCAAATGCAGGAGCAACATATGTCCCTGCTGCAACAAGCACCCAGATGGGGGACACCATGCTGTTGCCTGGTGCCCAGCTGTTTCGGGGCTTGTGCAGGAAAAGCACAACAAAGCAGTGCGGATAATTACAAAGGCCATTGCACAAGGCGACATGGGAGCTGACAGTATTGTCTATAATGACGGAGGTAGTGCCAGTAAATGGGCACGTGCTGGAGTGGCTGAACTCCATAGAACGAGAAAACATATACCTAGGGATTTGATCTCCCAAAAAGAATTCCAAGGCTGCAAAAGTAGGCCAGACATTATTCTATACAGAAGGAGGCAAATTAGAAAGACACCAGAAGGTCAATGGCGGACAACTCCTGCAGTAGTCACGCTGGTAGAAATCAAGTACACACGTGATACAGACCCAAGTCGGACAATGCGGGACCCATTCATGCAGCACAGCGAGCTGCACAAACTGCTAAGAGAGAGACATCCAAGTGCAACTATCGAACGGAGATCCATCATATTGGGAGTTGCAGGAGCGTTATACAGAGAGTGCACCATACGACAGCTGCAACTTCTTGGTGTAAGAGGGACACATCTACACAGCACAGCTCACAAGTTACAAAGGCATGCAATCCAGGCTCTGCATGAGACCTGGAAAGCAAGACAGGAAAAGATATACAAAGGACCGGCCAATGAGCCTGGAAACAGGGCCTCTCCAGTGGGGAGGCCACAATCTTTGGGTGGGGGGGTACGACAGGGAGGGAGGGAAGGGGGGGATGAGCGGGATGTGGGAGGGGGAGCTAGGAGGGCAGAAGCAACTGGAGAAGGGTAGGGCAGGCGTGGCCACCCCTTCTATGGCGGATATGGTGTAGTGTGCGAAATGTGAGGTGTTGGGATGGAGGTGGATTGTTTGGTTGAGGAGTTGGACTGGTGGAGTCATACTCTGGGGTAGGTGGTCCTCACTAAGTAGGCCTACTTCCTTAATTGTACGCCACAAATGGTGTGTGCGTAGATGTAACCATGTAACCATCCTAGGTGTGACTTGTTCTTCGATCATGATACATGCATGGGTTGGATCGAATGGTTACGTGTGTTAAGATTGCGTGTTGGTAGCTTTTTGGTGTGGACTAGGTGACAGCCCAAGTTGTATATGATTTCTTACCGCAGATTTATACTAGCAGGGCTTTTGCGCTTTGCCTGGGGTGCTAATGTGTTTTTGTGCTGTGGTTTGGAGGGATAATGGTGGTCAGCATTGGTCGAATCCCATGTATGCTGTAGTTTTTATTTCGGCCCTTTGCTTGGGGCTGCAGTAGCCTCGTGGCCTCATTCCGTGCATGCTCATGGCAAAGGAAGGCAATTGATGTGCCACAATCGTAAGCCTAAGTCCTGTAATGTGATGTGCCACACGCTCTGAGGGAGAATTCATGCATACCTTTGTGTATGATTCTTGAGTGGTCTGGTGTGCATTATCGGGCCTCGGTTGTTTAGCCATTGGCAAAGCTGGCCTTGCAATTAGTTCTTGATTGATCGGATTGATTGATTGATTGATTGTTGCATTGGCACACATGCTTTAGTCCCCTGCAGGCTCGCTAGTGTTTGGAGCCTACGGTATTGTGGTTCTGGAGTTGATCCCTACAGGATGACAGGATCATACATGCATGTGTGCAGTCTGCCTGGGCAAGACTGAATGGTCTGCGGTTTGGGTGTCATCATGTTGTTTCAACAGTGGATTTCTCAGCAGATTAGAACACTCATTTCAGTACCTGGAAGTTCACCCTGTATGTTGAGGTGAGAAGTTGTCAAGCTTGTTTGTGTGACATGTGTATGATACTGTCAGCACTCATCACTGCTGAGGTCAGAATGGTGCATGGGTCAAATGGTACTACAGCCATATGGTGTAGTATGCAACAGGATTAACATGTGAGCAATTGTAGTTTGAGCAGACTCGGTTGGTTGGAGGGCGATGTGTGCACTGCAAGTCTAGCCTGAGCAAGGTGGAGCAGCTATGGTGGCTGTTTCGCTCAGCAACTGCAGAGGCCAAGGCATGCCCCTGGCTGCAGTCTGCCCAGCCAGCATGGGTTGGGTGGAGGCAACTGAACCCCTCATACTTCAGCATGTTGTCTAGTTTTACTGACGATCCAGTGCACGGTTTCTGTCAGTATGACAGGCTGGATGGTTGTCCATTTGTGGGGGAGCCTTTTTTCCTTCACTTACTATTGGCAGTGCTTGTTGGTGATTGAGAGAGAGAGAGAGAGAGAGAGAGAGAGAGAGAGAGTTCTACGCAAGGAGACCGTGTATCGTTCTCCAGCGTGGGATTGTGGGCAGGGTTCCTTGGTGTAAGGATTTTGTTGATCACATGCGGGCAACTGGCGCCAAGGGACTGGCTTTTTGCGTTATCCGAGCGTCCATGGGCACCCTGTCTGTAGCATTTGCGGGCCGCCCGGGGTGCCCCTGTCTGGCCTGCAATGGCATAAGTTCCGGAAGCAGGCAGGCCTACATGTGGAAGTCTTTTTTTGCGAAGTGTGCTTTTATCTTTTTGGTTCAATGTGAGAAACCAGTGTAGAGCTGCACTCCTGTGCACAGTTGGCGGGTGTTGCACAGCAGCATATCGGAAGGAAACGGTGGATGTAGACTAAATGTGGGTCAATGCTGATATACGCTGATCATGACATGCCAGCACTGACACTCTCTGGCTCAGATTAAAGGTAGTCCATGGAGTCTGGTAGATCTCATTATATAATCAATGCACGCAGGTATTGATGCCTGCGGGATCAAAGCAGCAAAGCGCAAAAAATATGCAGGGGCTTCCTTCAATTTGTTGTTGCCCTGAGCTGGGCACAATCATCTTAGTCGTTGCTGAATTCCTGATTGGATTTTGGAGGCTATCTGGGCGTTTCATAGTCAGGAGCATGCAAGTTTCTATCGAGCCCTGGCTGTGTATTTGTGCAAGGACAATACCAGGGTGACAGGCTTTGCAAGATGGTTGGTCCCAAGGGGATTATGGTGGTACCATTGCTTGCCTGGCTAGCACCATTCTGACTGTGTATGCATGCCACATAGTAGGGGCTCTTTGTGGTGTTGCATATATGTGCATGAGAACTTGCTCACAGGAGATGGGCAAGTTGTCTTGTGCTAATACTAATGATGAATTGGAATTTGTGTCTGTGACAATGAGCCTGGCTGGGAACTTCTGCCTTTCCATAGCCCTGTGGTTGGGCATTGCTTGCAAGGTTGCTGTCTTGCACATCATCATCTCTCTCTCTTTTCTGCACATCATCTTAGCCATCAAGGTCATTCTTTTCAGAGTAAAAATGGGTGGTGGACTCTATGAGGGTCTCTCTTAGTCTTTCATGCAGCGTGACATTTTTTTGTCGCTGCACTCAAGCATGAGAGCATACGGTCCTGGAGCTTTCACGTCAGAAGCCCGTCTTGCCTTACTAACTCGCTAGTAGTCCCAATCGCTAGTGAGCTGCACTAAACCTAGCAATCACAGTATAGGGTTAGGTGTTTGCGGCGGCATGCGTTTCAGGCTCATACTGATCATATACCTGAAAGAAAAAGGGTGCTGCATAAGTGCTGCACTAGACAGATAGGTCACACACCCCTGTGATATGATCAGGGCTCAGCTGAAACTTGCTTGAATCCTTAAACCAAGCGATCGCAAAGCACTATTGGTATACAATATTGTGGCCCAAATAGGACCGCATGCAGCTAGTCGCACCATACATTTAATCAGCCTGAAGGAAAAACAGGAGTAGGAGGGCAGCACCTCTAGCCCAACTGCCACTCAGCTCCAATTAACTAAACTCCAGCTCGACCTGTAACGCCCAGCGTTTAACGCTCACTCCCTCACAACCCGTTAGTTATATGCTATGGTCTGAATATCCATTATCCCGGCGGCAGCCGCAGCAGTGTTTTGGGAACACATACATGGATATAGCATACCGACAGACAGCAATCAGTGGCCGTGGCCACCCAGATAAGCACGATGCTGTGAACTTCCTGATCTGGCCTTTACTGTGCCTGCAACAGTGCGGAGGAGAGCTGTGGTCTCCTTGCCCTTCAGCACCCCCTGGCGGCGGGTCATCTTAAAATGGGAGATATTGTGCTGTGTAGTGCCGTTCAGGGCCAGGTCCTTCAAGATCTCTCCAAGCAGGGGTACAAACTTCATGGCCCTGCAATACAACAGAAGAGGGACCTCGGTATTTCTGATGTGAGTAGCGAGTGATGCTAAGACCAATGCTGCTGCAAATCTTTATGCTTCATATATACTCCTTGGACAATCCAAAAGCAGTTGTAACTGTTGCGAGGATATGCTCGTCAGTGCTTGTGGCAGTTTGCAGCATTCTAACACCACCACCACCACCGGGCTTTGCCCGCCCATTTAGATGCAAGCATGCTTAGCATCCTGCCCCCGAAACTGATGATTGGCCTTATCATTGTGGAGAACTTAAAAGGAGCCAACCTCGGCTCCGGGCAACTAAAGGAGCCTATGGGCCACGGGAATTCCTGAATGTGTCCAACCAACAAAAATCATTCAGAGCAGAATGAGGGCTGTAATCTGAAAAAAAGGTATTGTGCACATTCTGGCTAGTAAGGGACTGGATCCTCCTCATTCCGCCACTGCGGATACAACCGCTCAGCATTAAAACAAGCCACCAACTTTGGCTCTTGATTTATTAACTCAGGAACCTTCCCTCGTTCCCACAGTTTAGACCCTAATTGCAGAAGCCCTGCATAATGATCACTGCAAAGCGCGAGAACAGCTTGCTCCAAAATTTCACTCTGATCTGTTGGAAAGCAGGGCACTCAAATACAACATGCAATTGATCCTCAACAGCACGGCGCCCAAAACACCAGTTTGTTGCCATCTTTCCTACTTACAGTCGGTGTAGGGTTAGGGTCTAGGGTACGGGTATGAGGCTGGAAGCCAGGATTAAGGGTTAGGCTTGAGAATAGGGATTCTTGCTTACCATCCTGCACAGAACACCACCACTTTTTTGCCTCTGTGTTTCCATCTGTGCCTTCAGGCAGGAAGTCCAGCACAACGTTGTTGTCATGTATATTGGTCTGCAGGCAGCTGCCCGTGAGGTTGGGGTCAGGGATCACACCCCGGCAGTGCTTGTGGATGAAGCCCTGCAAGGGGACAGTATGCACCAGAAGCAGCAGATAGCATGCAATTTAATCACTGCAAAGGTATTGGAGCAACTTGAGCAACCCTAACACATCTCAGATGATGTGCAGCTACAGATGTCGAAGTGGGTGATCTGATCCAAGAGGCAGCGTGTTGAGACTGTAGGTTGACCCTAAACCCTAAGCCTTAACCCCTCAAGTTTTTAACCCTGCCCAGGTTGGGATCATGTCTCCCTACAGTATGACACATACACTGGGCCCCCCTGTGTGATAGCACAGTGGTAATCCCTCCTCTCCCCCTCCCTTCAATGTGCTGTCATAATCATCCAGAGATCTGTGGAAGTTAACTGAGATGCATATGAGATGCCCATACCACTTCCCCACGCCTGCCCACTTAGCTTACACTCTGCCTTTTGTTGGTATGCTCAATTGATATGGAGGATATCAGCCTATGTTTTGCAAATGCTTTCATATGTAGTACCGCAAAGCAACCTGATATGTATGCTTGCCTGCATCATGTTTCGATGAGGGATGAAATGTGACCCCCCCCCCCCCCAACGTACTTGTGTAAGCCTGAGGTCGTCCTCTGAAGGCCCTGGCTGCCGTTTTGCTGGATCCCCTATGACACGTGTTGCTGCATCTGCAGCAATGCGCACCATACCAGGAGGCCCCCACTCCAACTCAGGGAACCCGTAAAACAGGTTGGTCTTCCCATCTGGGCTGTCTGGCCCAAAGTGGAACCACATGGAGGCAAACAGTGGTGGGCTATTGCCTGTTCCTCCTGCTCTTGCTAAGTCTGAGACAGCGTAGTAGGCATACACCATCCCCCAGATGTCCAGGCCCAGCTCAAAGCCCAGCGGTTTAAGGATGCTGTTGGTGTACACCCCGCAGGTCACTATTGCCTTTTTAGCTCAGACTGTGACGGTGGTGGGTGGCAGGGAGGGATCTGCGCCGGACAGGGGGACAAGTGCAGGACAGCAATTGATGCGGGAGAAGCTGTGGGAAGTGACAAACGTCAGCACACTCTCAGGCTTACATGAGCAGTTAACATGTGAACAGAAAGCAGCACGAAATCCTAGTGACCTACAAGTTCTGTGGGAGTTAGGGGAACAATGTTATGTTACACCAGGCGCCCTTCCCGCAATCCCAGGCCCAACCCACGATCTCCTTGTGCAGCTGTCTGTCTGTTTGGGAAATTTGAATAAAGTAAGGAAAAAATACAGTGCTCTTGCGCTGTTATCAATAATCTTGCATTCAAGGACATCATACCCGCAAGGCACTTTGCTAACTTTTGAATGAAGTGTACAAGGTGTGAGAAGCTGCATAGACCTCGCTGTTGTTTGTGACAGCTTGAGGTGCGGGGCCTATGGCACTTTTTCCCACGGCATATCATGAAATGTAATAAAAATAGATCTGCTGCACACCAAGGTCAGTACACTGGTTAAATCGTCTCACCTGCATCGTTCTGCTGGTACACCAAGGTCACTGCAGTGTTTAAATCAGAAGCTGCATGGATCTGCTGCACACCCAGGTCAGTACACTGGTTGAATCCGCTCACCTGCATTGTACTGCTGGTACACCACCTCTACACCATCCATGTCCTTGTACATCATACCAGTGACCTCAGCATACTCATGGTAGGTCACCCCCAGATCCTTCCCCAGCTTGTACAGAGTGCGAGTCAGCAATGGCACATTGATGCAGCCGCAGTCCTGCTTAGAGTTGATGCCAAGGTAGTTCTTGGGCAGGTTGGTGAAGCCATACTCCTTCTCAATCCCTTGTGCTGAGAGCTTTCTGAAGGGCAGGCCCAGGCGGTTCAGGTTCGGTACTGGCCCGAGCAGCGTGCCTTCTGGACCATTTGCTCCGTAGTCAGGGTCTCCAAAGTTCAGCAGCCCTGCATCCGCCAGGCACAAACATGAATGCAGGAATATGCAGAGTCAGGTCCCAGAGGGCATGAGCTGCTTGGTTTGCTTTCAACCATTTAGCAGGAAACGCTCGGCAGCTGCAATGTAAGGCATGACAACTGGATTTAGTTCGCTCAGCAATTGCAAATAGATCCGAGGCCCGTATGTGGCAAGTTGCATGGCATGGCATGGATTCAAGCGGCACATCTGAGTTTGCCACGTAGACCCTAGCCCTGGGCCCTGACCCCATGTCTTCAATCACGGTTTTGGCTGCTGTATCCACGCCCCAGCACCAGCTTGTGATTTACAGGCAGTGCTTGCGTTTCGATGTTGCACTTCAACTTTGTAGCATGGGTGTGATGCCTGAGTCTCTATTAAGTACAAAGGCTTCAAATGCCGCCCCCAGTATATAGAAAGTAGCGAACAGACAGGAATTGGAGCTGTGGCAGTGTGCAAAGATACTAAGTGTGGCAGGGAACACATGCAGAAACGGTAGCAGTAAAAGTCTCTGACCCTGGCAGAATGCGCCATGGGAGGATAGTTTGTGTCTCTATAGCAACATAGTGCCTTCAACAATTCCATATCATGAGTTTATTTTCAATTCCTAGTTTGTTCAATCTATGCAGCTGCATGAGTGCTTGCCTGCTGTACAGTTAGTCATGGGCGGGGGGACACTAAAGTACCAATGTATGCCCAAGCCAATTTACAATACAAATGTATGTACAAGCCAATAATGAATCGAGTGTTCTTTGCTAAAGAGTGCCGCTGGCAGAGTGCTTACCGCTCCACTTGATGAGATGCTCTCCAGAGGACTTTTCCAGATCTTTCCACTTGTTTCTCCCAGCAAGGGCAAGGTCAGCAGCCATGTAGTCCTCAGTGTACATGACGCGGAACATGCGGACAAAGTCTCCACTGCTGCCAGAAGCATTGAAAAGCGTGAACCTCTCCAGGACCAACACCTTCTGACCAGCCTTGGCACATTCTAAGGCTGCCGCCAGTCCCACCTGATAACAAAAGCCACAGGTAGAAAAGGGGAGGGGGTAGGTTAGTGCAGAGCGGCTAGCGATAGTACGGCGCCCCTCCGGAGTCGCTCCATCGGTACTGCTAGGTTGCTTGGTGTGACAGACATTGACCCAGAAATGGTCCGCATAATAGAAAGTGAACAGATGTGTGTCATATCATGAATGGCACGTGCCGGGGAGTTCAAAACGGCCATGTCGACCCTATGTCTCACTCAGCTGCATATATGTGGCACGTCAGCATTTGCCGAGGCAACCTCCCTGTGGTTACTTTATACGCACCGGACCACCCGACCTATGACCACCACGTCGAAGTCGCATTCACCCATGGTATGCCACGAGACGAAGCGCAACAGCGTTTTCTCAGCTTCTCAGAACTTCATAATGGGTGGTTGACCCCAATGCAGTAAGTCTGGTCTTTAATCAAGAATCAAGGCGTGTCATGATAGGTACATAGCACATGGCTGCGCTATCGCACATCTCAGCAGTACGTTTGAAGCGATTGATCACATCTGAGCGCATCCTGTCGCACCCCACGATACAACTTGCTTCCAGCTTCGCTTCGCGGGGGCCAATCACGAATCAGGAGTGAGATAACGGATTTGCAGTAGGAACATCTCCAATGGCCAAATAAAGCAGCAACGTGGACGGCCCATTCATGCCTTTAACTGATACCAGTGCTCTGCCGGTTACAGTGCGGTCAAGTCAGCTTGCCCCAGTGTGGTTTTTCTTATCAATCCCGGAACCATGTCGAAAAGCGCTGTGCACTTGTTGTGTTCCACTGCGGGTCTCAGTCCCGAAACAACCTTTCGCGCGGCATACGAGACTCTGCTGCAGAAGCAGAGTGCAGAAGCTGCTCAATGCACTTTCGTGAACGTGCAAGAATGGAATGAGCAGCTGAAGAAACTGGGCTTGACTTACGACCGACTCATGACGGCAAGAAGATCGCCATAGTGGGGGCCGGCATAGCTGGACTCAATGCAGCTTTCAAGCTGCTCAAGGGCTATAGCGACCTGGACGACTCCGATCAGAACTACATCACGATCTTTGAAGCTAACAGTGACAGAGGAAGGCAAGCGGGCACTATATATCATGGGATGGGCAGGATGCTGATGGAGCAAGTCTGACAGCTGTGGCTTTTCTTGCGAGTGCACTGCTATTGATACATTGACCCATCTCAATCATGAAAGGTTACTGCATCAGTCGAATAAAATCTTACAGCTGTACCAGTTGCATAGTGCTTACTTGGCATGGTTAACTTACCCAGAGGGCATGCTGCTGCATCATCGTTCCAGGCATGCCTATGGGACTCAGACGGAAAACACGCCCCAGCTGATCAAGGGTGACCTGCACATGCCCCTTTCCATGAGGCCCAAGATGGTTGAGAACATTGCTGCGCTTCCTCCTATGCTCAATGCGGGCTTACTTGGTGCATGTCTGAACTTGTATTCCCTTGGCTTTCTGCAGGTGGGCGCCTCTTCACCCACAAGTTCCCAGACAGTGATGCCTACTGTGACATCGGTGCAATGCGGCTACCTCCCCATCACAAACGCGTCCATGAGCTGCTAAACCTCCTCTCCAACACCTATAAGAAGGACCTCAAGCAGGTTCCGTACATCCTGTCCAATGACAACAGCAGGTAAAGGATGCCCCTGAGAATCACTCCCATTTTGGCCTGCTGAGGATGTAATAGCAAGGGCTAGTGAGCAATTGCGCTTGACTCAGCCCCAGTGCAGCACCCATGAGTGCAGGGCCAAGTCAGCCAATCGACTTTGCAAAGTCCGCAAGCAAGCCTTGCCCTTTGCTGAGAGAGGAAATCCCACAGAGGTGCATCTTTTACAGATAGGGCCATCCTGCAAATGAAAGTGATGCTTTTTAAAGGCGGCTAGTAAGGCAATCCTAAGCCTGTTGAGGTCCAATGCCCTTTTACCTTCCTGCATGTTGAATGGCCATAGCAAGGATGTTGCCAAAATGCTGCCGGGCATATACTCCAAAAACTCCCTCTTATGATTTAGTCCCATCTCCAATTGCTTTAGCATGCGATCTCTGGTTGGAAACCAACTCCCTGCTGGTTGCTGTAACCCCTGTTTGAAACTGCAGGATTTTCTTCAATGGTTTCAACGTGACCAAAGATGATGCTGACAAGAAGCTGAAACAGTGATCCACAACAGCTGGGATTTGAGTGGGTGAAGCTGCAGCTGCCAACCACTACAGCCCCTGACAACAGCAATACAAGCAGTACACAGTACAAGACCCCAGGAGAGCTGTACGATGAGGTGATGGATGGCTATATCAAGGAGCTGCAAGTTGCCTATGAAAAGGGGGCGGAGGAACTGAGGGAGAAGTTCCTGGACCTTGCCTTGGGGCGACCCGACAGCAATGCAGACCCCTCTAAGCCACCACCTTTGGCACTGGACGACCTGTCCTTACGCAACTACATGCTGCGGAGTGTGGAGGAAGGGGGTAAAGGTGCGGCATGGCCTGTCGTCGGAAGCTCATATAATGCTTTGGCTGCTCTTATCTGTAAGTTGTGGTGCAATAGCATAATGAATGCCAATACTTTGCCCCATCAGTGCTTAGTTTATGGGACAGGCATGACAGCAGCTGTATATATATGCTGTAAGAGAGGGTTATTATCAACAGTCTCAGGCATGCTTCTTAAAAGGCTTTTGCACCTGTCCTTGAAAGTTATCCCGCTTAGCTTGTCACTGGACTTGCTTGTCTTGGCCTGACACCTCTGTTCCTTTCGCAATGATGCATACTCAGGCTGGTCGCCAGATGTTGTGGCGTATGTTGAAGCCCTCACAGACCAGACCAACGCCTTTGATGTGTCATTCATGGAGCAGGTAGGTGCTGCTGGGACAATTCTAGCTGGGGACAGGACCCTCACTGATAAATGGCCTGCATGTGCTTTAATCAGAGCTTATGCAAGTGTGTGCTCAGATTGTGCTCATTTGGGCAAGCATCAAAGTGACACAAAAACTCAACAAGACATTGAATTCATATACCAGGTCCCAGCAATCAGGTGACACACTGGGCAGTGAGGCTATTGGGTACCAGTTCATGCTCTACAATCGAACCATCAGATATCCATATGAACATGCGCAGACATGTCCTACAAATTGGTATCTGCTCTCACTCTCTGTCCACAATTGCAGCTTGTAGATGCTTTTGAGTTTGGAGGCAGCGACCCCCACTGGACCACCCTTGAAGGTGGCCTGCAGAAGCTTGCCATTGCTCTCAAGGAGGTGCTTCAGGAGAAGTTCTCCAAGTACTGCAAGTTCAGCTTCAATACCCGTGTAGTGGAAGTGTCTGCACCTGATGAGAAGGACAAGACGGTAATGCTGATGGGTTTGAGCGGTCATCACATTGCTATGTTAGTGTCTTGTTGTTCGACATGCTGCTGCACCAGCCCTTAATAGGTCCTTCAACTCTGTGATCTTGAGCCATTTGGCGATGCCATGCTTTTTTTCAATGGTAAGGAGCAGTGCACGAGCGAGCACTACACGGGCAAATTAAGCACTGCAAGGTACTGCCTTTAATCTCAAGTAGGGTCTCCAGGATGGTGCACAGACATTTCTTGTGTTGACTTGGAGACCCCCCTCGAACCTTGATGACCTCATATTCCAATGAGTCATTGTCCCAGAACAACTGAAGAGGAGGAAGACCAGATGATAGCCACCCCCCCTCCCCCTTTCTGCTATGGCCTCCCTCCCCCCTCTCTCCCTACTCACACACACACGTGGAGCGCAGACATACTGAGTATGCAGAGGTGTTGCCAATGCAGATCACTCTCTATGGTCGGATTGCCCCAGGAGATGGACGCTGCCAGCAGAAGACACCGGAGAGCCAACTAGTGGATGTGTTGGGCAAGTTTGACATTGTGCTGCTGGCCCTGCCCCCTGCGGCTGTGCGTATGATGACCACCCCTGCCAGTTGGCTCCCACTGAAAAGGGAGGCGATCAGGGCCATGAGATATGATCCCATCAGGAAGATTGGCATGCGCTTTAAGTGAGTATTGGGTTGTGGTTGGAGCAGCAGCAGCAGGGCCGGGCATTGCTTGAAATTCATCCATTGCACTCCTAAATAGGAGTCACACCCAGTCAGCGAGTGAAACCAAGTTTGCTCAGACCCCATTGTGATGCCCTGCCTGTATACTGTGTATGGGTGACCGGGGTGGAGGGTGTGGCGTGGAACGAAACGGAGCAAAGGCAGCTAGGGTTTAAGGTTTAGCTAAACCCTAATGGAGGCAAGTGAACAGTGTGTGTGAGTTGATGCCCAGGGGTTCAATGTCATAAACTTGAAGATGCAAAGAACCCATGAAGGAGGACTAGGCAGGGTTTGAGGTAGAAGTGGGGTCAACACATAGGGCTTGGGCTGACTAAGAAAGAGGGGACAAGCTTGTACACAAACATGCCAAGCAGCTCAGAAGCTAGTATAGCTGTTTTAAGCCTTGATTGCTAGCCGTCGTGCCAACAGGGCTTGCATAAGTGACTAGGTCAGAGGTTACATGGACTGATCTCTAAGCATGACCTGGTGTAAAACATGGCCATGCAGGCGAGCAACACCACTGGCCAACGATACCTCCATCCATTAGCAATGCATACACAGCTTTTGTTCCCTCTTGCAGGAGCCTGCTGATTGAAAAAGGGTTTGCTTTGCACAATGGTAGGGTCTTTGAGAGACACGCAAAGAGGCACATCTAACCCCCTAACATCACATAGTTTTAATGAACCCATTCACACCCAAAACCCTAAACCCTAACCAAACCCTACACCCTATAACCCAACCCAAAACCCTAAACTCACCCTAGAAAATGCTGGGTGTACATTTTTGCCCATGCAGGAGCCGTTGGTGGGAGGACAAGGCACATTGCAATCCGCCAATTTCCGGAGGGCAATCCACTACAGACCTGCCCAGCCGCTGGATCGTGTACCCAAGTCAAGACATAGGGAGCAAAGGTACGGCGTCGCATGCAGCTAGACGTTACCCAATTCTGTCTGCATCTGTCTGGCTTTTGCATGAAGATAATGGGTACGTGCGCTTTGGGGGCTGAGAGCATAGGAAACAATTGACTTTACCCAGAAGCGACCTGAGCTCTCAGGAGGTCGAGCACAGCAGTAGTGCTAGCAGTAGCAGATGATTCACAGCCAAGGCAAGCCCTACGCTGCATATGTGAGTGCCAACTGTCCTTATGAGTGCACTTCTACTTGGATCACTGGGCCGTAGACCATGGCTGCCACCTGACAAACCAAGCGAATTGAATTTGAAGTAAGCCCCGATAAGCTGGGGCTCCCATTGCCTCATATTCCATATACTGGTATTGCCTGCCTCAATTGGCAGCAGTTAAAGCATCAGCTACAGCCAATTGTTGGTGCGTACAGGTGAAGGTGCTCTGCTGTGCTACAGCTGGTCTCAAGATGCCTATTCCCACCTCACACTATCAGAGTCAGAGAGGATCCAACAGGTGTGTACTAGAGGTGCTGCACTTGCTGTGTGCTATCCCTTTTTATCTACCTCTTTGATGAGCATCATGTACCATGATGCTGGAAAAGATGGTCTTTACAAATGCTGATTCTGACCTGCTCAATGAAGCTGCTCTGTCAATTGATTCGTGCAAAGTAAGTCCAACGATGGTTTTTCTGCAAATACTGCTGTCTGCGGATCATATCAAAGCCAGCGCCCAAGCACAATGGTATCATCACAAAATCCTTGCCACAGATATGGCCATGTGGTACCGTTGTGACTTGTCAGAAACTCGGTTATCAAGCTTAACTGGCAAATCCCTGAGGGGTTCTCTTGAAGCTGCATCTTGGCTACTGCTGCAGGCTCTGACCGACCCGCCTGGTCAAGGTACATGGGCAGGTGGTGAAAGATCAGTTCATTGCAGCCTTCCCTTGGGAGTGGTCCCTGTCATATGCTGGTGGCATAGCATTCTTTTCCCCAGGCCAGGTACGTAGGACAGAAGCATACTACAGCGCTGGTAGGGCGGGAAGGGCTAAGGGTCTTTTTGGGCTTTCGGAAACCAGGCGCAAATGCCTTGCCTTAGTTTCTGGAAATGGTTTTGTAAAGAGCTGGGAAGGCTTTCCAGTTGTCATCACACTCTTTAGCCCTTGTGGTGGCTTCCAATGTTCAGTACATGCAAGAAGCAGCAATAGAGGGTCACGTGCATGCAAGATGCAAAATATTTGGGTGAGTGCATGCATCAGGCTTGTGCGCTGCTCATGACTGTGCCTTCCTTTGCAAAATATTATATTGCTGCAAGCAACATTTGGATGGACAGGACCCCTGGCAAGCAAGGGTCTTGCCATTGCACCGCTTTGCAGTAGGCATAGTACTAGTGGCTTTTTCATGTGGCTGCATGCGTGCTCTAAACAATAATTAATTAATGGGCAAGCAGGTGCACAGTTAGGCCTAGCCATGTGTTATCCAAATCTGCAAGCAAAGGGTGACAGGGCTCACAGGTGGCGGCAAGTCAACACAGTCAAGTTTGACCAGATCACTCCGGTACAAAAAGACGTGCCGAGAAAGTACCCTAGCAGCTTGTTTGCTTCAAGCACATTGTAGAATGGAATTAAACAAAGCTTACAAGCCCTCTCCCAGCTCAAATGGATGCTTGTGGAGCGAGAAACTTGAATTTACGTATGCTACTCTCGCGGGCTAGTGCTTCCTCGGGTGAGATTTGAAGGAGTTTCAAAAGCAGCTGCGCCCTGGCAAACTCGAGGGCCCAACTTTGACAGGCTGCCACGCTATGAAACAATGCTGGCATACCATGGGTTCATGACCCCTGCATGCGTTCTCTCCTATAGACTCTACGGCACCCCAGTGCTGCTGCTTTGCCATGCTCGTGCCGTGCACAGACTCGAACTCAGCAAAACTGGACGGAAGCAGCCAGCGTGTCGAAAACGAGTGTCGCTTTCATGCAGAAGCTGTCTACGTAGCAAAAGCTTTAAGGCTTTGTGCTGGCAAGGATACGGGCGTAGAGGGGTCCACTACCAACCCCTGGCGGGTGGCTGCCTGGTTTGCTGTTGCGTCCACTGTGTGGGGATCGAGGTGCAACCTGTCCTAGTGCCCTACTGCTGCTGCGAAGACTGCTAAGTCCCAAGTAAGAAAGCAGCTGCGTGTTCATAAGCAGAGGCCAAGTGCCGCTGAGACCTGCTGCACTTGGCGATACTTGTTATGCCCTATCTCAGTCCCGTGCTGCCTGGGATCTTTATCAGGCGTGCGCAGAATGCATAGTCAATTACCTTAGGAACGTCTTTTTGTACCGGAGTGCATATCTGGCGACTTTGGTGGTCCTCACTGAATAGGCGTGCTTTCCTGACCGTACACTACAACTCTGTGTCACCAAGTAATGTTGAGTCGAGACTATGTTGAGCCAAGCTGCTGGGTGGGGCTCGATGGAAGATGCCTTTCCTGCCAGTAGACCTGGTGAGAACAAACACTATATGCGCTTTGTGCTTCTCATTGTTGGCTGGGGCTCGTGGAATACAAGAAGCCACAAGTATTTGTGATTTGTTCAGGGGTAGGCCTTTGCTACCAGGCATGTCTGTCTAACTTGGTGTTGGCACATGGCTGGTGTTGCTCACATGCCAAAACTAGCAGGCACAGTATGTGTTGTGGTGTGATGTGCCAGCAGACGTCTGCAGGCACATGTGTGTATGTATGAAGCCGCAGGTTAAGCCCAAAACCTGCAATGGTTCTGACGATTCTTGGGTGCATCTGGTCAATAGGCTCAGATGATACAATGCTTCCTAGGTGTGTGGGAACCAAAATGGGAAAACGCAGACACATTGAAAGCGCTTGGGTACGAAGAACAGGTTAATGAAACAATGGAGATATACACATCCAAAAACTCTTCAGGAGTTGATGGAGGAAGGCAGAGTGCTAGGTCTAAACCACCAAAAGACCAGCATCTCACAAACTGGGAGAAGCAGGGCAATCAGGGTCCACGCTTGCACAGCACAATTGGCGAGGACGCCCGTCAACGGTGCACATTTGTTACGGAAGACACAGACCCTCACGCGGATATTGTGGGCACTGGGAGGTTTGAAATCCAATACAGGCAAGTGCTCAGAAGGTATCAGGTAGCCACAGGAAATAAGAAGGACTATGAAGTAAGAATGGCGTGCATCCACGATCCCGCTGGACGTACTGTGGGGATGATGACACAGGAAAGACTTGCACTACTCTATCACAATTATGAACAAGTGATGAAAACCAGGTCTGTTCTGGTGAAAAAGCTCAAGCCAAAGACCTTTGCAGAGGAAGTAGCCAGCCTTGTAAAAAGGTACAAGACAGGACAACCCGTCCCAGGCACTAATAGGAGAGTGGATCTTACCAACCACTGGGCCACGCCCCCAGGTATTTATGACACATTTCAAGAGACATTCCCAGGTCTACGCAAAGAGCGCTTTGCGAGTCCGCTGAATTACCACAGTGGCATGCAACAGTACTGGAGTTGCTTTGAAAGGGACCAGCTGTTCCGGGCCATGCATGATGCATACACATGCCAATGGACAGGGTACTCGGTTGCAAACCCTGAGTATGAATCAAAAGAGATGTACAAAGCAGTATCATGGGCAGTACACTCAGCACAAAACACAGAGACGCCTACACTCACTTTGTTCGTCCTACCAGCATGGACGGAAGGCAGTAACACTGCCTACATGAAATGGGCACAGAAGATGCCAGACACATGCAGACTGTTGGCAACCATACCAAGGAAAAGCTTTAAGTTTATCCAACCTCAAGCAGCCACCCTGGGCATTCCCCCTGAGGACACAGGCCATCCAAAATGGGACATCAATATACTTGCTGTAGGCAATGCTGCAGGGTATAATCAATGTTTCCCAGATACCGAAGCGTCCAGTAGCACCTTCAAGAAACACCTGATCCAGGCGGTCAACCAACATGCCCATCCAAGTACCCCTCTCACATGGGGCCACCTCCAACACCACTGGCCAGACCATTCCGCTGGTGTCAAGGACACAGAAGTAAAACTTGATAGCATACTGTATAGGCCGCTCGATAAGATCAAGAGCGCCCCCTGTGATCAAAGCTTGCCATACTTGTCTCTAGCTCCATCCCAAGAGCACATGCACCAGCTCGCAGAGCAGCAACTGGAGCTCACAAAGGCAAAACCGTTGAAATATAATTGGCAAGAGTTGGTCTACACAGACGGTAGCCAGCGAAAAGCAGAGGGACGTGAGGGTAGGGAGACAGTCACCCTCGGCTCAGGGTTATACGTGCCTGCCACAGCCTCCCAGGCAGAGCGTTTCATCAGTATACAAGCAGCAGCGCCAACCAGACATAATACGGCTTACCGGGCAGAGCTAATAGCCATACTGGGGGCCCTGAAATTGGGCTACAGCCAGATTATGACCGACAGTGTGAACTCTATATACTCTATCAAGGCCGCCATCTACTATCCGGCAATTATTAGGTTCCACAGGCACAAGAACCTTCTGGAAGAGATCAAAGCCGCCGCTTTGGCAACAGGCGAGGATGTAATGCTCATCAAGGTGCGCGGGCATGCCGGCATACCAGGGAACGAACATGCAGACGATATTGCCACGACCGTAGCTGCAACAGGGCAGGCTGAAGTTGACCTCTCAACAGTCGAAAGCAACTCCAGACCCTTGCAGGTTTGGCCAGTACAGAAGACATGGGAAGAGGATGAACTCAGTCTAGATGGAATGAGAGTTCGATGGAAACAGATAGAAAACCTGGATGATGCACTGAGCAACCGAGTGCATGCCTCCAGTGACTACCGTGAACTTCGTCTTGGAAAAGCAGACACTTTCACAGTGTATTACAAGGGCATGCAGACCGCGCTTCCTTGTATGGCCGACAAATACATGGACACTTGGGTGACCCTTAACGGCATCACAGAAGGTATGAAGAACACGAGAGTGAAGTACCTTACAGGGCAACTACCGACGGCCAAAAACCTGCAGAGATATGGCAAATGCAGGAGCAACATATGTCCCTGCTGCAACAAGCACCCAGATGGGGGACACCATGCTGTTGCCTGGTGCCCAGCTGTTTCGGGGCTTGTGCAGGAAAAGCACAACAAAGCAGTGCGGATAATTACAAAGGCCATTGCACAAGGCGACATGGGAGCTGACAGTATTGTCTATAATGACGGAGGTAGTGCCAGTAAATGGGCACGTGCTGGAGTGGCTGAACTCCATAGAACGAGAAAACATATACCTAGGGATTTGATCTCCCAAAAAGAATTCCAAGGCTGCAAAAGTAGGCCAGACATTATTCTATACAGAAGGAGGCAAATTAGAAAGACACCAGAAGGTCAATGGCGGACAACTCCTGCAGTAGTCACGCTGGTAGAAATCAAGTACACACGTGATACAGACCCAAGTCGGACAATGCGGGACCCATTCATGCAGCACAGCGAGCTGCACAAACTGCTAAGAGAGAGACATCCAAGTGCAACTATCGAACGGAGATCCATCATATTGGGAGTTGCAGGAGCGTTATACAGAGAGTGCACCATACGACAGCTGCAACTTCTTGGTGTAAGAGGGACACATCTACACAGCACAGCTCACAAGTTACAAAGGCATGCAATCCAGGCTCTGCATGAGACCTGGAAAGCAAGACAGGAAAAGATATACAAAGGACCGGCCAATGAGCCTGGAAACAGGGCCTCTCCAGTGGGGAGGCCACAATCTTTGGGTGGGGGGGTACGACAGGGAGGGAGGGAAGGGGGGGATGAGCGGGATGTGGGAGGGGGAGCTAGGAGGGCAGAAGCAACTGGAGAAGGGTAGGGCAGGCGTGGCCACCCCTTCTATGGCGGATATGGTGTAGTGTGCGAAATGTGAGGTGTTGGGATGGAGGTGGATTGTTTGGTTGAGGAGTTGGACTGGTGGAGTCATACTCTGGGGTAGGTGGTCCTCACTAAGTAGGCCTACTTCCTTAATTGTACGCCACAAATGGTGTGTGCGTAGATGTAACCATGTAACCATCCTAGGTGTGACTTGTTCTTCGATCATGATACATGCATGGGTTGGATCGAATGGTTACGTGTGTTAAGATTGCGTGTTGGTAGCTTTTTGGTGTGGACTAGGTGACAGCCCAAGTTGTATATGATTTCTTACCGCAGATTTATACTAGCAGGGCTTTTGCGCTTTGCCTGGGGTGCTAATGTGTTTTTGTGCTGTGGTTTGGAGGGATAATGGTGGTCAGCATTGGTCGAATCCCATGTATGCTGTAGTTTTTATTTCGGCCCTTTGCTTGGGGCTGCAGTAGCCTCGTGGCCTCATTCCGTGCATGCTCATGGCAAAGGAAGGCAATTGATGTGCCACAATCGTAAGCCTAAGTCCTGTAATGTGATGTGCCACACGCTCTGAGGGAGAATTCATGCATACCTTTGTGTATGATTCTTGAGTGGTCTGGTGTGCATTATCGGGCCTCGGTTGTTTAGCCATTGGCAAAGCTGGCCTTGCAATTAGTTCTTGATTGATCGGATTGATTGATTGATTGATTGTTGCATTGGCACACATGCTTTAGTCCCCTGCAGGCTCGCTAGTGTTTGGAGCCTACGGTATTGTGGTTCTGGAGTTGATCCCTACAGGATGACAGGATCATACATGCATGTGTGCAGTCTGCCTGGGCAAGACTGAATGGTCTGCGGTTTGGGTGTCATCATGTTGTTTCAACAGTGGATTTCTCAGCAGATTAGAACACTCATTTCAGTACCTGGAAGTTCACCCTGTATGTTGAGGTGAGAAGTTGTCAAGCTTGTTTGTGTGACATGTGTATGATACTGTCAGCACTCATCACTGCTGAGGTCAGAATGGTGCATGGGTCAAATGGTACTACAGCCATATGGTGTAGTATGCAACAGGATTAACATGTGAGCAATTGTAGTTTGAGCAGACTCGGTTGGTTGGAGGGCGATGTGTGCACTGCAAGTCTAGCCTGAGCAAGGTGGAGCAGCTATGGTGGCTGTTTCGCTCAGCAACTGCAGAGGCCAAGGCATGCCCCTGGCTGCAGTCTGCCCAGCCAGCATGGGTTGGGTGGAGGCAACTGAACCCCTCATACTTCAGCATGTTGTCTAGTTTTACTGACGATCCAGTGCACGGTTTCTGTCAGTATGACAGGCTGGATGGTTGTCCATTTGTGGGGGAGCCTTTTTTCCTTCACTTACTATTGGCAGTGCTTGTTGGTGATTGAGAGAGAGAGAGAGAGAGAGAGAGAGAGAGAGAGAGAGAGTTCTACGCAAGGAGACCGTGTATCGTTCTCCAGCGTGGGATTGTGGGCAGGGTTCCTTGGTGTAAGGATTTTGTTGATCACATGCGGGCAACTGGCGCCAAGGGACTGGCTTTTTGCGTTATCCGAGCGTCCATGGGCACCCTGTCTGTAGCATTTGCGGGCCGCCCGGGGTGCCCCTGTCTGGCCTGCAATGGCATAAGTTCCGGAAGCAGGCAGGCCTACATGTGGAAGTCTTTTTTTGCGAAGTGTGCTTTTATCTTTTTGGTTCAATGTGAGAAACCAGTGTAGAGCTGCACTCCTGTGCACAGTTGGCGGGTGTTGCACAGCAGCATATCGGAAGGAAACGGTGGATGTAGACTAAATGTGGGTCAATGCTGATATACGCTGATCATGACATGCCAGCACTGACACTCTCTGGCTCAGATTAAAGGTAGTCCATGGAGTCTGGTAGATCTCATTATATAATCAATGCACGCAGGTATTGATGCCTGCGGGATCAAAGCAGCAAAGCGCAAAAAATATGCAGGGGCTTCCTTCAATTTGTTGTTGCCCTGAGCTGGGCACAATCATCTTAGTCGTTGCTGAATTCCTGATTGGATTTTGGAGGCTATCTGGGCGTTTCATAGTCAGGAGCATGCAAGTTTCTATCGAGCCCTGGCTGTGTATTTGTGCAAGGACAATACCAGGGTGACAGGCTTTGCAAGATGGTTGGTCCCAAGGGGATTATGGTGGTACCATTGCTTGCCTGGCTAGCACCATTCTGACTGTGTATGCATGCCACATAGTAGGGGCTCTTTGTGGTGTTGCATATATGTGCATGAGAACTTGCTCACAGGAGATGGGCAAGTTGTCTTGTGCTAATACTAATGATGAATTGGAATTTGTGTCTGTGACAATGAGCCTGGCTGGGAACTTCTGCCTTTCCATAGCCCTGTGGTTGGGCATTGCTTGCAAGGTTGCTGTCTTGCACATCATCATCTCTCTCTCTTTTCTGCACATCATCTTAGCCATCAAGGTCATTCTTTTCAGAGTAAAAATGGGTGGTGGACTCTATGAGGGTCTCTCTTAGTCTTTCATGCAGCGTGACATTTTTTTGTCGCTGCACTCAAGCATGAGAGCATACGGTCCTGGAGCTTTCACGTCAGAAGCCCGTCTTGCCTTACTAACTCGCTAGTAGTCCCAATCGCTAGTGAGCTGCACTAAACCTAGCAATCACAGTATAGGGTTAGGTGTTTGCGGCGGCATGCGTTTCAGGCTCATACTGATCATATACCTGAAAGAAAAAGGGTGCTGCATAAGTGCTGCACTAGACAGATAGGTCACACACCCCTGTGATATGATCAGGGCTCAGCTGAAACTTGCTTGAATCCTTAAACCAAGCGATCGCAAAGCACTATTGGTATACAATATTGTGGCCCAAATAGGACCGCATGCAGCTAGTCGCACCATACATTTAATCAGCCTGAAGGAAAAACAGGAGTAGGAGGGCAGCACCTCTAGCCCAACTGCCACTCAGCTCCAATTAACTAAACTCCAGCTCGACCTGTAACGCCCAGCGTTTAACGCTCACTCCCTCACAACCCGTTAGTTATATGCTATGGTCTGAATATCCATTATCCCGGCGGCAGCCGCAGCAGTGTTTTGGGAACACATACATGGATATAGCATACCGACAGACAGCAATCAGTGGCCGTGGCCACCCAGATAAGCACGATGCTGTGAACTTCCTGATCTGGCCTTTACTGTGCCTGCAACAGTGCGGAGGAGAGCTGTGGTCTCCTTGCCCTTCAGCACCCCCTGGCGGCGGGTCATCTTAAAATGGGAGATATTGTGCTGTGTAGTGCCGTTCAGGGCCAGGTCCTTCAAGATCTCTCCAAGCAGGGGTACAAACTTCATGGCCCTGCAATACAACAGAAGAGGGACCTCGGTATTTCTGATGTGAGTAGCGAGTGATGCTAAGACCAATGCTGCTGCAAATCTTTATGCTTCATATATACTCCTTGGACAATCCAAAAGCAGTTGTAACTGTTGCGAGGATATGCTCGTCAGTGCTTGTGGCAGTTTGCAGCATTCTAACACCACCACCACCACCGGGCTTTGCCCGCCCATTTAGATGCAAGCATGCTTAGCATCCTGCCCCCGAAACTGATGATTGGCCTTATCATTGTGGAGAACTTAAAAGGAGCCAACCTCGGCTCCGGGCAACTAAAGGAGCCTATGGGCCACGGGAATTCCTGAATGTGTCCAACCAACAAAAATCATTCAGAGCAGAATGAGGGCTGTAATCTGAAAAAAAGGTATTGTGCACATTCTGGCTAGTAAGGGACTGGATCCTCCTCATTCCGCCACTGCGGATACAACCGCTCAGCATTAAAACAAGCCACCAACTTTGGCTCTTGATTTATTAACTCAGGAACCTTCCCTCGTTCCCACAGTTTAGACCCTAATTGCAGAAGCCCTGCATAATGATCACTGCAAAGCGCGAGAACAGCTTGCTCCAAAATTTCACTCTGATCTGTTGGAAAGCAGGGCACTCAAATACAACATGCAATTGATCCTCAACAGCACGGCGCCCAAAACACCAGTTTGTTGCCATCTTTCCTACTTACAGTCGGTGTAGGGTTAGGGTCTAGGGTACGGGTATGAGGCTGGAAGCCAGGATTAAGGGTTAGGCTTGAGAATAGGGATTCTTGCTTACCATCCTGCACAGAACACCACCACTTTTTTGCCTCTGTGTTTCCATCTGTGCCTTCAGGCAGGAAGTCCAGCACAACGTTGTTGTCATGTATATTGGTCTGCAGGCAGCTGCCCGTGAGGTTGGGGTCAGGGATCACACCCCGGCAGTGCTTGTGGATGAAGCCCTGCAAGGGGACAGTATGCACCAGAAGCAGCAGATAGCATGCAATTTAATCACTGCAAAGGTATTGGAGCAACTTGAGCAACCCTAACACATCTCAGATGATGTGCAGCTACAGATGTCGAAGTGGGTGATCTGATCCAAGAGGCAGCGTGTTGAGACTGTAGGTTGACCCTAAACCCTAAGCCTTAACCCCTCAAGTTTTTAACCCTGCCCAGGTTGGGATCATGTCTCCCTACAGTATGACACATACACTGGGCCCCCCTGTGTGATAGCACAGTGGTAATCCCTCCTCTCCCCCTCCCTTCAATGTGCTGTCATAATCATCCAGAGATCTGTGGAAGTTAACTGAGATGCATATGAGATGCCCATACCACTTCCCCACGCCTGCCCACTTAGCTTACACTCTGCCTTTTGTTGGTATGCTCAATTGATATGGAGGATATCAGCCTATGTTTTGCAAATGCTTTCATATGTAGTACCGCAAAGCAACCTGATATGTATGCTTGCCTGCATCATGTTTCGATGAGGGATGAAATGTGACCCCCCCCCCCCCCAACGTACTTGTGTAAGCCTGAGGTCGTCCTCTGAAGGCCCTGGCTGCCGTTTTGCTGGATCCCCTATGACACGTGTTGCTGCATCTGCAGCAATGCGCACCATACCAGGAGGCCCCCACTCCAACTCAGGGAACCCGTAAAACAGGTTGGTCTTCCCATCTGGGCTGTCTGGCCCAAAGTGGAACCACATGGAGGCAAACAGTGGTGGGCTATTGCCTGTTCCTCCTGCTCTTGCTAAGTCTGAGACAGCGTAGTAGGCATACACCATCCCCCAGATGTCCAGGCCCAGCTCAAAGCCCAGCGGTTTAAGGATGCTGTTGGTGTACACCCCGCAGGTCACTATTGCCTTTTTAGCTCAGACTGTGACGGTGGTGGGTGGCAGGGAGGGATCTGCGCCGGACAGGGGGACAAGTGCAGGACAGCAATTGATGCGGGAGAAGCTGTGGGAAGTGACAAACGTCAGCACACTCTCAGGCTTACATGAGCAGTTAACATGTGAACAGAAAGCAGCACGAAATCCTAGTGACCTACAAGTTCTGTGGGAGTTAGGGGAACAATGTTATGTTACACCAGGCGCCCTTCCCGCAATCCCAGGCCCAACCCACGATCTCCTTGTGCAGCTGTCTGTCTGTTTGGGAAATTTGAATAAAGTAAGGAAAAAATACAGTGCTCTTGCGCTGTTATCAATAATCTTGCATTCAAGGACATCATACCCGCAAGGCACTTTGCTAACTTTTGAATGAAGTGTACAAGGTGTGAGAAGCTGCATAGACCTCGCTGTTGTTTGTGACAGCTTGAGGTGCGGGGCCTATGGCACTTTTTCCCACGGCATATCATGAAATGTAATAAAAATAGATCTGCTGCACACCAAGGTCAGTACACTGGTTAAATCGTCTCACCTGCATCGTTCTGCTGGTACACCAAGGTCACTGCAGTGTTTAAATCAGAAGCTGCATGGATCTGCTGCACACCCAGGTCAGTACACTGGTTGAATCCGCTCACCTGCATTGTACTGCTGGTACACCACCTCTACACCATCCATGTCCTTGTACATCATACCAGTGACCTCAGCATACTCATGGTAGGTCACCCCCAGATCCTTCCCCAGCTTGTACAGAGTGCGAGTCAGCAATGGCACATTGATGCAGCCGCAGTCCTGCTTAGAGTTGATGCCAAGGTAGTTCTTGGGCAGGTTGGTGAAGCCATACTCCTTCTCAATCCCTTGTGCTGAGAGCTTTCTGAAGGGCAGGCCCAGGCGGTTCAGGTTCGGTACTGGCCCGAGCAGCGTGCCTTCTGGACCATTTGCTCCGTAGTCAGGGTCTCCAAAGTTCAGCAGCCCTGCATCCGCCAGGCACAAACATGAATGCAGGAATATGCAGAGTCAGGTCCCAGAGGGCATGAGCTGCTTGGTTTGCTTTCAACCATTTAGCAGGAAACGCTCGGCAGCTGCAATGTAAGGCATGACAACTGGATTTAGTTCGCTCAGCAATTGCAAATAGATCCGAGGCCCGTATGTGGCAAGTTGCATGGCATGGCATGGATTCAAGCGGCACATCTGAGTTTGCCACGTAGACCCTAGCCCTGGGCCCTGACCCCATGTCTTCAATCACGGTTTTGGCTGCTGTATCCACGCCCCAGCACCAGCTTGTGATTTACAGGCAGTGCTTGCGTTTCGATGTTGCACTTCAACTTTGTAGCATGGGTGTGATGCCTGAGTCTCTATTAAGTACAAAGGCTTCAAATGCCGCCCCCAGTATATAGAAAGTAGCGAACAGACAGGAATTGGAGCTGTGGCAGTGTGCAAAGATACTAAGTGTGGCAGGGAACACATGCAGAAACGGTAGCAGTAAAAGTCTCTGACCCTGGCAGAATGCGCCATGGGAGGATAGTTTGTGTCTCTATAGCAACATAGTGCCTTCAACAATTCCATATCATGAGTTTATTTTCAATTCCTAGTTTGTTCAATCTATGCAGCTGCATGAGTGCTTGCCTGCTGTACAGTTAGTCATGGGCGGGGGGACACTAAAGTACCAATGTATGCCCAAGCCAATTTACAATACAAATGTATGTACAAGCCAATAATGAATCGAGTGTTCTTTGCTAAAGAGTGCCGCTGGCAGAGTGCTTACCGCTCCACTTGATGAGATGCTCTCCAGAGGACTTTTCCAGATCTTTCCACTTGTTTCTCCCAGCAAGGGCAAGGTCAGCAGCCATGTAGTCCTCAGTGTACATGACGCGGAACATGCGGACAAAGTCTCCACTGCTGCCAGAAGCATTGAAAAGCGTGAACCTCTCCAGGACCAACACCTTCTGACCAGCCTTGGCACATTCTAAGGCTGCCGCCAGTCCCACCTGATAACAAAAGCCACAGGTAGAAAAGGGGAGGGGGTAGGTTAGTGCAGAGCGGCTAGCGATAGTACGGCGCCCCTCCGGAGTCGCTCCATCGGTACTGCTAGGTTGCTTGGTGTGACAGACATTGACCCAGAAATGGTCCGCATAATAGAAAGTGAACAGATGTGTGTCATATCATGAATGGCACGTGCCGGGGAGTTCAAAACGGCCATGTCGACCCTATGTCTCACTCAGCTGCATATATGTGGCACGTCAGCATTTGCCGAGGCAACCTCCCTGTGGTTACTTTATACGCACCGGACCACCCGACCTATGACCACCACGTCGAAGTCGCATTCACCCATGGTATGCCACGAGACGAAGCGCAACAGCGTTTTCTCAGCTTCTCAGAACTTCATAATGGGTGGTTGACCCCAATGCAGTAAGTCTGGTCTTTAATCAAGAATCAAGGCGTGTCATGATAGGTACATAGCACATGGCTGCGCTATCGCACATCTCAGCAGTACGTTTGAAGCGATTGATCACATCTGAGCGCATCCTGTCGCACCCCACGATACAACTTGCTTCCAGCTTCGCTTCGCGGGGGCCAATCACGAATCAGGAGTGAGATAACGGATTTGCAGTAGGAACATCTCCAATGGCCAAATAAAGCAGCAACGTGGACGGCCCATTCATGCCTTTAACTGATACCAGTGCTCTGCCGGTTACAGTGCGGTCAAGTCAGCTTGCCCCAGTGTGGTTTTTCTTATCAATCCCGGAACCATGTCGAAAAGCGCTGTGCACTTGTTGTGTTCCACTGCGGGTCTCAGTCCCGAAACAACCTTTCGCGCGGCATACGAGACTCTGCTGCAGAAGCAGAGTGCAGAAGCTGCTCAATGCACTTTCGTGAACGTGCAAGAATGGAATGAGCAGCTGAAGAAACTGGGCTTGACTTACGACCGACTCATGACGGCAAGAAGATCGCCATAGTGGGGGCCGGCATAGCTGGACTCAATGCAGCTTTCAAGCTGCTCAAGGGCTATAGCGACCTGGACGACTCCGATCAGAACTACATCACGATCTTTGAAGCTAACAGTGACAGAGGAAGGCAAGCGGGCACTATATATCATGGGATGGGCAGGATGCTGATGGAGCAAGTCTGACAGCTGTGGCTTTTCTTGCGAGTGCACTGCTATTGATACATTGACCCATCTCAATCATGAAAGGTTACTGCATCAGTCGAATAAAATCTTACAGCTGTACCAGTTGCATAGTGCTTACTTGGCATGGTTAACTTACCCAGAGGGCATGCTGCTGCATCATCGTTCCAGGCATGCCTATGGGACTCAGACGGAAAACACGCCCCAGCTGATCAAGGGTGACCTGCACATGCCCCTTTCCATGAGGCCCAAGATGGTTGAGAACATTGCTGCGCTTCCTCCTATGCTCAATGCGGGCTTACTTGGTGCATGTCTGAACTTGTATTCCCTTGGCTTTCTGCAGGTGGGCGCCTCTTCACCCACAAGTTCCCAGACAGTGATGCCTACTGTGACATCGGTGCAATGCGGCTACCTCCCCATCACAAACGCGTCCATGAGCTGCTAAACCTCCTCTCCAACACCTATAAGAAGGACCTCAAGCAGGTTCCGTACATCCTGTCCAATGACAACAGCAGGTAAAGGATGCCCCTGAGAATCACTCCCATTTTGGCCTGCTGAGGATGTAATAGCAAGGGCTAGTGAGCAATTGCGCTTGACTCAGCCCCAGTGCAGCACCCATGAGTGCAGGGCCAAGTCAGCCAATCGACTTTGCAAAGTCCGCAAGCAAGCCTTGCCCTTTGCTGAGAGAGGAAATCCCACAGAGGTGCATCTTTTACAGATAGGGCCATCCTGCAAATGAAAGTGATGCTTTTTAAAGGCGGCTAGTAAGGCAATCCTAAGCCTGTTGAGGTCCAATGCCCTTTTACCTTCCTGCATGTTGAATGGCCATAGCAAGGATGTTGCCAAAATGCTGCCGGGCATATACTCCAAAAACTCCCTCTTATGATTTAGTCCCATCTCCAATTGCTTTAGCATGCGATCTCTGGTTGGAAACCAACTCCCTGCTGGTTGCTGTAACCCCTGTTTGAAACTGCAGGATTTTCTTCAATGGTTTCAACGTGACCAAAGATGATGCTGACAAGAAGCTGAAACAGTGATCCACAACAGCTGGGATTTGAGTGGGTGAAGCTGCAGCTGCCAACCACTACAGCCCCTGACAACAGCAATACAAGCAGTACACAGTACAAGACCCCAGGAGAGCTGTACGATGAGGTGATGGATGGCTATATCAAGGAGCTGCAAGTTGCCTATGAAAAGGGGGCGGAGGAACTGAGGGAGAAGTTCCTGGACCTTGCCTTGGGGCGACCCGACAGCAATGCAGACCCCTCTAAGCCACCACCTTTGGCACTGGACGACCTGTCCTTACGCAACTACATGCTGCGGAGTGTGGAGGAAGGGGGTAAAGGTGCGGCATGGCCTGTCGTCGGAAGCTCATATAATGCTTTGGCTGCTCTTATCTGTAAGTTGTGGTGCAATAGCATAATGAATGCCAATACTTTGCCCCATCAGTGCTTAGTTTATGGGACAGGCATGACAGCAGCTGTATATATATGCTGTAAGAGAGGGTTATTATCAACAGTCTCAGGCATGCTTCTTAAAAGGCTTTTGCACCTGTCCTTGAAAGTTATCCCGCTTAGCTTGTCACTGGACTTGCTTGTCTTGGCCTGACACCTCTGTTCCTTTCGCAATGATGCATACTCAGGCTGGTCGCCAGATGTTGTGGCGTATGTTGAAGCCCTCACAGACCAGACCAACGCCTTTGATGTGTCATTCATGGAGCAGGTAGGTGCTGCTGGGACAATTCTAGCTGGGGACAGGACCCTCACTGATAAATGGCCTGCCTGTGCTTTAATCAGAGCTTATGCAAGTGTGTGCTCAGATTGTGCTCATTTGGGCAAGCATCAAAGTGACACAAAAACTCAACAAGACATTGAATTCATATACCAGGTCCCAGCAATCAGGTGACACACTGGGCAGTGAGGCTATTGGGTACCAGTTCATGCTCTACAATCGAACCATCAGATATCCATATGAACATGCGCAGACATGTCCTACAAATTGGTATCTGCTCTCACTCTCTGTCCACAATTGCAGCTTGTAGATGCTTTTGAGTTTGGAGGCAGCGACCCCCACTGGACCACCCTTGAAGGTGGCCTGCAGAAGCTTGCCATTGCTCTCAAGGAGGTGCTTCAGGAGAAGTTCTCCAAGTACTGCAAGTTCAGCTTCAATACCCGTGTAGTGGAAGTGTCTGCACCTGATGAGAAGGACAAGACGGTAATGCTGATGGGTTTGAGCGGTCATCACATTGCTATGTTAGTGTCTTGTTGTTCGACATGCTGCTGCACCAGCCCTTAATAGGTCCTTCAACTCTGTGATCTTGAGCCATTTGGCGATGCCATGCTTTTTTTCAATGGTAAGGAGCAGTGCACGAGCGAGCACTACACGGGCAAATTAAGCACTGCAAGGTACTGCCTTTAATCTCAAGTAGGGTCTCCAGGATGGTGCACAGACATTTCTTGTGTTGACTTGGAGACCCCCCTCGAACCTTGATGACCTCATATTCCAATGAGTCATTGTCCCAGAACAACTGAAGAGGAGGAAGACCAGATGATAGCCACCCCCCCTCCCCCTTTCTGCTATGGCCTCCCTCCCCCCTCTCTCCCTACTCACACACACACGTGGAGCGCAGACATACTGAGTATGCAGAGGTGTTGCCAATGCAGATCACTCTCTATGGTCGGATTGCCCCAGGAGATGGACGCTGCCAGCAGAAGACACCGGAGAGCCAACTAGTGGATGTGTTGGGCAAGTTTGACATTGTGCTGCTGGCCCTGCCCCCTGCGGCTGTGCGTATGATGACCACCCCTGCCAGTTGGCTCCCACTGAAAAGGGAGGCGATCAGGGCCATGAGATATGATCCCATCAGGAAGATTGGCATGCGCTTTAAGTGAGTATTGGGTTGTGGTTGGAGCAGCAGCAGCAGGGCCGGGCATTGCTTGAAATTCATCCATTGCACTCCTAAATAGGAGTCACACCCAGTCAGCGAGTGAAACCAAGTTTGCTCAGACCCCATTGTGATGCCCTGCCTGTATACTGTGTATGGGTGACCGGGGTGGAGGGTGTGGCGTGGAACGAAACGGAGCAAAGGCAGCTAGGGTTTAAGGTTTAGCTAAACCCTAATGGAGGCAAGTGAACAGTGTGTGTGAGTTGATGCCCAGGGGTTCAATGTCATAAACTTGAAGATGCAAAGAACCCATGAAGGAGGACTAGGCAGGGTTTGAGGTAGAAGTGGGGTCAACACATAGGGCTTGGGCTGACTAAGAAAGAGGGGACAAGCTTGTACACAAACATGCCAAGCAGCTCAGAAGCTAGTATAGCTGTTTTAAGCCTTGATTGCTAGCCGTCGTGCCAACAGGGCTTGCATAAGTGACTAGGTCAGAGGTTACATGGACTGATCTCTAAGCATGACCTGGTGTAAAACATGGCCATGCAGGCGAGCAACACCACTGGCCAACGATACCTCCATCCATTAGCAATGCATACACAGCTTTTGTTCCCTCTTGCAGGAGCCTGCTGATTGAAAAAGGGTTTGCTTTGCACAATGGTAGGGTCTTTGAGAGACACGCAAAGAGGCACATCTAACCCCCTAACATCACATAGTTTTAATGAACCCATTCACACCCAAAACCCTAAACCCTAACCAAACCCTACACCCTATAACCCAACCCAAAACCCTAAACTCACCCTAGAAAATGCTGGGTGTACATTTTTGCCCATGCAGGAGCCGTTGGTGGGAGGACAAGGCACATTGCAATCCGCCAATTTCCGGAGGGCAATCCACTACAGACCTGCCCAGCCGCTGGATCGTGTACCCAAGTCAAGACATAGGGAGCAAAGGTACGGCGTCGCATGCAGCTAGACGTTACCCAATTCTGTCTGCATCTGTCTGGCTTTTGCATGAAGATAATGGGTACGTGCGCTTTGGGGGCTGAGAGCATAGGAAACAATTGACTTTACCCAGAAGCGACCTGAGCTCTCAGGAGGTCGAGCACAGCAGTAGTGCTAGCAGTAGCAGATGATTCACAGCCAAGGCAAGCCCTACGCTGCATATGTGAGTGCCAACTGTCCTTATGAGTGCACTTCTACTTGGATCACTGGGCCGTAGACCATGGCTGCCACCTGACAAACCAAGCGAATTGAATTTGAAGTAAGCCCCGATAAGCTGGGGCTCCCATTGCCTCATATTCCATATACTGGTATTGCCTGCCTCAATTGGCAGCAGTTAAAGCATCAGCTACAGCCAATTGTTGGTGCGTACAGGTGAAGGTGCTCTGCTGTGCTACAGCTGGTCTCAAGATGCCTATTCCCACCTCACACTATCAGAGTCAGAGAGGATCCAACAGGTGTGTACTAGAGGTGCTGCACTTGCTGTGTGCTATCCCTTTTTATCTACCTCTTTGATGAGCATCATGTACCATGATGCTGGAAAAGATGGTCTTTACAAATGCTGATTCTGACCTGCTCAATGAAGCTGCTCTGTCAATTGATTCGTGCAAAGTAAGTCCAACGATGGTTTTTCTGCAAATACTGCTGTCTGCGGATCATATCAAAGCCAGCGCCCAAGCACAATGGTATCATCACAAAATCCTTGCCACAGATATGGCCATGTGGTACCGTTGTGACTTGTCAGAAACTCGGTTATCAAGCTTAACTGGCAAATCCCTGAGGGGTTCTCTTGAAGCTGCATCTTGGCTACTGCTGCAGGCTCTGACCGACCCGCCTGGTCAAGGTACATGGGCAGGTGGTGAAAGATCAGTTCATTGCAGCCTTCCCTTGGGAGTGGTCCCTGTCATATGCTGGTGGCATAGCATTCTTTTCCCCAGGCCAGGTACGTAGGACAGAAGCATACTACAGCGCTGGTAGGGCGGGAAGGGCTAAGGGTCTTTTTGGGCTTTCGGAAACCAGGCGCAAATGCCTTGCCTTAGTTTCTGGAAATGGTTTTGTAAAGAGCTGGGAAGGCTTTCCAGTTGTCATCACACTCTTTAGCCCTTGTGGTGGCTTCCAATGTTCAGTACATGCAAGAAGCAGCAATAGAGGGTCACGTGCATGCAAGATGCAAAATATTTGGGTGAGTGCATGCATCAGGCTTGTGCGCTGCTCATGACTGTGCCTTCCTTTGCAAAATATTATATTGCTGCAAGCAACATTTGGATGGACAGGACCCCTGGCAAGCAAGGGTCTTGCCATTGCACCGCTTTGCAGTAGGCATAGTACTAGTGGCTTTTTCATGTGGCTGCATGCTGTTAGCTAAACCACTTGCAAACACGTTGTTGCCATGTGGCTGGATGCCATTGCAGTGGAAGCGTTACTATGCAGTGATGCAGAAGAATGAGGGTCCGGTGTACTTTGCTGGGGAGCACCTGAGCGTCCACCATGCCTGGATAGAGGGCTCCCTGGAGTCCTCTGACCTGGCTGTTGGGCAGATGCTGAAGGATCATGCAGAGAGGATGCACCACAAGAGGGCGGCTGCAGCGAGGATCACACCAGCATTCGCACCTGGAGACTGGGCGGTGAGTACTGGAACAGATTCATTTCGGGAAACAAAGAAATTTTGGGTCAATGCGGGGTCAGAGGTCACATGGCACCCAAAAAACATCTGTTCCCGACTGGAGTTTGTGCTGTTCAGTATTGACTTGGGTCATACTTGGCTTCTTCACCTCACATCAAGTGAGCGCATAGAGGAAGGGTCTAGTAAGGGTTTTGGTTGTTGCTACCTGTCAGCCTTGGTGATAACCTCTGGCCTTCAAGCTGTGTATGTTGCTCCATCATCGTTGGTTTGTTGCATAACATTGTGGTGCACCACAAGAGGGCGGCGGCAGCGAGGATCACACCAGCATTGGCACCTGGAGGGTGGGCGGTAAGTATGACTTGGCTCATAGTTGCCTTCTTCATCTCACCTCAAGTTTAGCATGCTTTTGTCTTTGGACATTAACACCAAAGCATGGACATCACATTTGGTGTTGAAGTCCATGCTTTTGTTGCTCCCCTTGACAAGGAGGTGGCCCCATTGCTTCACCTCACCTCAAGAGCATGTGCAGGAAGGGTCTAGGGCTTTGGGTGTTGCTACATGCCAGCCTTGGTAATAGCCTGTGTGTGTTGCTGCATCATCGTTGGTTTGTTCCATTTCTTGTTGCTGCACTGTCACTGTTGCCTTCACCCATGCTTTCGCTTCTGCACCACTGTTGCTTTCATCCATGCTACTAGTGCTGCACCAATGTTGCTTTCATCCATGCTTTGATTGCTGCTCAAATAATGCTCTTACTCCTGCTTGTTTTGCTGCTCCAACCCATGCTTTGTTGCTGCACCACACTCCAACCACAAATGCTGCAGGACGGAAAGCGCAAGGCAGACACCATTATTGACCGCTTGCTGCCCATCAATTGAGTTGGGAGTCCTCCTGATGGTGCCAGCCATTGTGAGACACACTAGAGCATTCAACCTTTGTCCCAGGAACTGCAGAGGAGTGAGGAGTCGAGATATTGCCGCCTGTACTAGTCAATGGTGACTATATATGATTGTGCACATACATGGTTCAGCGTTTTGAAGGAAAGGGTGGCCTGGTGTCGTGGTATAGGACATAACGCTATATTGAAATGATTATTGAAAGAAATAATTCTAATCAGGAGGTTAAGGTTGAGGCAGCAGAGCACTGGAGGGAAGCCGCTGGCGCAGGCTCATGGGGCATATAGAAGGGCCCGCCCAATTGACAGGCCTCCGGGTGGGAGAGGGCACGCTGGTGGTTTGCAGGCATACAAAGATCGTGCATGTGCCGATGTATTAGGATAGCAGGAGAGACCCAAATGCCTTTTGCCCGCCAAGATAGATAGTGAGCAGCATCAATCACGTCACTGAATGTCACCCACTCCAGCATAAAAGCCCGAGTCACATGACCCCAAGTTTTTCTTAGTATTACGTTGCACAATCATGTGGTGATGTCGCCCTTTGTCGAAGAGTATTCGCTTCCGGTCCAGAAAACAGCCTAGATGGAGTCCGATCGATGAGCAGGGTGAGTCGATCACAGTTCGAAGCAGCATCCCAAAGGCTGCCAAAGTTGCTCCGCCGTTGTCACATGTACCTCTTAGATGTGTTCCATGCAATCTCACTGGCGTGCAACTATCTCCCCGTCACGCAGCTCTCACTGACTCGTGCCTACAATGCCTCGCCGGAGGCCACCTTGAAGGTGGACTAAATGTTTGTGTTCGGTGCTGCTTTCCAGCTCACAAGCATCTACCCGCAAAGCTTCGGCCGATGATGCGCAGGCTGAGGGAACCCACGACCCATAGTAACACCTTGTAACGGTCTTTGGCACGAAGCCGACCCCCTTCCGTGTCAGCATACCTGCCCGAGATGTCGGCCAGGCGCAAGTGGCTATCGGCCGCCCTCCAGTTCAGGAGCTGCTTGAGCGCTCAAAGCCCCATTCTAGCGCTCTTCTATCCTTAATATGTTTCCAAAAGGATTTATAACTAAGAACCTTATAAGCGTGCTGCCGCCGTATGTGGATGCTTTTTGCTCGGCATTATTGATACCACATGCTGCCGCCGAGCCATCATCAGACCCCGAACCAGGACCACAGAGCGAAGCAACTGCTATTTCGTGTCAACCACAGGAAGGGCACCAGCAACAGCTTCACTTGTGTTCCCCTACATCAGCAAGTACTGGCGCCACCCTGCTCTATAGCTATCGGGCTCCAACCATGCCCGCTCCCAATTGCCCCCGCCCACTGTCCCCCAAGCTAGCTCTCATAGCCGACCAGAGAATCAAGAGCGGTCGTGCATACGACAGAACATGAAGCTTTGCAGGGAAACACACACGATAACAGCCTCAACCAGGGAAACATATCGATCCGGCATGCAACTTCTTGCCTGAACTTTCTTTGTCACCAAACTGCATACCAGCACTAGCAGACCTTGCAGATTGGCCCCCTCATGATGATATGCCTGCCTCACCAACGACAGCACAGAAGGTAGAGTCTGCCATCATATGCGGCCCTGGCGGCTTCATTGTCGCTGTTGCTGCTGCTGCTGCTGACCCATGTTATCTCTGCTGTTGCTGCTGCTGCCGCTGGGTGATGTGAATCCCACGCTCGTACATTCTGCTGACAATGGTCGCCAAGAGGCCGAGGCCTGAAGCAAGGGGTAAGGTCAAAGCACAGACAACAAGGGGTGCTCTCAGAATGTGGAGCAGTCAAAGGACAAGTGCTTGCAGTGAAGGCAATAGCCGATTTTGTAAACAGCTCCTGCAAGAGGGAGACGTGGGCACAGAACATCAACTACAAGGAGGGAAATTGGTGATCATTGGTGATCATATCTTAGCAAAGAGGAGTAGGAGTGGATCATCAAGCAGAAACCATCGCCTGCATGGCACCAGAGGTGATCATGGAAGAAAAGCAGGGCACCAGCTAGCTGCAGGAAGCCACATATACAACTGAAAAGAGCAGGGGAGCAGTGTTGCATCATGGCAGTAGCTTCTCAAGATACCCTGGTATCGTGAAGGGGAGGACGGATGACAAGAAAGCTGGGCCACACAGGCTGGACCAAATAGTAAGGAGCCTGGAGATTGCAGCAGGCAGAACATGTTAACTCAGTTTGAATGCCACGTAAGGTAACTCTGCCTTTGTCCTTTGAATCAGCTGTTACACGCTGTCCATGATTTGCCCATCACAGGACTTCAGATGGCAGGGTCACATATTGGACTTGTTCCCAGCAACCTGATGCTATACATCCTCAGAAGAACCAGTGGTATCAGTCAGCAGCAGCAGCAGGAGCAGCAGCAGCAGCAGGGCGAGGATCTGCTTTCCTGGGGTAGAACCCGTGAGCAGCAGCACCTGCGTGGCATCTTCACTCGTGTCAGTCACAGCTGGCGCCTGGCAGCACTCAGCACAGCGCTGCACGTTGAGTTCCGGGACCTTGTTTCAATTGATGAGCTATCTTCATGGCTGCATCACAATGGCCGTCAGCTGCAGCCTCTCAGCCTCCTGTTTCACGTGCCAGGAGGGCTTCTCATCTCCTTACCTGGGCCAACACAGCCAACTGCAGTTGTCTCTCTACATTACCAAAGCAATCCATATCAATCCCGAGTCAGGATACTATCTGGCCCTTGCTTTGAAGGTGTGTGTCACAAACTTATAGAGTAAAGCTATGTGAGTCCAGTGTCTCAAACAATGCAGTTAGGTACAGGCCCTGATAACATCTACAGACATATGGGCTAGAATGCCTTGCTTCTCTGGTCATTCGCCAAACCATTTTACGCCCAATCACGAAGCAAATAGAAAATGGTATGTATCTCTCATGCCGAACAGCTAAGGCTAGATGCCAACTGTGTACATAACATGCCCTCCTAATACTCACATATCATATCTTCTCGATGTCATGCAGGATTGCCACCAGCTCATCCCACTGTGTGCGCTCGTTACGTCTCATCTGCCGCTTCTGGAGTTGCTGTTGGGCAACCTGGAGCCTTCCTGTATCCATCTCCATCAGGGTGGTTGCCAGGCGGTCAAGGGCTGGCGCAAGGGACACTAAGCCTGAGCAGGAAGAGGAGACAGCAGCCATGTGGATCACTGTACCGCAGCCAACTAGGCCGTACCTCTCATGCACAATGATCTGCATGACATGCAGCAGGAGCCCAGTGTGCACCTTTGAAGATTCCGAGCCGAAATGCAAACATGCTCTTCTTGGTATCATGGCATCTCTTTTGGCCTCACAATGGAGTAGGCACTCGTTCACAAAATTCCTCACAATCACCCCCCACTATCTTCACAGGATCCTCACAACGTCCTCACAAAATCCTCATAAAATCCTCATGATTGACTATGCGGCAAAGCAAGTTGTCGCATGCACATTTGTCATCTTGAGAGAGCCAGCAGCCATGAAAGCAATCATTGCAAGCATACCTTGAATTGTCCAAAGGTCCAGCCTACTTATCAGACACTCACCAGCTAAGGGTCTGTCTGCTGCCCTCTTCTTCTGTAAGTAC
The DNA here is from genome assembly GCA_963556185.1 of Pseudopediastrum boryanum. Taxonomy (NCBI): domain Eukaryota; kingdom Viridiplantae; phylum Chlorophyta; class Chlorophyceae; order Sphaeropleales; family Hydrodictyaceae; genus Pseudopediastrum; species Pseudopediastrum boryanum. The sequence goes on from OY744501.1 coordinate 1,562,165, forward strand.
TCTGCTGCTGCCTGTTGTAGCTGCTGCTCCTGAGCCTGGGCCACAAGGTAGACCCTGGAAGCTTCGTACTTGGTGGCGCTTAGCCGGGAAGCTAGTTTGCGCACAAATGTCTCTTTCACCTGGACGCATCACATTAGACACCAAGAGCTCAACAAACAGTCTCAAAACAGTTCTGCACCGTGCAGCTGTTTTTGAGAGGCTTGCAACTTTGGTTGCTTAAAGTATATCAGGTATGTTGGAGCAGGATGCTCACATTCTGTGAAGCCACCTTGACCCAACCTTTTTTAGCAGCTTTAGGCGGTGAAGTCGAAGTAAGCAGTGAAGTAGAAAGCCTCCACCTCCTTTGCCTTGGTGTCTCTCTTGCTCTCTAGCCCACATATGTTGCTATCTGCTTGTACATGGTGAACCAGCATGTTGTATGGAAATCGTGCTCTATCACAAAAATGTCTAACTGAAAAGCACGATTGTGTTCAATTCTACGAATACTTCAAGAACATCGTGTCGTAGTGATAAAATGCAGACAACCCCCTTGTGCATGCTTTCATTGGCATGAAGTATGCCTCTGGACACAAACATTCAAAGGATGCTTGCAGTTTGGCAAACTTTGGCAAGCATTGCCAAAGCGTCTCTGCATGGCCGCAGCTCAGAAAGGCATATGTCAAAGCATGCAATCTGTGCATACCCAAGGACACCAGTACATGCCCAATCGCACCTCTTGTGGCCCTCCGCTGATTTTCTCCACCTCCACATCCCTCCACTTCGGGCCCCAATCAACAGCCATGTCAAAGGCAGAAACCTGTGCCAGGGGCTTCACTAAGCACAGCGCAGCCAGTGCAGGCATTGGAAGGGTGACAGCAAAATGTTGCAGTGATGTGAAGGACGACAGCACCGAGAGATCCGCAAGCTGCATCCCTGCAGTCTCGATGGAATGCATGGTGAGGGACGTCAGACGCTGCAGCGCACTAAGGCATGCTAAACCGCCAGGGAAAGTGATGTCAGCGGTCTCCATCAAGCACAGCTTCTGCAGCTGCGGGAGTGTGCTGAAGTCACGCATGGCAGCATCACTCACTATGTCACCGGAGAGAGCCAGGCTGCTAAGATGCTGCAGGCAGTTGGTGGCCACACCATGCTGAGGTTGCTGCTGCAGCTGCCCAGCGTAGTTATCCATGCTTAGCTCCAGCAGCTGTGGGGGAAGCTGTGCTAGAGACGTTAGGACTGGGGAGCAACTCAGCAAATCCAGTCGCGTGATTTGGGTGAGCTGCTGCAGCCCCTGGGCCCCTGCTCCCAGCACAACACTGCTTAGCTTAAGGCCCCTTAGCAGCGGCAAGCCCTGCAGCTTGGCAAGCACACTGCCACATGGCTGACTGCGGCCGCACAGCACCAGGTTTACCAGCTTCATACCCCCTCCATTCTGCAGCCACGCATCCACCAGCTCGATGCTGCGGTCGACTACAATTTCCAGGCACGGATAGAACAGGCCCACTGCCGCATGGTTCAGGTCTTCTCCATAAACAGCCATGCCCTCTACCTGGTGCAGCTGCAGCTTTCCGGCTAAGATGTCCAAGCCTGGACGGTCTACGGGTTCCAAGAACCTCCTTCCATAGGTACATAGGTCCTGCACCCTGAGCACTCGGAGCCGTGGTAGCTTTGACTGCACTGCCTTGCAAGCACCTTCAGCCAGATCGTATCCCCACGAGGCCGAAACCGAAAGCTCCTCGACAGAGTCTAGATACTGCATGGGAGCACCAAAACGCTGCACGTCCTCAACGTCTAGTCTGGTCAACCTGGTCAGCCCTCCCCAGGCTGCTGCCTCATCAGCTGATATGTCACTCGATAAGTGAGCCAATCCTCTGAGCTTCAGGCTCTGCAGCTGACGGGTGCTGCTGGGGATGATGGAGAAGAAGGATGCTGGGACCTTAGAGGTAGAGAGGTCTAAGCTGAGGTGCTGCAGCTGATTGCCATTACGCTGTAACCAAGAAGACAGCTGCTTCACTGCGCTGAGGTCCTTCAAGGACACATCCAGCCCTCTGCATATGCTGAGAGCTGCCAGTCGCCACCTGTGATCGATACGTGTGAAGATGCCACACAGGTGGCGCTGCTGCTGCCTGGTGCTTTCAGCACGAGCCTGCGCCTGGTCCTGCTGTGCCTGGTGCTCCTGCTGCTGCTCTTGCTGCTGGCTGATGCCACTGGCCCTGCTGAGTATGTCAATCAGCAGGCTATCAGGGATGTCACCAAAAGAAGGTGAGGTCATCTTGTAGCCCTGCAGGAGGTGAGTGGGATTACGTGAGCCCAATACATCTTAATCAAGCAGATTGCTATGGCACGGTGCGCCCTTGCACAGATCATAGGTCTTAACATGAAACCTTTTCCTTCAAGCTGTTCACGACGATGTATACGTAGTTGGGTGCCAGTTGGGCAGAGGACAGAAATGAAGGTAATGGCTGAGAGTTGCTGCATGACATTTCTCTGGGTATAAGTCTGCACATGGTCCTTCGCAACTGACAATCTAGCAAATGCCCGGTCTTATTGACCGTCGCTCCTGCAGATGAGAAGATGACTGCACGGGAAACGGAACCATGAGAAAGAGCCTACTTTACCACGGTGGCTTCCGCCACTGCTACAGGTCTAGCGTCTACGCTGGAGAGGTGTCATGGGGGATCGACTCCTTTGACGCAGACTCACAACTTTGCCGGAACAAGGGCACGAAAAAAAGGAGACTCAAGGAGACACATGCAGGGGGCGTGCTCCACTGATGTCAGGAGTCCAAGCTGGGTAAACGTCTCCCCAACAGGTCTGGCCAGTGAAATAAAAGCGGTTACCTCATCAAATTGACGTGACAGCGGTGTTTATAGTATTTTCTTGTGACACCTGTGACAGTACTGCTTCCGAAAAGTACGGGCAAACCAACTTTTCAAACTTTCAGTCATCGCAGACTTTGAAAACAAACTTGAAGGATGCTCCAATCTCCACGCACGAGTACGCTTTAGGTCAGCCCGACTTTCCGTGCCCGTTGAGTAAAGGTGCCAGTGACCACCAGAAAGCCTGCATCACATCGGTAAGCTGCTGTAAGCTGACTCGCAGCTACAATTTGGCCACTCAGGTACCGCGGCACATACCGCCACAGTGTTTGAGATGTCATGAAGCTAAGACATGTCACTCTGTCCTTGCGAACACCAACCGGTCTGATCCGCCACTTGGCCAAGTCCCATTACCCATATTCATACTACTGTCCAGCATCTCCCAAAGTAGAGCAGAGTGACAGACGATCCTGCCTACCATACCAGCTGTGCACCCGAGGGTGGATCCAGCGCGCTGACTACTCGCTCCTTCAATGATGTGCCAGAGATACAAAATAGCCATCAGCTACCCCCTCACATGAAGATGACAATCAGGCCTTCTGAACAGCAGACAGCAATGCTACCAGCTACCCCCCATGGATGCAGTCCGATCTTCACTGCTCAGTTGCTGCCCTGCCCCTCCGGCTGCTAATGTTGCTCTGCTGCCTCAGGTTCCAACATGTATACTGCTCAGGGCAGTTGGCAACGTAACTGACCAAGGGCTGTGTACACAAAGCCTGCGCAGCAGCAAGGAATAAACACCAAGAGAAAAGCTTAATAACTGAGCAGAGAATGGCACGGATGCACTCGCACATGGTTCTCTTTACCGATGAAACTGAAACAGTTACTGACACGCTTGTTGTTGCTGTGTAGCCTTGCAGACATGAACAGACTAAAACAGGTACCAGGACAACATAATACACGCAGGAACCTTTTGCATGCAGCAAACTATGCCATTGTAATCATATCACAATGATTCCAGCTGCCAGTACCACTACAGGCCTATGAGACAGCTCAGGCATGCAACAGCACTAGCAGCAGATGCACCCCTCTCCTGCTCAGCTCAAGAGTTCTCTAAATACCAGGTCTTCAGCTTGGCTACGTGACTTCACATGCTGGGGAAGTTGATTTGCATGCACTTTGCCAGACCAATAGAGCTTTCACCCAAAGTGGAGGGCTTCGCCCAATTTCATTGCGCAGCAAACGCGTACCAGCCAGGCTTTTGCCAGGCTGTCTTACTCAGCTGCAACGTGCAGATAGCCAAGCTGCTGTGTGAACACATGCACCGGCCTCCGCGCACACATCTGGCCTTGCTATGACTTGCTATCTGATAATTAACTAACTAATAATAGAAGCTTAGGTTACATGAAACTAGCATGTTACAAGACTTGCATGCTTTATGGCTGCTTGCTGGACTGTGGTTGAGTGCACCGGAGGCTGGTGGCCGAACGGGTAGCACTAGATAGCAGCGATCGACTGAAAGTGACCTAAGGGAGTTTGGCCAAATACGCTATTACCATTGCTATCTTGCTAGGGTTGGGACAATTGAGCCAGGCTGGTTACTGCAAGCTAAATACAGCTACTGTAAGCAGCACCAGGCCTTTGCGGACATTGATGAGCCAACAATACATCCAAGATTCGCCTGCTGACCAAACTCACATGCTATGTCTTCTCAACATCAAGCAGCATTGCCACCAGCTGCCGCCACAGCATGCGGTCCTTGCGGCTTAGTGTCTCCTCCAGGTGCTGCAGTCTCATATGTGCCTGCAGTACAACGGAATAAGCCCCTGCATACAACCGGCTCAAAACAGCTGCCAAGTTGTCAAGGGCTACCCGTATCTGCACAGAGCCTGAACACAGGAAGCAAGCAGCAGCTATTGGACGATGACTTCAGTCACCATGCGGGAGTTCCGATAAGCACGTCAGTAGCAGACCAGAAGCTGCAGGATAGGCTAGAAGAATCACATCCTGATAAGTTAAGCTACAAGCAACAACAAAAGGCACTGCTAATGGCACAACCAATTTATGGTACCTAAAGCAGGGGAGAGTGCGGACAAGAAAAGCGGGGGATATCACGCAGTGCTGGAACAAAGAAAAGCAGGGTGCAGCGAATAAAGCAAGTTGCAAAACCACTCCAAACCTAGATCTTGTCCTGTGAGCTCATCGATAACCTGAAAGGGCTGGAAAGGCTGCTAAAAATCTGAGTAGGCTCCTGCTGACAAACAGCTGACTCTCAATGTGGTGGTTATCCACAACTTGAAGGGTGACATGTTGGCTGCTCTGGCTTCCTGCATTCTGCCCTTCCTGCATAACGAAAACTGTTTACGCTGGCACAGAGCTGGGCTATGGGTTGTCTATAGAAGGTTAGCAATGTAAACCAAAGCAGGGGCCAAGCGCGTGTGAGCACTACGGGCTGATCTAGCCTCCTAATCAAAGACTGTGTCCCGATTTTTACTTCAAAAAGCTGGGGGGTGATTAGGATGCAGCCTGAACTTGAAATTTAGGGCTTAGCTTTGGCTTTGGTGGGTGGCTTGGCTACAAAAAGAAACTACCGGCTACAGCAGCCATCAATTAAAGTGAAATACAGTCCAGGCCTCAACCTTGTTACGATACAAGCAGTGTTTGAGCAACATCAGACCCACCTAAACATGACCTGGAACTTACCACTGTTGTCCCCTGCTGCTGCTGCTGCTGCTGCTGCACTCTTCAGCCGCAAGTATTCTGTCACTAGCTGCTGTAGCTGCTGCTGCTCAGCTTGGGCCACCAGGTAACGCCTAGCAGCTAAACTGTTGGTCTCCTTGAGTTCGAATGCTAGTTGGCGCACACACGCCTCCTTCACCTGTGTTGGCAACCAGCAGAAAAATGAGCTCACTGGCAATGATGATGCCCATTACCATGGGAATTATATAGCATAGCAAGTATCTTTGAGACCAGTTATCCATGCCGCCCACTGCTCTGTGTCTTTGTTGAAGATGATTGCCTGAACACCACTAACAAGGTATTAGTATGACCAGGAGTCATTACAGACAGTAGTAGCGTGCCTGAAAAGTGGCACGGGGACAGTAAGCCCTCCAACAATGCACATACATGGTATCATTCTTCCAAATCCAGTCCAGCCCCGGTAAATAAGGATCTCCGCACTCGTATTGCTACCACAAGCCCATGCAGAGCTGGAAAACATAGTCATGCACAGGCCATAGATGCTAGGTAACCTTGCCTTGTCCGCTGGGCGAGTGTTCTACCAACACAATCCATCCATAATCCTCCTTACAATGAGACCTATGCATGACAGCATGCCTGATAACACACAAGCATTTCAATCTCCTACGTGCCATGTCTCACCTCTCCAGAGCCTCCAGCCACCTTCTCATGATGATGCCAATCCCCTATGAGCAGCTGAATTGAAGGAACATGCGCCAGGGCCTTTGCTAGGACTAGCGCAGATCGTGCAGGCTCTGTGTCGGTGATAGCAAAAGACCTCAATGATGAAAGATCAGACAGCACCGAGTACCACTCAGACCCAATGCATTCTGGCATGAACCTCGACAACCTCAGGGAGGTCAGGGAATGCAGCTGTTGCAAACATGCCAAGCCGCCAGAAGGCGTAACCCTATTCGTCTGGACTAACGTAAGGTCTTGCAGCTGCGGGAGACTGCTGACCTCTCGCATGGTGGCATCTGTGACGCTAAGGTGGAAGAGGGTGAGGCTGGTGAGGTGCTGCAGGGCGGTACGGCTACCGGGCTGGCCAAGCTGCTGGGCCTGCTCGCTGATGTTGTCAATGCTCAACCTTACCAGCTGTTGTGGGAGCTGTGCTAGAGACAAGGGCGCATTGCACCCATTCAAAACAAGCTCTGTGAGCTGCGTAAGCTGCTGTAACGGCTGTTGTGCTGCTTCTAAGCTAGCATCTGAGAGCTCTAGGGACCTGAGCATGGGCAAGCCTTGCAGCTTAGCAAGCACGATGCTGCATGGGTGCTGCCTGCATATTAGCACAAGCTTCGTCAGCTGTTCCCCACCTCCCTGCTGAAACCACCCTTCCACCTGGTCAATATGGCAGTTCTCCCTCCTGAGGCTGATTCGCATAGAGGGCTGTATCAGACCCACAGCAGAGTGGTCCAGATCTTCTGCATATACAGTCACCCCCTCTACCTGCTGCAGCTGCGGTTTCTTCAAAAAGATGTCCAGAGCTCGGCGTTGTAAGGAGCACTAGACCCCACCCATCAGTGGCAGCATCCTGAGTACCCGCAGCCGTGGTAGATTAGACTGCAGCGCTGCTAAAGCGTTTTTGTCCAAATCATACAGAGCGATTTCCGAGACCGTGAGCTCCTCGATATACTCAAGATACTGCATAACGGCATCAAATGGCTGCAGGCAATTTACATCCAGGCTGGTGAAACTGGTCAGCCCTCCCCAGGCTGCTGCCTCCTCAGCTGATATGTTACCGGTCAATCCCAATAGCCCTCTGAGCTTCAGGCTCTGCAGCTGAGGGGTGCTGCTGGGGATGAGGGAGAGGAAGGATGCTGGGACTTTAGAGGTAGAGAACTGTACGGCAAGGTGCTGCAGCTGATTGCCATTACGCCGCAGCCAAGAAGACAGCTGCTTCACTGCACTGAGGTCCTTCAGGGACACATCCAGCGCTGTGCAGATGCTGAGGGCTGCCAGTCGCCACCTATGATTGACATGTGTGAAGATGCCACACAAGTGGCGCTGCTGCTGCCTGGTGCTTACAGCAAGAGCCTGCTCCTGGCCCTGCTGTGCCTGGTGCTCCTGCTGCTGCTCTTGCTGCTGGCTGATGCCACTGGCCCTGCTGAGTATGTCAGTCAGCAGGTTACCAGGGATCTCACCAAAAGAAGGCGGCATCATCTTTCAGCCCTGCAGAGGGGAGTTTGGTGTTTGTCAAGAAAGCAGGCAGATCTCTAGTACCTCAAACATGCGGTAACCCTCTGCAAATGTAGCAAGTCCCAAGAATTCCAGCCAGCATTTCCTGCATGCCGTAATCACACATATAACAAGAATGTGGGTTGCAAATTGGACAGAGCTTTCCAGATCAGCTGGATTACAATGGCACAAACCTTATGTTTTCGACATTTGTCTGGTGCTTAGTGTGCATATGGTCCCTTGCAAGTGAGTAACGTAGCAAAAGTCCTATCTTATCGATGGTTGTCGCTCCTGCGCCCTGTTGCTGAGAGTGACTCCATGGGCAATCAAACCATGTAAAGAGCCTACCTCGCCACGCTGGCTTGCTTCACTGCTACAGTTTCAGGTCTGCGTTGACTAGGTGGTCATGGGAGAAGGATTCCTCTGACGCAGCGCAAGGCACGACACTAGTGAAGGGGCATGGCACCCGTGTCAGAAGTCCAAGCTAGAGCATACGTATGTGTGCAGCTGTGACCAGTCAGGCGAAAGGGGTCCAAGGCATCAAATCACGTGACAGCGGTGTTTCTCTTCATTGAACTTGAAGGGAGAGCCGTTGTAGTGCTTGTACGGCAAACGTGTCGACACTTCTGACACTTCTCGATATACATCCCTTGTCATCTGTTCTCTATCTGTTGTCATGGTCCTGAAAATAATCAGCACACTACGGCTTCCTGTCCTCTAGCACAGCCTCTCTGGGCATGGGCTATGCCCAGATATGCACACTGGCAGCATGCCCGCAGGCCAACATCTCACCCTTTTCCATCTCGATACTGGAGCCCTGTCAGCTACTTCTAGTCATCCTCACCTTTTCCATTGGCTTTTCTGGTCTAGACCTGTCTTCTAGCTTCCTTGGCACAACCATAACCTCATGGCAGTGCATTAGCAACATGTCCTCAATCTCTCCTCCCTCCAACACCACAAACCCTCCCATCGCTGCTTGGCCAGGCCCAAATGATGGCTGTCAGAGTCAAGCAACTCCCATCCCCTGTCAACCACAGCAGGAGCAACAGTGACTGCTTCACTAGTGTTCCCTTACATCAGATAGCAAGCACTGGCATCCTAGTCCACAGCAACCAAACTCCAAACCCTGCCGCTGCCAATGTCCCCCTAAAGCTCTCATAGGTGGTTGCCTTCGTGGCCAACCACAGAACCAAGAGCGTTAATGTAACTGACAGAACATGAAGCCTAGCTGGGAAACACACACCATAGACCTCAGCCCTGGAAACAGATCCAGCCTGCAGCTTTTCTGCTGAACGTTCATTTGTCATCGGATGCATACGAGCACTAGCAGATCTTGCAGTGAATGGCCCTCATGATGCTGTGCCTGCTTCACCTCCGACAGCACAGCAGGCAGAGTTCCCCAATTTGTGCGATCCTGGCGGCTCTCTTCTGAATGCTGCTGCTGCTGAACGATTTAAGCTCTGGTGTTGCTGCTGCTGCTGAGCGATGTGAATCATCCCTTCATACATCCTGCTAAGGATGGTTGCCAAGCGGTCGAGGGCTGAAGCAAGAGGTAGTGTCAAAGCACAGAAAAGCACAGCAAAGGAGGGGTTATGTTACAAGATGAACCAGTCAACATGAAAGGTGCTTGCTAATGAAGATGGCAGCACACATTTCTTGGAAGAGAAACCAGATGGGCAAGTGACAGGATCTACATGGAGGTGGCATTGGTGACGTGTATCATAACAACAAAGGAGTAGAAGCTGATTATCATGTAAAAACCATCTTTAACATAGTACCTGACTTAATCATTCCATATACAGCTGGCCAAATTCGCTGGACCGCAAACGAGTTTCCTAAACTGCTTCTTGAAGCTGCCAGGATCAATGTAAGAAGTCAACCCAGGCATAATCAGCGTTGAGTGTATGGAAGACAGCAAAAAACTGCCGTAGCCTGAAGCTTCAGGACATGAGATACAGAAGAGGCCATACTAGGGCTTGCAAATCATGAATGATGAATGACTTCTGTTAGAAAGCTCCTCCAATGCCTGCTGCTATCACTTGCTGAAAGCTATGGATCAAGCTGCGTTGTGCAGAGACTCTTTAAAAAAGATGTGTAAAACTCGGCAGCAACTTGCATCTGCATGAGTGGCACCAGTCAGCTCCTACAGATTGTGGCACCTATTTTGGTTCACTATCCCTCCCTCCAACGGGCGGGCGGGCAGGTTTTTGAAGGGTCATGCCGTACGCGGTATGATCGGGTCAAAGTGTGGTTTCACCAATGCTGCCGGTCTGAGGAATGACACTGCGCAATGTGACAAATGCACCACAGGTCCTTTGCAGGCAAAAACACACACGCACACACCCCTCCCTCCTACTTACCCTTCACAATGGTGCAGAAACCCCCCACTAGCTGCCCAAGGTCTCCTCTATTGCTGCCAGTGTCCCCACCAAGCTCCGCCACCCTAGCCGCTCTGGACGGCTTAGCAGCCTCGCTTTCTGTGGCTGTGCAGACTGGCAGCTACCCACGTGGAGCTCCTTCAGTAAGTCTGCCAGACGGTCCACAGTTGGACCTACATAGGAACCGCCTGAGACAAGCAGTACATGCAGTACATGAATTGTAATGCAAAGTCAATCCCATTAGATAGGGTCCAAGCCACAAAAGCAGTAGAGCACTATATTTGCTTGCAATTATACAGTGCGTAGAAGCAGGTATGGAATCAACAAGTGCCTGCTTTGAACCAACAAAAGTGCTTCAACTTCTGAACTTGAATAATGGTGACTCCCAAGCTCCTTGTTGTCCTGTGCACTTACGTTCATCTATGTGGCTGCGCTCCCTCTGAAGCCGCTTGTAGTCACATAATGCTTGGTCCAACTGCTGCTGCAGCTGCTGCTGCTCTGCCAGCATGAGTAGAGCCAGCTTCTTATGTGCACCTCTAGTGTCCTTCAGTTGCAGGGCGAGTTTTCCCACACAACCCTCCTTCACCTGCACGAGGATCACAGGTAGGTAGCCTTAGCAACGAACACTGCGGTAAGCATTTCAGAGTTGCTGAGAAAGCATGGCACGTGTGGTAAGCCCTCCCTTGTGTCCATCCTGAGCATCTATACCACCCAGTAACAGCAGTACACAGAAGGAGCAGTAGCAGCAGGCACAGACCATTCCGCTATGCACCTGCAGCAGCTAGGCAAAAGCAGGCCCAAAGCTAACACACTGCAGTAGCAATGTCAGAAGCTCAGCAGAGCAAAGCAGCAGGCCTACCCCACACACACGACAAGAAGGACAAAGTGCAGCTCCCTTTGACCGCCAGAGTCCCATGCTGACAAGCAGCCAAGCAAACTTCCCACCGCTGTGCAGGGTATTTCTCTTCTGGAACCGTTGCTCTCATCTTCACCAAAAGCAAGAGAACTTCGTGCACAATCCACCAGATATGGTTTTTGTAAAATCACAGCGGACACAAGGCTCAAGTATACCTTTTCTCTTGATATCTGCTCCTTACGGTAAACTGGTTGCAATCTTGCTGCAGGCTCTACACGGTCCAAAATCTGTGCAGTGACCTATCTCATGTATACTTTAGCCCCGCCTTTTCAGCTCTCCAGACTGCACCAATGGAGTGCAGCTTAGTTAGGGCATCTTCCCTAGCTTCTCAAATCTTCTTAGCTTCTCCTTCGCATTGCAGTTCTTAGTGTACATCTCGGTGACTTCTTGCTGCTTATGAACCATGCTCACCTGCCAAGGTCGAGCCCGTTCCACCTTCTCTCCAAGAGAGTCTACCTCTGGACCAAAATGGACGGCTTGAACATGCTCTAGCTCCCTCAGCAGCTCCAGTCCCTCCAATGGCGATGGGGGGTAGTAGATATGCAGGCTTTGAAGTCCTGAGAAACCTCTCAGTGCACTTGCCACCTCTGGTGCAGTAGGGAAGCTGAAACCGCTGAACGGAAATGAGACAGCAGTAAGGGAAGACAAGCGCCAAAGAGCACTCAAGCTGGAACTGACTCTGTCTGTCAGCCCCAGCTGAAGATGCACAAGAGTGCTCAAGCTCTCAAGAGCAGCAGCTGGGACCCTGTCACCAATCAGACTCAAGCTGGTCAGATGCTGCAGGCAGGGAGAGGGAGTGCTGCTGAGCTGCTGCTGCTGCTCTGCCTCTGCCAAGGGCACGCAACGCAGGTTGTCCAAGGTAAGACTGCAGAGCCCAGGAGGGAGCTGGTCTAAGCTGAGCACATCTGGGCTGCACCCCTTCATCTGCAGCTTTGTGAGCTGAGTCAAACCCCCTTAGCTGCTGCAACCCAGGCCCAAGATCCACATTGCGCAGGTCAAGGCCCTGTAGCAACTCCAAGGCGCCAGCTTGAGGGAGCAGAGGCTTAAACGAACCCCATCTCGGGTTCAGGATGCTAAGCTCCACTACCCGCCTCCCACCACCCCTGCTTATCCACCCCTCCACAAGTCCCATGCTGTTCGTTAACGGATCGACCCTGATGTGCACGGAACGATGACCCGCCCTGGTAAAAAGCACATGATCAAGATCATCAGGTTCCACTACCAGCCCATCCACCTGACATAGCTGTTGCATGCTGGCTAGGTAATTAAGATAACCACGGTGGCAGGTGGTGGGCACTGGAATTGGGGGTATTACTCGCAAGACCTGCAGCTGTGGGAGAGCTGGTGGTAACAGAGCGAAGGAACTCCCCACACCAACATTAGTTACAGACAGCTCCACCACTGCGCTCAGATGGTGCAAAGCAGGAGCCAGACTGCGCAGGTGATCCACCTCTAGGCTTGTCAACCTAGTCAAAGCCCCAAGCCCCGCTGCCTCTTCATCTTTCATGGGCCGTGTGGACTCGTGCAGCCCTCTGAGCCTCAAGCTCTGCAGCCGTGGGGTGCTGCTGGGGAGGATGAAGAGGAGGGGCCATGGCAAGGTTGTGCTAATGGTAAGGCAGAGGTGCTGCAGCTGACTGCCATTGCGACGGAGCCAAGAGGATAGCTGCTTCACTGACTCCCTGTTCTTTACCTTAAGATGCAGCCCTGTGCAGATGCTGAGAGCTGCTAGGCGGAAGCTGTGACTGACACGAGTGAAGATGCCACACAAGTAGCGCTGCTGCTGCCTGGTGCTGACAATGAGAGGCTGCTGCTGGTCCTGCTGGTGCTGCCGCTGCTCTTTGCTGATGCCGCATGCTCTGCTGAGTATGTCAATGAGCAGGTTGTCAGGAAGATGGTCAAAGGCCGCGGCCATCATGCAGCTCTGCAGGGAAAGACCGAGTCTGTGAGTGAGACACATGTGTCGCAGGTCTACGCAATCATACACCCAGGACAGGTCACATGTAGACCTCATGTCACATGGCTTACGCTAGGTCCTGATGCTGAAAGATGCAGGTTCATGTTGAGGCAAAGAGGGCGGAAGTCACTCACCACTTCAGATAGTCGTAGGCTGATTCAAGCTTCAAACAACTTAAGCAGCGCGCATCGTGCCTATCCGAGAGCAAGGGGACTAAGGACAATTCAACAGCCTCCCTGCGGGCCAAGAGAACGGACGCAGCTGCTCTGGAAATACCAGAGGTAAGGTCCACCCTTTGGCGAGAGCACTTCAGCATCGCACCTCACTCACACTACACCATATGGTTTCGCACCTATGCAGACATCACACTGTCCGTACGCAGTCCGTTTCCATTGGCAGCAATCTTGGAACAGAGTTCCAAGCAGTCACTCCGGTGCTGTCACTCCGGTGCTGAAAACTCCTCTGACAGCCCGTTTCCATGGGGGGGCCCGGTGGAACTCATTTTGGCGGAAGGTCCGACCCAGTGGAATTCCGCAGGAGATTCCACCGGGCCTCCGTTTCCCTACCCCTGCGGAAGCAAGGTCACCGCCAAGTTCGAAGAGCGAAGGACAGCAACGCGTTGCTTTCCATATGAAGATACTTTACGGACATATGCTTCCTTGTCCTTGCGCTGGGCAGCGATGCAGTACAGCGCACCTGTACCACACCTGGCCTGGGCATGGCTTGCCGCGAGAGCCTCCCAGAGCGTCCGCGCCCTACAGGCATGTCTCGAAGTTTGTTTGTTGTTGTTCGTTTGTCAAACAACAGGCGCAGGCGACACCTCGCAGAAGTTACCAACCCGGTGGAGCTTCCATTGGCGTCCAAGAGGTCAGTGGAGCTCCACCGGGTTCGAACCCAGTTACACCAGTTCCGCGGGGTCCTCCGCTGCCCCATGGAAACGTCACCCGGCGGAACTTGGGGAATCTGGTGTCCACCCCCGGTTCCACCCCCCCATGGAAACGGGCTCTGAGTTGAACCGCTTGAACTTCTTTTATTCTTTGCCCAGACTGGCACATGGCCATGCGCTCGCCATGAAAATCCAACTTCGCGGGCTGTCTGGACGCTCTCTGAACTTTGGCTGTCTGAACGTGTCTCAGATCTTCAACAACCCTTCGACGGCTCAGCTCAGATTGTTGCAAAGAGATTAGAATTCGCTGCAGTCTCCAGTCACGATAGATACCTATCACCTCAGCCCGATGTTCTTCTTGTCCAACGAATCATGCCCCCGTACTACCACTGCGCAATCCATTGCCAGGACGGAACCCAGAGAAATCCTGCTTTCGGTAAGCCTGTATGCTGCTGTAAGTAAGATCTGTGCCAGGTTCAATCGTATTGACCAAGCACATCGTTAACTCATTGAGTATGCGGAGTTGCCCCACCGGCGCTCCATGTGGTCATCTGTATTCGTAAATCATTGCCAGACAGGATGGGCCAGATCACCAGGCTATGTGTTCACTCTTGTCACCTAAATGGCACACGCAATTTGTTTACAAAACGTACCCAGTGACCCAGCACTCACACAAAGCGAAGAAAACACCAAGGCACCTTGCGCAGCCAGCCACACGGTCTGCACTGCACATGAAGAGCAAGCTTGCCTCTCCTTCCTGCCAACAGCCCTACCCATAGTATATACCCTTGCCCCATACATACAGAAAGATAATCGTTGGCCACATTGTCTACTATGGGCCTCAACCTCCCGCCCTTACCAATTACCAATTACCAATTACCAAATGGCCCCGTCAAAGCGGGGCGCCGGTGGGGGCAGCGCCACCCACAAGGAGCCAACTTAGGCTCCAACGGCATACTCAAGTTCCTGTCCAAAACTGACACCATGGCTGCCACCAGCCCACCCTAGATCCCTTGCTAGCCAATGTATAAATGGATAAACTTCGGCAATAGACAGATAGAGTGCGAGGACGACGAACTTCTGTGTATCACTCTGCTAAACTTCAACATGTTTCGCTCGTGGTATGATGTGAATGACACAAACAACAAACTCACTATAGCAGGTAATCAAATAACTCTACCACACGGCAACTATCCATATAAACTATTATACCAAACCATCAATGCACTTTATGGTTCTCAAGTGTGTTCTTTCAACAAGGCAAGGAATACATTTAAGTTCTCATTCAACACTCCCAGCACTATCACATTTGACAATGCTTCTTATGAATTGTTCGGTTTCAATAATGAAACTTACACAGGAACAACAATAGAGAGCGTCAATGTCCTTAATCCTTTCAACAACATAGACAGCATTTGCCTACACATAAACGGCGTTCAACCTTATAGATGTTATAACCTTGACAACATAGAAGGAGATGGTATGAGGGTGAGCGATATATTATGTTGTATGCCTTTCACCACTGCTCCTTTTGATATGTTTAATTATGTCAATGTCAATAGCGAGTATAAGATGTTTGTTTTTGACAAAATGATACAAGAACTCAAGTTTAACATAACAGATTTCAATAATAATCCTATTACATTGCCTGACTTCACATTTACCTTGAAAGTTGAAACCTTTTTATGTCAAGAGGAGGACGAGCATTTACAGACATTAAAGAAACTTCTTGAATATACAAAGATGAACTTTTTAAGCAAACATCTACGCAGTTAATGACGATGATTTTTAAATATTCTTTTCATATATTATATAGTATATCATGTTTGGAATATTCAAAAAAGTTGCGAAAGCAGGACAGAGAGCGTTTGGACTTGTAGGTGAAACCTTGAGGAAGTTTGGGGATACTGGTGCTAATGTAGTAAGAAAGGTTGGCAGTTTTGTTGCTGAAAATCACGAACCACTCACACAGATTGCTCACGGCTTAGCCATGGCAAGTGGAAACGAAACTGCACAGAAGATTACTGGTGCTATGAGAAGTGCTTCTGGTATGTATGGAGTTAGGCAGAGGTTAGATGCCGTAAAGAAACAGCAAGAGGAAGCGAGGGAAAGAGGTGGTGGAGGTATGTGGGACATAGAGGCTAAGAGGTTTGTATAATTGCGTTCATTTGTTAGAAAAAATATTCTTATTATAGTATAAAAAGAGATATGGACGCATTTGTGATAATTGATACACAACCAAACGTAATGACACCTGAAACATCCAAAGAACAACCCCCAAAGAAGAGTAAAAGTTCGTGGGAGTATTATAAGCGTAATCCAGATAAACTTAAGGAGCATTACAAGAACATCACCAACTATGTAAAGGAGAGATACAGCAAAGACGAAGAGTTCAAAGAGCGTCAAAAGGAACGCTCAAGGTTGTATTATCTTAACAATGCCGAATATCGCCTGAATAAGATAAACAAAGGCAAGGAAGCTTATAGGCAGAAGAAATTACAAAGTTGTGAATGATATTTTTTTCTTAACATAGTATAACTAAAAAATGGGATACTACTTTGTCATTTCTGTATTTGAGGGTGAACCGGGTTTTAGGAGCGATGACGAATACACGAGCGGTATGTATAGAACCTTGAAGGATTGTGTGAGTGCCTTGGAAAAGTTTAACCCAAATACAAAATGGAACTACTTGCGGTCTGTGAGGTATTGTAGGATATATAGCAGTGCGACCGGAAAATACATAAACTACGATAAGTAGTAGGTTTAATTATAATCAATACTTATTATAAGATGAAAGTTCTTGAACTCTTTAAAGGTAGTGGGAGTGTAGGAAAATACTACGAGAAGTATCCAGAGGTGTATGACGAGGTTATTTCTTTAGACATAGACTCTAAATCAAATGCTACATACACTACAGACACTAGAGACACTTGAGACACGCTATGGCGCATCCTGCATGTGTACGGGGTACACACAAAGCTGATAGAGTTGCTGATGGACTTGCATACTGGCACACAGGCTGCTGTTAGGATGGGTGGTGTGGTGTCTGAGTGGTTTGATGTGCATGGCGGGGTGCGGCAGGGATGTGTCATTGCTCCCTTGCTGTTCAACATCTACATGGACTTTGTGGTTCGGCAGGCAATGGCTCAGATGCCGGAGGGATGTGGGGTGAAGCTAGCCTATCATGCAGATGGGAAACTTGAGCGTGATGGGTGTGGTAGTGGTGGGTGTGTGGAGCTGTTGTCTGTTCTGCTGTATGCAGATGATATGGTGTTGCTAAGTCCCAGCAGGGAGGAGTTGGTGGTCATGCTGCAGGTGATGGACAAGGTTGCTGCTAGTCTTGGGTTGCGCATCAATGCAAGCAAGACTGAGATCCTGTCCATTGACAAGGATTGGAAGGAGGGGGATGTGCCAGTGCAGCAAGGACCAGAGGTGGTTATCAGTGAGGGTGTGGTAAAAGAGGTGTCACAGTTCAAGTACTTGGGAAGTGTGCTTGTGACTGATGGCAGGTTGGATGTGGAGTTGAATATCAGGAGGGGTAAGGCTGTGGGGAGGTTTAAGCAGTTTGAAAAGATGTGGGGTACCAAGCATCTGTCATTGGCTACGAAGGTGAAGTGTTACAAGGCATATGTGTTGCCAATTCTGCTGTTCGGGAGTGAGTGTTGGTCCCTGACCAAAGTGCAATCGCAAAAGCTTGAGCGGGTGCACTCTAGCTGCCTTAGGAGCATCCTGGGGGTCAGGCTGTCAGATCGGCACACCAATGAGCATATCAGGAAATCATGTGGGGTAGCCACCTTGTCAGCATACATCACAGCAAATAGGCTGAGGTGGCTGGGGCATGTGGGCCGCATGGAGGAGGGCAGGTTGCCGCATATTGCGTTGTTCTCTTCATTACATGGTGACATGACGAGGCCAGTGGGTAGGCCTCGCCATACCTGGGAGAAATGCGTGTGTGCAGATCTGAAGGTGCTTGGTCAAGATGAGGGGAGCTGGGAGGCTTCATGTCAGATTAAGAGTGCTTGGAGGAAGAGGTTGTGGGATCTTACGCACCCTTGGGAAAGCCAACGGTTAGTGAGGTGTAGAAGGCGCACTAAGCAAGCTATTGATAAGCATGTGGAGCGCTATGTGGTGCCTTTCAGTGGCTGGGAGGATGGTGGTTCACCAGTACCTAGGTGGTGGGAGCCACCTCCAGCCCCTACTAGGGTGGTGCTTGATCCTGCTGCCTCCCCGCCACCCATGTGTGATGGAAGTGGAGCAGGTTTTTGGGTTTTAGTGGTGGTGTTTGTTTCCCCTTGGTGT
Organism: Pseudopediastrum boryanum; assembly: GCA_963556185.1. Classification (NCBI taxonomy): domain Eukaryota; kingdom Viridiplantae; phylum Chlorophyta; class Chlorophyceae; order Sphaeropleales; family Hydrodictyaceae; genus Pseudopediastrum; species Pseudopediastrum boryanum. The sequence goes on from OY744501.1 coordinate 1,580,310, forward strand.
GCACGCCGTTGCATCTAGCCTCAGCTTGTGTGTGGCAAATCCACCATCGGTTGTGTGGCTTCGTGATTGTGATCAGGAGCCTTGTGTTTGTGGCCTAGGTTTGTTTGGCCATTGGCATTGCTGGTCTTGCGTTTTGATTGATTGATTGACTACAGACCTTATGCTATGGGATTACAAACAATACCCAAGCGGACCCTTTCACATCGTCTGGGCATCTCCTCCTTGTATAGAGTATTCATTGCTACTTTATCCACATATACATAAAGGTAATAGGGTTAGAGATTTTGAAACTGCAGATGGTCTTATAAAGAAGACATTAGAAATCATAGAATACTTTAAGCCCAAAGTGTGGTTTATAGAAAATCCTGACACCGGACTTCTTAAGAGCAGACCTTTTATGAGTGATTTGCCTTACTATGTAGTGTCGTATTGTAAGTATGGTTTTGATTACAGAAAGAACACGAGGATATGGACGAACCTTGAGAACTACAATGCTTTAACATGTAAAAAAGATTGTGAAAGTTATATAGCAGACACTAAAAGGCACAAGGCAGAAGTATCATATATAGCAAAAAATCTAAGGTATAGGGTCCCAGAAGGATTGATAAAATCCCTCTTTGAAACATCTTTCATCGCAGAAGGCAATTCTTAAGGGTTCTTGTCAGTCTTAAGAAAAATGGAGGCTGTTTACTTTATCATACTTGTTTCCATCTTTTTTTTTCTTTTTAAAGAGATGCCCTTTTTGAAAACCAAACAAAATTAAGTGCGTTCGGCATAAAATTATTTTCTAACTGTAGAATATAAAACAATGAGCCACGAAGTGCGAGGCACGAAGCCAAGCCACGCAACAAAAAACCTTTTCTACGATTTGCCAAATGACATGATAGAAGAGATACAGATACGAGCAAACAAGATGCTTTATAAAGATGTTGTAAGGGATGTGGTTCTAAATAAGAGTGTCATCACGGATAAGGAAGATTTATACAAAGACACTTTGAAACGAGATTTTACAATGTTTTTGAGTTTTTATTTACCAGAGGAAATTGATAGTTTTTTTGTTAATGCAAAAACAAAACCTCTTGATATTGATATATATAGAAGCATTGAATATGTAGAGGAGAAACTTGAATACGATGAATTCGATTATGTCAATAGAAGGCTTGAAGATATATATGATAAAATAATGATTGAAGAAACAGAAGAACTAAACAAGGAACGCAATGAACTTAAAAAAAGGAAGCGTATGTTAAAGAAAGAACAAAGGAAATATGTGTTAAGTGATGATTTTAAAGTGGTAAACAATAGGATTGACACTTTGTATAAAAAAATATGTGAATATATGGACTACTATAACACTTTGTATAGAATATAAAATGACAAAGCGAGTTTTTAATTTGGAATCTGGCGAACTCATTCCTAAAGATGAATATGAAGCAAGAGTTAAGAGGGTTAAAAAGGAGGCAACAAACCAAAAAAGGAGACAAAAATACAAAGTGAAAAAACACTATGAAAAGAAGGCTAAGGAGTTAAATGATGAGTATGAAGATTTTATGAGAAACATTGACAATCTACCTAAACCAAAAATACGACCTAAATCTATTGAACCACGCTCTAAAGAAATTAACAATGTCAATGGAGATACTCAATATCATTATCAGTTTGACTTTGACTACTCAGGATATGGTATATTAGAGTTCATAAACAGCGACATAGAAGATATGATGGACGTTATTGAGGACAATTTAGAGGCATGTTTCTCAATGAAGTCTATCAAGGAGATATTAGATAGAGATACATCTTACATTTCAGTTCAACTTGTGATGCGTAATGTTGCTTACAACCAGAATGAAACTAAATATATATCCATTAATCCTCGACCTTTAAGACCTAAAGACGATTTATATGAGGAACTTACAAAGAGAGTGGTCCAATACTTTGAAAAGTATAATGAAGATTGCTTGGTGATTGATGGAATAAGACTATGGATAATTGACAGAAACCCAGTCAATGGGAGAGGAAGCACAGCAAGAAGCATACAAACCGCAAATAAAATCTGGAAAGATGTAAGCATTAAAATAAAGTATAATTGTCTGTATTGTGCAGTAGGACTACACAACAACAAGCACAAATACAAGGAATACCTTGAAGACCCACCGAAGTTGGTGAATATAGGGAAGCAACTGAAGTTCAAACTCAAGAAGCATTTTGAAATATCTCCAAAGAGGAAGTATAGCACAGATGAAGAGATAAAGATGTGTGCAGACTACCTACATCAACGCATCATCTTATACAACAACCAGTATAGGAAGATTGAGGAGTTTGTGCCTGAAGTTCTTGATTCCAAAAAGGACACCATAGAGATACGCATCAACAACAATCATTACAGCACTCTAATAAGACGCAAGGACATATGAGAAGAAGAAGATGAACCACATGTCATCACTACAGAATACATAGAGGATACAAGAGAGAAACACTTGAAACTATATGAAAACGGAGTGTTTAATGATGAAGAAGACGAAATCATTCAAGCACCAAGAAAGTTCAAAACCGAGTTCAACAAAAAATACGCAGCCTACGATATTGAAGCTACACCGGATCCTAACGACCACAATTACCACAAAGCGTATGCTGTGGGTTTCTGCTACTACACTGAGAAGGAGGTTAAAAACATACAATTCTGGGGGATGGATTGCCAAGAGAGGTTTCTTGACTACCTGCTTAACAATATAGAGGAACTTGACAAATACACCATTTACGCTCACAACGGAGGCAAGTATGATTACCCTAACTTGTTTAGGGAAGCACTTCTGCGATACGAACGCCTTGAGGTGCAAAAAGTCATAGAACTCAATGGTCGCATAATATCCTTCAAGATTACAAACGGACAACACGAGATATACTTTAGAGACAGTTGGTGTATCCTAAATGGGTCATTAGACGACCTAACAAAAGAGTTTAAAGTGAAACACAAGAAACTTAAGGAACTGGTGAAACACGACGACATAAACCTTGACAACTATATCACTCACAAACCAGAGATACAAAAATACCTTACTCACGATTGTTTGGGTCTACTTGAGGTAGTCCAAGAGTTCAGCAGAGCAGTTTGGGAAAGCACCAGCATCAATCTCAGCCAGATTTTTACAGCCGCTACGCTCTCCAAGAAATACGATTACGATTACGATTACGATTACATCATGGCCCCTCAAAGGGGGCGCCCGTACGGAGCCAACCTAGGCTCCATGGGCAGAAATACTGGAACCTGGTCCATCAGAAGTGAATGTCTCAGCAATATCACCTCTTGGTCCAGAAGAAAAGGTATCGAAAATACGACCTTGCCATTCATCCCCGAATAATGACAAATCAAAGTAAGGATTATAGTCCTCACATTCCTCCGACCTTCGAAATTCCATGCATTCATAAACAAACTTTGCAACTTGGAAACTTGGCTCTTGGTCCATGAACAATCTCACGTTGTCTGAATTATGCTTCATTGTACTAGAAGCTTCCTGGCAACCTCCAAACTGTGCAAACAAAACGGTATTATACTTCTCACGAATTCTATCATATGCTGGGCATTCAAAAAGAAAGTGTACCTCGTCCTCAACCACTGTGCAAGAACATTTTGAACATACACGATGCTGCCTTGGCAGTTTGGGACGAGCCCACCTCCCAGTTTCAATAGCAAGATGGTGTGCACCAGTACGAAACCGCATTAACTGTTTCACATAAGTAAACGGGATACCTGATGTGTGCCTGATATACCTTGGCATACCCTGAGGATAGCCAGCCTCTAACTCCTCCTGAGGGATGTCTCCCGTCATAAACCACGAATGATATGTGGAAAGCTTGATCAAATTTGAGCTGACAGATTGCCTGGGGTTTGCATATGCGGCCACCTTGTCCCATGGCTCTTGCAACATGGTATCCCAAGTACCCCACACTTTAAGCCATGGAATAGCTGCAAGTTTATCATTGTCCGGCTCAGCTAGGCCATTTGTTGCCAGAAACTCTGCAATGGTCCCATCTGCGTCTCTACCCTGAGAAAGAGAGCGTACTGTATGCATAAACCGTCCAGCCCAGCTCTTAGGAGCAGAACCAACCCCCTCGCCTGCGTAAGATGCCAAAGATTCACGCACAGCCATGCCCAATAGGCTATCAGAGGGCACTTTGCCAAGCCTACGCCATAGATCAATAGAGGCTCGTAACCAACCCTTTGCCACTGGATTCATGCACATCTCCTTATGCACCACAGTTGTTGGCACAGATTTCCTCAACTTCCCCAGCTGCCTTAAAAATATGCTTTGAATCTTTTGAAGCTCATTGTCCCATAGCTTGTCCTATACTTCTATAAAAAATACTACAACCAGTTTAAAAGTCCCATCTACTTCTTGACAAAAGCAAAAGACGAGTTTATAAGAAAGACCTACTTTGCAGGACGCAACGAAGTCTTCAAGTTAAAGGAAATCAAGGGTCCTCTTTACTACTACGATTTCACATCTCGCTACCCTTCAGTAGGTTGTAAATATGTCCCTTTTGGAGAACCTGAATGGGTTGTTTTGAAGAACATGAATGACTTCAAGAAGTTCTTCGGCTTCTGCGATGTCTGGGCAAGAACAAAGGATTTTAGTAGGAAACCACTTCACCCTGTCTTAATGGATACAGGTAAAAGAGGGACTAAAAGACTGGTCTTCCCACACCTAAAGAACTGGACTAAACTTCGGCTATTCAGTCAAGAGATAAGGGAGGGTATCAATAACGACTTGTACGAGTATAAGTTTGAGAACGAAGGCGACACATGTTTTGGTACTAGGTTCTGCTCAAAACCTATACTAAGGGATTTCTTTGAAGACTGCTTTAAGAACAAAGCAAAAGCAAAAGAAGACGGCAAAGACACAATAAAACTCACATACAAAACCATAGCGAATAGTGGATATGGTTTCTTCGGTTTGAGGTGGTCGGACAGGGAGAGCATCATATTAGGACATAAGCGAGACGTTGATTATGGCGAGTATCTTGAGAAAGGAAAATTGATAAGTATGTGTGAGTGGAGTAATTCAAATTACACAGCATTAAAGGTTGAGAAAGACCTTGAGATGAAGGACTTCAATGTCAGTATAGCATCTGCCATCACTTCCTATGCACGAATAAGACTCTGGCAATTGATAGACGCTATAGAGAGCAAGGGATTAAAGGTTTATTACTGCGATACTGATAGTGTAATAACCAATTGCGACCTTACCAAGCACGATGACCTTATGAGAGAGTTCTGCTGGGATGGCACTGGTGATGCTTTGGGAAGTTTGAAAAATGAAGTAATTGATGAAATAAAAGACTATAACAAGGCAAACCCTGAAAATAAAATTGACATAGAATTACAAAAAGAACACGATGGAGGGGACTTCTGTTTTGATGAGGGCTATATTTGTGGTTGTAAGTTCTACGCAGTAGCGAAGAAACTCTATAATGGGGAGAGTATCTTTAAGACAAAACTGAAAGGATTTAAGAACTACGAAGACAGCAAACTTGAGTATGAGTGGTATAAGAAACTTGTAGATGGTGAGATGGAATCCATTGAGCAAACCCAGAAGCAGTTCAATTTCCCAAAATCTAGTATGGTTGATGAGCAGAGAACTATGGGACTATACATCAAACCTATCCACAAGGTATTCAAAATAAAATACACTAAAGGTATAGAAGATGCCGAAACGCACGAAATCCGACCCTACGAAATATGATGAAGATTTGCAGAATATCTACAAGAAGAAAGAATATGCCATCTTATCCAAGTCCAAGTTTACCCAAAAGGTTAAGAAGGATTTCAATCACATACCAATCAAACACATAAAAGAGTTCATAGACAAACAACAACTCCAACAGACATACACAACCAAGAGGTTTAAGGGTTATTTCAAGATTATAGCACCGCCACGCTCTTTTCAGATAGACCTTTTTTTTATGGACCAGTATTCTGCACACAACAAGAAGACAATTTTCTTAATCTTTGTTGATGTCCTTAGTCGTAAGATGTTTATAGAGCCTTTGAGCAGTAAAAACACGGGGACAATCTTTAATGGTGTTCGTAAGACAATTAATAAGATAGGTAAAATCCACTCGATAATGAGTGATGACGAGTTTAACAAGAAGACATATAAAGACTTATTTGATAGTAAAAAGATAAAGTTCAGCAGTGTGGTTTCACAGACAGAGCATCTAAACAAGGGGAATAAGTTAGGAATAGTTGATACTGCTACAAGGACAATCAAGAAACTCATAAAAAAATATATGGACTTGGAAAATACACCGAAGTTTCTTGATGCCTTGCCTGAACTAGTTGATATTTACAACACTACTCCACATTCATCACTTAAGAACAAGACACCTAACATTGTTTATGATGACGAGAAGGCACAGCTAAAACTGATTGAGGAAGGCAAGAAAGTTAATGAAAAGATAAGCAATAGCATAGATTTAAACATAGGAGATTATGTGAGAAAAAGCACCGATAAAAGCAAGTTTGAAAAGGAGAAGCCGAGATTTACTAAAAGCGTGTATGTAATTTTTGACAAGGTTTTTAATAAATACTCTCTTATAGATGAAAATGGGAAGGTGGATGACAGATTATACAAGCATACGGAGTTGTTGAAGATTGAATCTAAAGGACATTATTCTCTTATGGATGCTCTTGATAAACACTATGGCAAAACAAAACCACGCAAGGAAAAGCGTAAAATAGATGCTGTAGAAGAAGCAAAGAAGACTGCACGGACTTTAAAGAGAGAAGGGATTGACCCAAAAGAGTTTAAAATAATGAGTAAAAGATTGAGGAGTGGGAAGATGTAAAAGAAGTTAGGGAGGAAGCACAGCAAACAAAGCAAAAAAATAATTATCTTAATGGGTGTGGGTGAAGGGGAAAAATGAGCGAAAAACCCTTGACCCCGAAATCATACAAGGCACGGCAATTTCTTATATGATTACATAGTGGAACATAAATGGTGAATATGGAAACCCACCATACCCGTAGGTATGTTAAGGAACTCTGCCACATAGGTTTCATATATGAATGAGAAAATATTTTATATTTATTTAATAAAAATCCGCCCTGCCTCGTTAAATCCGCCCTCCTGCCTCGATAAATGCGTCCTGCCTCGGTAATAGCCAAGCGGTAATTATCACTCTATTATCACTATATTATCACTCGTGGGGTTTCGCCCCCACACTGCGAAGAATGATACTCTATTATCACTCGTGGGGGCTTTGCCGATTGCTACGAGATACGCAGTGTCTTAAGCGAGTGCAGTGCGTTGCGTGGTGGTTTTCTTATGGTTTCTTATGGTTTTCGCTGGTAAATTAATAGGAGGTCGTCGCCTTCGGCTCCGCCTAGACTGCCATCGACAAGTGGGCTTAGCCCACATGCCGACGGCGTTAAACCATTAATGTTCCAGCGAGAATTATAAGATACGCAGTTGGCGAACTGGCGTATACTTCGCCACTGGTTGCGTGGTAGTTTTCTTATGGTTTCTTATGGTTTTCGCTGGTAAATTAATAGGAGGTCGTCGCCTTCGGCTCCGCCTAGACTGCCATCGACAAGTGGGCTTAGCCCACATGCCGACGGCGTTAAACCATTAATGTTCCAGCGAGAATTATAAGATTGGTTGCGTGGTAGTTTTCTTATAGTTTTCACTGGTTTTTAAGTCAGTGCTGGGCGGAGTTTCTGGAAGTTTCAGCGAGATTTATATGACTGGTTGCGTGGTGAAAATCATATAGGTTTCGCTGGGTTTTTAAGTCAGTGCTGGGCGGAGTTTCTGGAAGTTTCAGCGAGATTTATATGACTGGTTGCGTGGTGAAAATCATATAGGTTTCGCTGGATTTTTAAGTCAGTGTTGGAGAAATCACGACTGAAAACCAGTGGTGAAAAATGGGGGTTCTAAAACTTTCCCCACTGGTTTCAGTCTTACTAATGAAACACCACTGAACTTCAAAAAATCCTTTTGTAGTAGGTTATGGCAACACTGAACGCAGTCTTTAGACTGCGGAAGTGTTGCCATAACCTACCTTATGTGTTGCGCCACCTGCATTGAACAGTCAAAATGGGTATTGACTCGGTCAGCATATGGTCGCATGTATTGTTTGATGGTAAGCTGTTGAAACTTTGTTGCAATGTGGATATGCCAAGCGCTTCATGTGACCTTCAAGCCCAAAAGACGCATACATGAGTAGACATGTTTCCAATCAATCACATCAATTCGGGGAGGTCTGCAATCCAGAGGCCTGCATGTTGCACAAAGCGGTACCTAGTCTACCATTTGCAGCTGCAAGGCAAGCAGTCGTAAGGTACATGCAGTGCAATTGGCCCCACTATGGTACCAATAACGGGCCAAAGCATGGGACTTCACCTGGTACCCATATTGGACTGATACACACAGCTGCCAACTTAATGATAACATAAAGCGCAACATATGATATGCACGCTCACCATGCACTCCCGTACCTCCACAGGATACCCAACCCAGTGCTTTCGGGACCATCCACACGACTAGGTCATGATCTAGTTTCATTAGAAAGCAACATCCTATGCTGTGTGAATTTCCCCACCTCCACAGGCTCTGCCACTACGACCTGAAGCGCCTTCCCCGGGACTTCGACATCCACTCGCATCACAACCGGAGCCTGTGACAAGTACTTTGCAATGGCCAGAGCGTGGGCCAAAGGCACAGCGCTGCACAGCAGAAGCCGCTCCAACTTGGACAAGCTTGACAACACCGAAAGGTCCGTGGTAGAGGCCGCTGAAAAACTAAGATTCGACACCGTGAGGCTGGTCAGTGACTGCAGCTGCCCCAGCCACACCAATCCACCAGAGGGCGTGAGCTGCGGTGTTCGTATCAAGTCAATCTCCCGCAGCTGCATCAGGCTGCTTATGCTTTGCAACGAAGCGTCTGTGACGGTGCTGCCGCAGAGGGTTAGGCTAGTGAGGTGCTGTAGGGTGGAGACACGATCCTGAGGCTGCTGCAGCGGTGCGACTGGGGCTTCAAGGTAGAGTTTGCGAAGGTGCGCCGGAAGCTGCTCTAGGACAACTGGCCGGGGTGTGCACCAAGACAACCGCAGCTCCGTAATTTGCGTGAGCTGCCGCAGCTGCTGTGCTGCTGCTCTTCCCAAGTCCATCCACATCAGATCAAGCTCCCTCAGGAGAGGCAAGCCTTGCAACCTGGCAAGCACGTCAGCACATGAGGTCCCATAATCTCCTTCTAGCACAAGGTTGGCCAACTGCTTGCCCCCTCCCTCTTGCAGCCACCTGTCTACCTGCTGCATGCCGTCGGTTCTGGAGGCATCTATCTTCATGGATTGGTGGCACTTCGCTACTGCAGGGTGGTCCAGGTCTGCTGCATCTATTGTGACCCTTTCTACTTGCTGCAGCTGCTGCTTGCTGGAAAAAATGTCCAGGCTGGTTCGTTCCATGCAGCTGTACGGCAGGCTGAGATCCGGCAACGTCAGCTTGCGCAGCTGGGGCAGTTCGGACTGGAAAATCTCAACCATATTAGGTAACCGCCGAGTAATTGACAGCTCCACAATGTTTTGTACGTAAGTGATGGGAGCAGCAAAGTACTGCAGGTCGTCCACCTCCAAGCTGGTCAAAGTGGTTAGCGCTCCCCAAGCTGCTGCCTCCTCAACTGTCATTGGCTTGTCGATGTTGGCAATCCCACTAAGCTTCAAGCTCTGCAGCTGGGGTGTGCTGGTGGGGATGTCTATGAGGGGAAACACTGCTGCAGCTTCCCCGGTGAAGCTCAGAGTAAGGTGCTGAAACTGACTGCCGTTGCGGCGCAGCCATGACGAAAGCTGCTTGGCTGATGTTCTAGACTTCACAATGACATGCAGGCTCGTGCAGATGCTGAGACTTGCCAGGCGCCACCTGCGACTGACACGTGTGAAGATGCCATGAAAGGTGAGCGCAAGCACACGGCTCCAGCTTCGCTCCTTCTCGTTGTCCTCCTGCTGGCTGATGGCACAACTGCTTCTGCTCAGGATGTCGATCAGCAAACTATCAGGCAGACGATCAAACGTAGCTGCTGCCATGGAGTTCTGGGACACGTATGCAGCATGCAACCCTCTATACTGCGGTTATTGGCTAGCAGAAACAACTCAGAAATTCAGGACCCTGAAGCACCCAGGACATGTCACGCACTGACTGCCTAGCCTTGGAGGACACAGATGATTTGTTCAGCATCTTTTCAGCATGTGGCACTCCGGTGACTTTCGTCGCCATCGCAGGTGTGGCCTTAAAAAATGGCGAGGCCCGTTCTGCACTCAAAGGCAGCATAATTATTGAACCCAATGAAGCAGATCTAGCGGCGGCGGCAAGCGAGACATTTCGCCGACTCAGCGACATCTCACGGCAAGAAGCAACAACCCTCCTTCGTTGCCCTGTGTTTGCATCGTATGCAGTGGGATTGACCGTTTGTTGCGCCATATGACCCTATATCAAATGCATGCGTGCGTTAACCGTGCTTCCTACCAGTACGCCTTTTCTTGTGTGGCAAGCAGGGCAGCCTTCGAACCAGTCCAGCGATTCACCTTCCGTTTGCTCTGGAGGCGCTATGATGGCAGCCTGTATGTGGCGCATCGGTGCTCGCGCAGTAGCAGCTCCAGGAGCTGCAGAAGCAGCAGCTAGGGCAGCTCGTGTTACTTTACGCTTGGAGGCATCAGGTCGACTCAGTTCGTCCATCTTCGTGAACTGTCAGCTGCAGCTCCTGAAACCGTCAGCACCTTATAAGCATTGGGTTCCGTCCCCATCTGCCAGGCATGATCAATTGCCGAGCTCAACTGCCCTAAGGCTGCCATGTTCTGTTAGATCTTTCAGCCACAGCCTGCAACTGTGCAAGGATCAGTCAAAAGATCGCTCTGCCCCCTCAGCTGTCAGGCGTACTCCTTCCTGGCAGAAGTTCCACCAGGGGCTCAGTGCTGTTTCAGCTTATGTGGGGGCCCATGGCAAGTTGCCCCCGCAAAAGTACTTCGATCCGGAGGCCAGTATTTACCTGCGACCTTGGTTAAAGAGACTGAGGACAGAACACACTAATGGCAAGCTCCACCCGGAGATGGCAAAAGCTCTGGATCAGGCCCTCGGCGATCTCTGGAGAGTGCGGTTTGGTACACGTCCCCGTCCTTTCAAAGAGATAGTTGATACATTGCGATTGTACCAGCAACGTATGGGGAGGTTACCATTGCCCTCGGACACAGATCCTGATGCAGCCAGGCTTAGCAGATGGATGTGCGGGAAGCGTGCCCTGTATGCTGTCGGTTGGCTTAAAAGCGAGCACGTAACTGTGCTGGAGACGTTACCCGGCTGGACTTGGAGAGGCCCATTAACCTTTAAAGATGGACTGGAACGGTTCCAGGCATTTGTGAAGCTTCATGGCCGGCTGCCCAAAGCAGCAGAGACCTGGAAGGGATGGCATGTTGGGAACTGGATGCGGCATCAGCGGGACCAATATGTAAATGGCCGGTTACGTGCAGAGCGCATTGCTGCACTAGAACTTGTCGATGGGTGGATGTGGAGGGCTTGGGTTATGCGGAGCCACAGGATTCCCTTTGCCATGGGCTTGGATGTCCTTCAAAGATTTGTCAAAAAGCATGGCCGGCTCCCACACTCCAGGGAGATTGGAGACGATGACAGGATGCACTTAGCCTCGTGGGTGAAACGGTGCAGGGATCTCAAAAAGAAGGGTAAACTCACAGAGCAGCAGATCAAAGAGCTAGAAGCGGTGCCAGGCTGGTGGTGGGTGTCGAAGGGACGGTATCAACTGCTGGGATCTTATCGGAAAAAAGCAGCAGCAGCTAAGGCTGACCAGTGATCCTTCCATGCTGCCTCTTGTTCTGCAGCATGAAAGCTACGCATGAATTAGTGCTTTCCTGTAGCTTCTGCATGGTCTCAATATTGTGGGCATGATACTTTGCCACCTGTGTGCTACAAGGGCGCGACTTGCTGAAGTGTTCAAGCAGCTGCTGCTTGGCAAAGTGGATGTTGCGCAAGCAGCAGCACGAGTAAGTAGGATAACACGATGATCATGTGCATGCGCCATGGGCACATGCAGGCAGTGTTTGACCTTCCATTGCACCTTCGGACATATCATGGGTGGGAGATGAAGCAAGTAGCCGCATTGGTCTTGCTCGGTTTTTGCATGTGACTCATGACCTGGAGTAGCCAGCACAGAAAAGCAGGTTGTACTCAGTGCTTGACATGTACAGCCTATGCATGTGAACACTTGCAGTGTGTGCACCAGTTGCGTGCTGCTGATAGCATTACGGCTGTGGTTTCTGTCAGTCAAAAGACATTTGACAGCATTGTCTGGTCACTCCTTGCCGTAAACTGGCAGTGTACTTGCATTGTTTGGGTTTTTGTTCTGAGTGTGCAGGTATTTGTGTATATATTCTCGTGACAATGTGCTGTGGTTCTGCATGAGTGGCCAGTCTTTGTCTAGACATGGGGAACTAGGACGGACCGAGGAGTAGTGGTGGCATTTGTGTCTGAGGCTGGCAGAGGCAGTGCTGTAGATGTTGCAGTTGTAGTCATCTGTGACAACGCATTCGTTTCGTTCCGAGTGCAGCAGACAGACACTGTTTGGAAGAAGTACAACCTGCTTGTGTTGCAGCTCATGAATGGTGGGGCGGGATAGTACGACCGCATCTCCATATCGTTCAGCAGTGAGGGACTGATGGTGAGTGATGTACAATGCCAGGAATGCCAGCCCTGGTGAGCCGTAAGTGTTACTGTGGTTTGGGGAGCACTCGTGGACTATTGATCGACATACATTGTGTGGCAGTGTCAATGTGCTAGCTAGTCAGAGAGAGAGAGAGAGAACTACGCAGAGAAGGGGGGAAATCCCTTCTTGCATATGTTAAGGGAGCGGGCCCTTACCTAATACAAGCTAGCTAGTCAAAAGCCGTGATGAGTGAAGGATGTGAGGTGAGTGCTTCACTTGAGTACTTGAATCCTGCACAAGGTAGGTGTTTGTATTGATGGGTGGAGTCACCTGCTGTGCAGGGGTTTTCCTGAGCAAGGCATTGAACTGCTTGGCATGCTGTTTGAACTGGTAAGCGCACGGCAAGTCGAAATGCGCCTGACAGTAGTCATACAATATTGGCTAGCAAGCATCAAAGGAGGGCTGGTGGCAGCCAGTAGTGCGAGACTCTTGGATTTTGGGTATGCCGTTGGAGTTAAGTTGGCTCTTTGTGGGTGGCGCTGGCCCTGCCGGCGCCCCACTCACTTGGATGGAGCCATTTAGTGCTTATTTGTCCCACGGCAAGGTTGTGGACGAGGTAGTATGCGGGCATGAGGACCGTGGGGAAGGATGGCGTGCACTTGGTGGTACAAAATTCAAAAGACGTTTGCATATCGCATACGAGGTGTGCACACGTGTGCTCACTGGTACAACAGCATCCGGGGAACTCGCATGCCTAGGACTCAAAATGCTGAATTGCGTGATTTCCCCATCGGCACGGCCTTAATGTGCACGTATGTGGATGTAGTCTTCTTTTTAAACCTCCAGACACTCTAGAAACTTCAGATCAGACGGGGCGGAAAGTGAGTGGGCGACGATTATTCTGCCCTCGGGACTGCGCTGACATGAACGTGCAGACATGATACTCTCTACTCCTTCCCTATCCTCCATACTGCCAGTAATATGTGCGATCGTGTAGCTTCATGAGGTGTTCTCTCTAAAGGCTGAACTTCACCTCTGAGCAGTTGAATGACTGCGTACGGTTCTCTGGTCCAGGGGAGTAGAGTCGTCCTTGGTCCCATTGCTCTCGGCCAGGCACGGTGCAGTTTGAACTAAAGTGCAAGCTTGAAGCAGCCTACGACTCTCCGACGTGGTGAGAAACACACGAGCAGTGTGCTGCACGGCTTCAGCCACCTTGGCCTCAACATGAATCTGCAGCTTTCAGCATCACGTCCTGGGGCAAACCCATGTGTTACGACGTTTACAATCCACATGTTCTGGTATGGGCGTAGGATCCCGTAAAGCTATGACGCATGTGTTTAACTCACATGCTATGTCTTCCCTGCAGAGGTGCATGATGGCAGCAGCCTTTCATCATCTTCCTGACAACCTGCTCATTGACATACTTAGCAGAGCAAGCGACATCAGCAAAGAGCAGGGGCAGCAGCAGCAGCGGGCGCAGCAGCAGCCTCTCATCGTCAGCACCAGGCAGCAGCAGCGCTACTTGTGTGGCATCTTCACTCGTGTCAGTCACAGCTTGCGCCTAGCAGCTCTCAGCATCTGCACGGGGCTGCATGTTTGTGTAGGAAACAGGGAGTCCATCAAGCAGCTATCCTCTTGGCTCCGTCGCAATGGCGGTCAGCTGCAGCACCTCAGCCTTACCATCAGCACGACCTCGCCATGGCCCATCCTCTCCATCCTCTCCAACAGCACCCCACAGCTGCAGAGCTTGAGGCTCAGAGGGCTGCACGAGTCCACAGGGCCCATGAAAGATGAAGAGGCAGCAGGGCTTGGGGCGTTGACTATGTTGACCAGCCTAGATGTGGATAACCTGCGCAGTATAGCTCCTGCTTTGCACCATCTGAGCGCAGTGGTGGAGCTGTCTGTAGCTAATGTTGGTGTGGGGAGTTCCTTCGCTCTGTTACCACCAGCTCTCCCACAGCTGCAGGTCTTGCGAGTAATACCCCGAAGTCCAGTGCCCACCACCTGCCACCGTGGTTATCTTGATTACCTAGCCAGCATGCAACAGCTAAGTGAGGTGGATGGGCTGGTAGTGGAACCTGATGATCTTGATCATGTGCTTTTCGCCGGTGCGTGTCATCCGTCCGTGCACATCAGGATCGATCCTAGAGCGAATAACATGGGGCTTGTGGAGGGATGGATAAGCAGCGGCGGTGGGAGGCGGGTAGTGGAGCTTAGCATCTTGAACCCGAGCTGGGGTTCGCCAAAGCCTCTGCTCCCTCGAGCTGGGGCCTTGGAGTTGCTACAGGGTCTTGACCTGTGCAATGTGGATCTGGGGCCTGGGTTGCAGCAGCTAATGGAGTTGACTCAGCTCACAAAGCTGCAGATGATGGGATGCAGCCCGGATGTGCTCAGCTTAGACCAGCTCCCTCCCAGCCTCTGCAGCCTTAGCTTGGACAATCTGAGGTGCCTGCCCTTGGCAGAGGGACAGCAGCAGCAGCAGCAGCTCAATAGCGCCGCCTCTCCCTGCCTGCAGCATCTGACCAGCTTGACTCTCATGGGTGAGAAGATCCCACCTGCTGCTGTTGAGAGCTTGAGCACTCTTGTGCATCTTCAGCAGCTGGAGCTGGGCTATGCCGTCAGTTCTAGCTTGAGTGCACTTGGGGCCTTGCCTTTCCTTACTGCTCTCTCAATTCCAATGGGGGGTTTCAGCTTCCCTTCATCATCACAAGTAGCAAATGCACTGAGAGGGCTCTCAGGGCTCCAAAGCCTACACATCTACCATTGCCCGTACCCATTGGAGGAGCTGAAGTTGCTGAAGGAGATAGAGCATGTCAAAGTCATTCATTTTGGTCCGAAGGTAGACTCCTTCGGGAACAAGGTGGAATGGCGTCGGCCTTGGCAGGTGAGCATGGTTTATTAGCAGAAGAAGACAACGGAACTGAGATATGAGACATGAGATAGATCAATGTGTTAAGAAACATGAGAGAGATTAATGTGAGATAGATCACTGCACAGCTTTTGGGCCGTGCCGCGCCCGCGGCATAACTCCATCCAGTTTGTTATTGTGTGGAATTGATTTTATGAAGTGCAAAACTAGGGAGCAGCTAGGGAGAAGGGGAAAGCTGGAACGTTGGAGCTATAGTGTACATGAGATCTATCACTGCACAGTTCCTCAGCCATGCAGCGCCAGCGGTATGAATCCAATCAGATTGTTAGTACTTATAGAGGGCAGAAACCAAGCAAGTCAGAGACTACACACGAGCAGTGTGACAGCTGTGATTTGATGAAGCCATAAGTGGGTCGTTCTGGTGCATTTCAGTAAGTTCATTGAGTTTTTGATCAAGGAAGCAACAAGAGCCCGGAAAGAGAGCTGCACTTTGCAGTCGGAACTTTGCTTGGCTGCAGTAAGGTGGAGCTGTATTGTTGTCTTCCCTGGTGTGTGTAGATTAGGCCTGTTGCTTTGCTCTGCTCACCTCTGACTTTGTTACCGCCTGACTTAGCTGCTGGCCTGCCCTTCTGCATAGTAGCTGCTGATTTCTGCATGTGCACAGTGTAATGCTCTGTGCATGCTGCTACTGCTGCTACTGCTGCTTCTGCTGCTACTGCTTCTGCTGCTGCTGGGTGATAAACCTCCCCAAGATGCACACCATTTGAGTGCTACTACGCTTACTATGCTTGTCTCCGCAAATCTGAGATGCTCCCAGCAGTGTTTGTTGCTGAGGTTACATGTGGTCCGCGCAGGTGAAGGAGGATTGTGTGGGGAGACTTGCCCTGCAACTGAGGGACGCTAGAGGTGCACATAAGAAGCAGGCATTAGTCATGCTGGCAGAGCAGCAGCAGCTGCAGCAGCAGTTGGACCAAGCATTATGTGATTACAAGCGGCTGAAGACTGGGCAGGGCCTGGTATATGAGGGTAAGCATACATCACAATAGGCAGCTTGGAAGTTAAAACATGAGGCCACATCATGTTGCACTTTGTTGTTCCAAAGCAGGCATGCATTGCTTCCACCTATCATCCTGCACACTGATGCAAGCAAGATGCTCTGCTGCTTCAGTGGCTTTGCCCATCTGTCTTCCCTCCCATATGTGCTGTACAGGAGAATGCACTTTGAGATGCTGTCACGTAGCAATGACATGTGCTGCCGCAAACACCAAACACATTGTGGCTTGAGGCAAGGATGCATGTCATGTGTCATGGATGATACCACCACCATCTGCTTTAGTCCAAGTCTGCCATGAGGCAACCCAACAGCAGCGAGTATGGCATGAGGTGCAGCAGAACATGCCTCTTTGCTTTATTTGTTCATAAAGAACGCGGAGCAGGACATGCCGCTTTGCTTGTTCATAAAGGTAGTATGATCTGTGTGGGATGTGCCTGTTTCTTGGCCTCTACATAAGTCAGCGGTTTACTTTGTTATGCTAATATGCATAGTTTAAACTACGCACCGGTCGGCCAGTTCGCTTCCTATCTGCAGGATTGACATATCACCACAGATCATGTACTGTTTGTACTGCTTTTGGCAGGCGCTTCCCCTGCAGGTCCAGCTGTGGATCGTCTGGCAGAGTTGCTGAAGGAGCTCCACGGGGGTAGCTGCCAGTCTCATGCACAGCCGCAAAAAGGGGTATTGCTAAGCCGTCCAGAACGGCTAGGGTGGCGGAGCTTAGTAGGGACGCTGGCAGCAATAGAGGAGGCCTTGGGCAGCTAATGCGGGGCTTGTGGAAGTGAGGTGAGTTGGGGGGAGGGGTAGGGAACTCAATCAGCTGTCACGATCTGTAGAAGTTAGGGTAGGCCATGCTATCGTAAACTAAATGATCCCACATGCAGATGCAAGTTGCTGCTGAGATTGAGACATCTTGTTGGAGGAGCATGCAGAGATATCTCTGCATATGCATCAGATTTGAGCCCTATCTTGCAGCGACTGGTAACAGCAGCTGACGTGGGAGGGGCTTTCTAATCTGTCTAGAGTCATCCAGGATTCACGTTTCCTACCCCACGGTAGCAGAATGAGTCTTCTGTATCTTATGTCCTGGAGGTGCAGGCTAAGAAGGTGTTCTGATGTCTGGTTGTGCTTGGGTAAGCGTATGATATCCTGACAGACTGGGGAAGCAGCTTAGGAAGCTTACCACTGCCCTTTCTGCTAAATTGATGACATCCTGACCTGCAATTACCTTTGTTGAAGACATATAAACCTTATGTGGTGCTCAAGCTGAGTCTGACTTTTGACCTTACCGCAATCTCCAGCACCTCTGCATGACTCAGGGTACTCATTTTGCGGTCCAGCCAATTTGGCCCAGCTATTTTGTCAATTGGTTTATTTCTCTGGCACCATGTAGGGGATGATTTCTGCATGATGATTGGCGCCTACTCCTATTTTGCTATGATACGCAGTCACCAACATGTCCTCCATATGGATCCTGTCCTTTGCCCATGTGGTCCCTCTTGCAAGATTTGTATGCTGCTGTCTTCAATAGCAAGCCATTGACTGCTTCACATTCTAACAGCACCTGTTTTTCGGCTGTGCTTTTCTGTGCTTTGCCCCTTCCTCTTGCTTCAGACCTCCGCTTGGCAACCACCTGTCGCAGAATGTACGATGGGCCGAGTCACATCACTCAGCAGCAGCAGCAGCAAAACAGCATGTAACAGCGTTCAGCAGCAGCAGCAGCAACAGTAGAGATGGAACTGCCAGGGCCGGTGTGTTTGCTGTGCTGAATGTGAAGCAAGCCCAACATCATGGGGCCCAACTTGCAAGGTCTGCTGGTGCTGATATGCCTCTGGTGACAAAGAAGCATCCAGCAGAAAAGCTGCATGCTGGATCCGTTTGCGGGGTTGAGGTTGTGTGCTTTTCAGCCAGGCTGGCTCTTCTGTCCACGACCGCTCTGGGTTCTGTGGTTGGCCATGAAAGCAAGCACCTATGAGAGCTTTAGGGGTCAACGAGGGCGGCGACTGGAGCAGCCGTGCATGGTTTGGAGGTCGGTTGCTCTGGACGAGGGTGCCAGTAGTTGCTAGTTGATGTTAGGGAACACTAGCGAAGCAGTTAGTTGCTCCTGGTCCTGCTCCAGTTGGCAGGAGATGGGAGTCTCTTGGTGCTCACGGCCATAGTCTTTAAATGGGGCCTGAATAAGTGGCCAAGCAGCGTTGGTAGGGCTTGCTTCTTGTCCATGTAGGATGTAGGATGAATTTACTGAACTGAGTATGATCATTTCTTACATCGGGAAAGGAGAGGGAGAGGGGAGGGGAGAGGGGTTTTAGGACTAGGATTGGCAGTTGTTTATGGTCGATCAAGTACTGTGATGATGTTTCACCTGTCATAGATCTTCCCTTGTATACCGGCAGGTTGAAGTGTGCCTTCACTGTTCAACAATATGGAGAAGCATGGACTATTGCATGATCAGATGAAGTGCGGGTTGGCCATGCTAGAGTTGTCCTGTTGCTGCAGTTGGACGCGACTTTAGTACACTGAGTGACATTTGTTACCGTGAATTTTCACTGCGCAGTGAGCTTATTCAGTTGCGTTGGTCTGTTGATTGCGATTTATAGACGACTGGGCTAGATGGGAGTTGATGACGAGAGAGGGAGGAGGGTAGCTGCTTGGAGAATTTGCCAAAGGGGGCTTGTGGTGAAAGCAGCAGCAGCGGCAATTAGTTGGGGAAGGACTGGTATGTGGAACCAAGAATTAATTGGAGCCGCTTGCTCTTCAAGGTTCCGGCTTGAGATGCGCAAACATACACATGTATGTTTTCTCAGTGGCAAGATATGCATGGCTGTCCGGACACCGAGGGTGCAGGCGAGCAGCAGACCGTCCATCAGGCTTTTCACAGCCTGAGATGGCAAGTGTGGGTTGTGATCAAGTGCCACCGCAAGCCTGTACGACTAGAGTGCAGACCTTGAAGCAGTACAAGCTCATCCGGCTCTTCCCAACCAAGAACTTTGTCATGTCAATAATGCCTTACATCCTTTCTGCTTTACTAGCGAAAGATGTTCGAGAAGTTTTCAATTTCTGGGTGATGTGTGCCACATGCCCCTGATGTGACGTGTGCCTCCCTGGACCGTGCCTTGCGCCTTGGCAAATAATCCGATCTTCCATGACCGCCTCTCTAGCGGAAATGCTGAAACTTTAGCAGTTCCGGAAGCCACCCTGGTGAGCAAGCCCATGGGTACTTTGCTCAGTTAGTCTCCACAACCGGCAGGAACGACAACCGTCCATAAGAGCGTACTTTGCTAGATTGTCAGTTGCGAGGGATCATTCGCAGGCTACTTATGTTAGAAACGCCCATGCAGAAAGTTGCAGCCATCACCCGCATCTCTCACCTCTGTCTGACTGGCACCCAACCTTCTTGTGGTGTGTTTTGTATAAACATCATGCAGAAAGAGCCTGCCTGGCATGCTTGAGACGTATGGTCTCTGCATCGAGGCACGGTGTTATAGCAATCTGCATGGATGTACTGAGCTGTGCTGGTGCTTTCCATCAGTAAACATCAAACTCATTGCAGGGCTAGAAGATGGCTTCGCCTTCTTTCGTTGACATCCCTGACAGCCTGCTGGCTGACATACTCAGCAGGGCCAGTGGAATCAGCCAGCAGCAAGAGCAACAGCAAAAGCACACCACACAGCTGGACCAGAACAAGGCACCTGTTATAAGCATTAGGAGGCAGCAGCGTCGCCTGTGTGGAATCTTCACCCGTGTCAATCATAGGTGGCGACTAGCAGCTGTCAGCATCTGCACAGGGCTGGATGTGTCCCTGAAGGACCTCAGTGCAGTGAAGCAGCTGTCTTCTTGGCTGCAGCATAATGGCAGTCAGCTGCAGCACCTCAGCTTAGACCTCTCTGGTTTGAGCAGCCCATCATCTTGCCTCCTCTCCATCATCCCCAGCAGCACCCCTCAGCTGCAGCACCTCAGGCTCAGAGGATTGTATGAGTTGACGGGTGACATATCAGCTGAAGAGGCAGCAGCGTGGGGAGGGCTGACGAAGTTAACCAGCCTGGAGGTTGATGACACGCAGCGCTTTGGTGCTCCCATGCAGTATCTGGAGCATGTCCAAGAGCTTTCCGTTTCCGGGACCAGCACGTATCTGGCAGAAGACGCTTGTGCAGCAGTGCAGTTTAAACTACCAAGGCTGCGGGTTCTCAGGGTGCAGGGACCTGAGGTCTGCTGGTCAATAAGCCGCCAAGATCTGGACATCCTGTCCGGAAAACAGGAGCTGCAGCAGGTAGAGGGGGTGAGTGTGTGTGCAGAAGACCTGGACCATGCTGCAGTGCGCCTTCTCTACCCATACCTGGTGATCATAACATACAGCAGCATCGAGCCGGTGGATGCATGGCTGCAGAAGGGAGGGGGTATGAAGCTGGTAAACCTTGGTCTGTGCTGTGGCGGTCAACCATGCGGCAGTGTGCTTGGCAAGTTGCAGGGCCTGCCGCTGCTGAGAAGGCTCAGGCTAAGCAGTGTTGGGCTGGGAGCAGGGGCCCAAGGGCTGCAGCAGCTAACCCGAATCACTCGACTGGACTTGTTCAGTTGCTCGCCAGCCCTAACATCTTTACCACAGCTTCCCCCACAGCTGCGGGAGTTAACGATGGATAACTACACAGCGCAGCCGCAGCAGCAGCAAGCCCAGCAGGAGGGCCCCACCAGCTGGCTGCAGCACCTTAGCAGCCTGAAACTCTCTGGTGACACAATAAGTGATGCTGCCATGCGTGACTTCAGCAGGCTCCCGCAGCTGCAGGAGCTGTGCTTACAGGCAACTATAGCCACTGCTAGGGGGGGTCTAGCGTGCTTTAGTGCGCTGCAGTGCCTGACATCCCTCACCGTCAGCTCCATTAATACTGCAGGGGGACAGCATGCGGATTTCTCAGTGCTATCAGCCCTCATGTCACTGCAGCATTTTGCTGTTGCCGGTCCAGTGCCTACATGGGCTGCACTGTGCATAGTGGAGTCCCTGGCGCATGTTCCTGCCATTCATATGGCTGTTGGGAACTCAGAACATTTTAAGAGGTCATCTGGAGGCCCCCAAGAGGTGAGAGTGGCTTGCTGTGGTGGTGCTGGGGCTTTCAAAGATCATGTGCTTTGCCATGCCCCCTTTTGCGCTGTGGCGATGGAGAGACGTTTGGGCAATGGCATGCATAGGGGCGAGAGTGCAAGCATTACTTGGGTTCAGGTGCTACTCAGTTGCTGTTCGATCCCATTTTGAGGACTTTTTGCATGGGGCACAGGTTCCGAATGAGACTTGCTGCACCAGGTACACACATAGCAACATCTTTTTTGCCCTAGAGAGTAAGATAGAAACCAGCACAAAGGAGGTAGAAACTTCCTATATTGTGCTACTCTGCCTTCACCCCTCCAAGGTGTTGAGAAAGATATTAGATCGAGATGGCTTCACAGCATGTCAGCATCATACAGCAGAAAAGCTGTAGTGAAACGCTTCAAAGCTGCAGCTGCTTGGAAAATGTACATCACGCTGCAAACCTCATTCGGACACTGTGTGCTGATCCCTTGTGTCGACTTTGATGTCTGCAGGTAAAAGAGGCATGTGTGCGCCAAATGGCGTACCAGCTAAGCAGGAGCGGGGGCGAATATTGGAGGGCTGTCATTGTGGACCAGGCCGAGCAGCAGCAGCTACAACAAGCAGCAGCAGAGTACTTACAGATTAAGAGGGCACCAGACATGCCGTTTGCTGGTGAGCGACAGACAGAACTTGTTACACTAGGTCTGGCATGAGCAAAACCGCTGTGAATGATTCAAGCATTTACCTGCTTTCTCAGGCATTAGATGCCTGCCATAGCTCTCAGCCCTGCACCATATTGTGAATTGAAGTGGTTCCCAGATAGTCAGCCTGCTGTTCAGTCCGACCCGGATACCAGGTGGACTCCCACACTGCCAGGTAACAAGACCCTTTACAAGGCAGCCTACCAAAAATAGGCCCTGCCTTTCCCTTTCCTTCCATCCATTTTGTGGAGATGGAGGCTAGAGGGCCTAACCACAGGAACAATGTATCAACATCGCCTGCCTGGCATGCCTCACAAGTCCTGCAGGCTGGGCCAATTGAACATATGTATTGGTATTTCATTTCATGATATGCCATAGCAAAAAAAGTGCCATTGGCCCACATTTAAAAATATGTATAGACTGTTCTGTGGAGTGCTTGCTCTTTTGAGTCAAAAGAGCAAGCACTCTACAGAACATAGTATACAGTGACTTCAGTGTGGCCACATTGTGTAGGGAACAACATCCATGGCCGACAATAGCTGCAAGGCAGATTCAGTATTTAAGAAGAGTGTGTCTACATGTTGCAACTGTATCTTTCAAGGTGCACACTGAGACATAGAACAGGGATTCTGCTGCTTCTGACGCGGATCGTTGTACTGGAAGGTTTTGGCCTAGTTCCGCTGTGTTACAAGGATCTGCCTTTCTTCTTTCTCCTCTTCCTGCTCAGGCTCAGTGTCCGCCCTCGGGCCAGCCCTTGACCGCCTGGCAAACATCCTGAGCACATGCAAACCAGAAAGTCTTCTAGCTTACATGAAGCAGGCGCAGACGAGGCAAATGGCCCGCAATTACAGCATGCGGTGGCGTGAGCTGGTAGCAATCCTGTCTGATATCGAGAATACATAGTAGGTGAGTGATTGAAGGGCATGAAATATACCATCGCCATGTAGCCTCAGCTGTTTGGCAGAATATAATCATTACATACCTGTTATTCTGTTGCTTTGTGCCATTGCCGTAGAGTGGTTTACTTATTGGACAAAGGAGCCATTCATAGCAGGTCATAGTCTGTACTGTTGCGGACGCCTGCATCTGCATAGATCTAAATACCATAACATTGCTCTGCTGCCTTGGGGCTTCTGATATGGGCCTATCATGCAAAAAAACAGGATGGAGAGTCCCACACACTGCCACCCACTGATCTTACCATCCTGAGCTGTAGTCTCCAGTTGCACTCATCTGTGCAGGACCCGATTGGTTTTGGACAGCGAATGGCATCAAAATACCCACAAGGATGCAGCTCATTTAAACGCATAGTATTGGATTCAGGATACCCTTTCTGGGACAAACCACACCAGTGACCCTGCCTGCACCATACATCTGCTTCAAGGGTTTCATCCTTGAAAAACATGTATGTCCAACCCCATATCATTTTGTCCTGGCAGTCTCTCAAGCCCGCCAGTCCTCTCTTGTATCTTCGAATGCACCATTGAGCTATTTCAGCACCCCAGCAAGATAGAAAGTGCATAAAAGTTCTTCCAAACCGTAGGAATGACCCATGTAGCTCATCTTGAGCCAGTCACTGTTAACCGCTACCCACCAGCCTTGCTTTCACTCCACCATACTTTAGCAAGCAAACACATTTTGTCACTTGCTAATTTTTTTCAAGCTAAGCTACGTACTGTTTAAATGTATGATAGCAAGCCATACCAAGGCCAAACCCGTAGTATTGCGAAGGCCGGTGCCTGCGTTCACACAGCAGTTGGCTAGTTTGCACGTTCCAGCTAAGTGAGAGAGCCTGGTAAAAGCCTGGTATGTGTTTGCTGGGACATGAAATTGGGTCCTTGCGGAGCTGAGCAGAAACTGGGTCCTTGAGCTGAGCAGGAGAGGGGTTAATCTGCCGCACATGCAGTGCTGCTTCTGCCGTTACATTTCATGATATGCCATGGGAAAAAGTGCCATAGGCCCCACACCTCAAGCTGTAACAAAACAGTGAGGTGGAATAGGGTAAAGATTGACTTCGGCATGCAATCAGAAGCGATGAAACATATGCCTAGACTGCTGCTGCTAGTGGTCTTGCATGCCTGAGTGGTACATTATAGGCTGGTAGTGGTACTGTAGGTCTGTGTCCTATCCTTGCCAGCTGAAACTATAGGCTTGCTGCAACTAACATGGCATGTTGCTGCGTGCAAAGATTTCCTGCATGCATAATGTGATCTCGGTAGCTGTTCATGTCTGTGATCTTGGCAAGGTGGCACAGCAAAGTGGCACAGCAAGAACAAGATTTGCAGTTATTAGCGTGTCCCTGTATGTGTAATCGTTGAAGAGCACCATGTGTGAATACATCGTGGACGATTGCCCGCTCAATCGTCATGATACCCTTGTCCTTGTGGTGAACTCTGGCTGCTGCGCAGACTCTGAATCCCTTGACACAGCCCTTGGTTGCTTGGCAACTTCCCTAAGCAAGATACATATCGGAACCCCTCAGGCAGCAGAGCAACAACTATGAGCAGCAGCAGCCGGGAGGGCAGTGGCAGCAACTGAGCAGTGAAAACCGGACTGCATCCGTTCGGGGCAGCTGGCGGCATTGCTGTCTTGTTTTCGGAAGGCATGATTGCCATTGTTAGCTTCGTGTGTGTGGGGGGGGGGGGTAGCTGATGGCCATCGTCTCTGGCATGTTGACAAAGTTGTAAGCGCAATGGATGTTACATACAAGGTTGGCCTGCCCTTTGGTGCAGAGCTGGTATGGTAGGCAGGATTGTCTGCCACGGCTGCATTTGGGAGAAAGGGGCAGTAGTAAGGATAATGGGACTTTTCCAAAATTGCAGACCTGACTTGTCGGGGCGTATTTGACTGAGCTTTATGGCCTAAGCAGTAGATCGAGTTTCAACACTGTGACATCCTAGCGCAGTATGTGCCGCGATACGTGAGTGGCCACACTGTAACTGCGACTCAGGTTACATCAGCTTACAGAGTTACAGGCTTGCCGAGCAGGCTTTTTCTTGGTTCCCGCGTCACTCTGAAAGGGGAGATCGTTTGGCCCCTCCCGGAATCATTGGGCACAGAAAGTCGGTCTGACCTGACACGTACTCGTGCGTGGCAGCATTCTGCACGGTCTCTGTAACACTCTGACATGATATACAACAGAGGGGATGCGGATTCGAATTAGGGGCACACGTTTGCCAGTACATTCTCGTGACTGCAGTGACGGCTCTTGCGAAGACAAGCACTCAGCACAAGCTGTCATACCGTTGATTAGTTAACCGCTTTTGCCTGACTGGCCAGAGCTGTTTGACTTATGCTCCAACTTGGAGTTCTGACACACGTGGCTGATTGGTTCCCTGCGGTGGGTTCCCTGGACCGTGCCCCTATTCTGCGTCAAAGAAATCGATCTCCCATAACCACGTCTCCAGCGTAGATGCTGAAGTCGTAGCGATGCTGCAAGCCGCCTGAAGTTGTGGCGAGGTAGGCTTTTTCTCTGGTTCAGTTGCCCATGCTGTCATACTCACATCAGCAGGAGCGAAAACTTTCAAGGACACTTGCTAGATTGTCAGTTGCGAGCGACAATTCGCAGACTGATTACCAGACAAGTGGCCATGCCAAAAGTGTCAGCCGTCACCCGCATCTATATGGCACCCAACATTTTTGTGGCATATTTTGTATGAACAGCATGCAGGAGAAGCCTGCTCGGTGTGCTTGAGCCTTGTGCTCCATAGATATGGGCACGGTGTGTTACTGATATGCATGAATGTATTGAGCTCAGGGCCTCTGCTCTGCATGACAGAAAATCTCAACTCACCTCCTGCAGGGCTGAAAGATGAATTCGCCTTCTTTTGATCAGCTCCCTGATAGCCTGCTGACTGACATACTCAGCAGGGCCAGTGGCATCAGCCAGCAGCAAGAGCAGCAGCAGGAGCACCAGGCACAGCATGACCAGGAGCAGGCTCTTGCTGTAAGCACTAGGCAGCAGCAGCGTCACCTGTGTGGCATCTTCACCCATGTCAATCACAGGTGGCGACTGGCAGCTCTCAACATCTGCACACGGCTACATGTGGCACTGAAGGACCTCAGCGCAGTGAAGCAGCTGTCTTCTTGGCTGCGGCGTAATGGCAATCAGCTGCAGCACCTCAGCTTAGACCTCTCTACCTCTAAAGTCCCAGCGTCCTTCTTCTCCCTCATCCCCAGCAGCACCCCTCAGCTGCAGAGCCTGAAGCTCAGAGGGCTATCGGGATTGACCAGTAACATATCAAGTGATGACACAGCAGCTTGGGGAGGGCTGACGGGTTTGACCAGCCTGGATGTAGATAGCCTCAAGGCATTTGATGCTCCCATGCAGTATCTGGAGCATGTCCAGGATCTTTCCGTTTCCGGGACCAGCACGTATCAGGCGGGAGAGGCTTGTGTAGCAGTGGAGTTCAAGCTACCACAGCTGCGGGTTCTCAGGGTGCAGGGACCTGGGGTCTGCTACCCAATAACCCGCCAAGCTCTGGACATCCTGTCTGGTAAACAGCACCTGCAGCAGGTAGAGGGGGTGAGTGTGTGTGCAGAAGACCTGGACCACTCTGCTGTGAGCCTGATACACCCCTCTATGCGAATCAACCTCAGGAAAGCTAGCTGCCATATCCACCAAGTGGAAGGGTGGCTTGAGGAGGGGGGTGGGAAGCAGCTTGTGCAGCTTGTCCTGGAGTGCAGCCGCCACCCATGCAGCATTGTGCTTGATAAGCTGCAAGGCTTGCCAATGCTCAGGTCACTGGAGCTTTACCATGCTAGCTTAGAAGCAGCAGCGCAGCAAGTGTTTCAGCTCACACAGATCACTGGGCTGGTTTTGGAAGGGTGCGGTCCACCCTTGTCTTTGGCGGAGCTCCCACAACAGCTGGTAAGGCTGAGCATTGACAACATCAGCGAGCAGCTCGGCCAGCACAGTAGCAGTACCACCCTGCAGCAGCTCACCAGCCTCACCCTCGTTGGCAGTTGCATCACAGATGCCACTATGCGAGGGGTCAGCAGTCTCCCGCAGCTGCAAGACCTTACCCTACTCCGGACGGTCAGAGTTGCGCTATCCCGCGGCTTGGCATCTTTGCAAGAGCTGCATTCCCTGACCTCCCTGAGGTTGTCGAACCCCATGTTAAGAAGCCTGGGATCTGTGGGTTACTCGGTGCTGTCTGGTATTTCGTCATTGAGGCGTTTCGCTCTCACTGACCGGGAGCCTGCAGTGACTGCGCTAGGCCTAGCGCAGGCCCTGGAGCATGTTCCGTTAATTCAGTTGCTCATAGGGGACTGGGGTCATCATGAAAAGGTGGCTGGAGGCTCTTTAGAGGTGAGACATAGCATTTAGGTGACCCGCTTTTGTGTTACCAGACATGCTCTCACGTCTACGTCTTATTGTAGGGTAGGTAATGGACAGATTGCCTTTTGAGAAATAACTCGCCTAGCAAACATGGCAAGGTTACCTAGCAATGGCCTGCATGTGTCTCTCTGTTTCCTTGTTCTACATGGGCCATAGCAATATGAGTCCGGATTTATTCATGCGCTGGACTTATGTTGTACTCGCCATCATAGAGATGGACCAGGCATTACAGCACTAAACTAGCACGGTAACGTCCCACTCCTCAGAGTGAAGAAAGATCCACTGGCCCTAGAATGGGTAGTTCCAGCAGAATCATCCCAGATATACGAGGCCTGGCGTCACAAGGATACCAGGATGCTGGACTTATTGTGGAGGAAAAAGCCGTGTACGTGCATATCTGGAGGGCTAACTCGTACCCATGCCGCTTCTCAGACACGCTACTACATAAGGACATCATGGTCATACAATATGCTTTTTGATATGTGTGGTTCAGTGCGTTCAAGTTCAGTAGAGACCGAGAGCACTCAGCAGCTTGGTTCATTAACTTCACCAATTAATTTCACAAATGAATGCCATGCTACCAAGTTCCTGTCATGGTGGCTGTCTTCACTGACTGCAGCGAGCTCTCTGCCGCTGTTTGATACCCGTAGGTGAAGCAGGCTTGTGTGCGCCAACTAGCATTCCAGCTCAGGGGGCTCACCAGTCCAGCTGCTAAGCGTTACCTGGTGGCTGAGGAGGAGCTGCAGGAGGTGGTGGAGAGCTATTTCCTGCTGAAGCGTGCAGCAGCTGAATTAGCAGACGAAGGCAACGGTGGTGAGGTCCAGATCAGGTTTATTTGGGTCTGGTATTGCTATGGCACTGCCTGGACATTGTATTATTATTACATTTCATGATATGCCATAGCAATAAGTGCCATAGGCCCCGCACCTCAAGCTGTCACAAAGAACAGCGAGGTGGAACAGAATACGGGTAAACTTCGACATGTATGACAATATATGCCTAAACATGAGGTCCAGCAGCTAGGTCAAAATCACCCAAAACCTCCGCTGCCCCAATGGGGGTAAGAGCCTCCCTCCTACTTAAGAAAGCAAGGAGGGCTTGTAAGCCCGGGTGCAAGCAATAGTTGGTAACAAACCCCATTGGTTGGACCTCACGCCACATCAGAAGGGTGAGCATAAGCATTCCTAATCTTCCAAGCAGCTGCAACATATTTAGCTATACACTTAAATGCATTGTAAACAGCTTGAGATATGGACTGTATGGAACTCATGCTGTGCCCACCAAAGTCAAAGCTAAGCCCTAATCTCTCAAGTACAGGGTGCATTCTAGGTGTCTTCCAGCTGTTGATGTAATCACTGTAGGTGCCCAGGTTATGAATAGTAAACTACAGTGCCCATTAGTTGGGGTTCTCCCTAACCCAGCTGGAGAGAGCAGGAACTATGGCCAGTACTTATGTCGCTTAATTGTGCCTTTGACGTTGCTGCTTCTGCCGTTTCAAAGTTACAAGGTGGTTCTACTACCAGTAGGTGATCTCTTTTGTGTATGCTCTGGTATAGGGCAAAATCACGGCTGTGATTGAGCCGGTGCTTGCACTGAAATTTCCTTTGGGAAGCCTGGACGTGTGGCGTTGAAATACTCTATGGCGCCGCCCATATATCTTATGGTGCCGCCCAGTGGATGGCTGGCTTGACTTGCTCTGGGTCTTGTTATCAATGGGTGACTCATTTTTGGTGCATATCTTTTTTGCAGACCGGCTCCTCTGCAGCCGAACTTTTGACCAGCTTTGTTATTTGTAGTTGCTTGCACTGGCAGCCTGTTTAACAGTAAGGGTAAATCTACATCAACCGTCTGGGGTGCCGTCTTTAGTCTGTCCTGCAGCTTCTCTTGCTTCGGCTGCAGTTGCGTTCATGCATGGTGACCGAGGCCATCATCTATCTGATAGCTGCTGCTTGCTTCCTGTGTTCACACAGGCTCTGTGCCGATAAGCCCTGGCATTGACGACTTCGTCACCATTTTGAGCACGATGTATGAAGGGGCTTACCTACGGCAGGTGCATCCCAAATGGCAGCAGCCAGGGGAGCCTCTGAGTCGCAAGGACCGCACGCTGTGGAGGCAGCTGGTGGCAATGCTGTCTGATGTTGAGAAGGCATAGCATGTGAGTTTCGTCACAAGGGCAGTCTTGAAAGTGTCATTCTTAGTTCATCAACGTCTGCTAGTGCCTGTAACTTGTAGCAACCAGCCTGATTGACTTGTTTCAACCTGTAAGCACCCCAGCAGGATAGCAAGTGGTAGTAAGGCAGGACCTGTGGTATTGCGGAGGCTGGTGGCTGCATTCACAGAGCACTAGATTGGCTAGCTGCACATTGCAGCTTGGCTGACATGGCCTGGTGAAAGCCTGCTGGTACTATTCATGCACTTCTCATACAAAGTCCCTGGTAGTGTCCCCTTTCCACGAGATTCAACTCAAGACATGATCTACTGTGGGAGATGCGCTGCTGCGTGCGCTTTAGTCGAGGGGAGTTAGTTTGCTGGGTCGTGAAACTTGGGGGTGCCAAGAGGGAGAAGCCCTCCTTTCTGGGTGAAACAAAGTGCATGCAAATAAAGCAACTGTCCCCCACCAGTCATGTGAAGTCATGTGGAACCCGTGGAAGGGAATAGCTATTATGCTGGTCCTCAAATTGACCAGGAGAGGCTGTATGTGCTGTTGCTTGCCTGAGCTATGTCATATGCTGTAGTGTGGTACATCATGCTTGGTAGATGTGGGTCTTTTTCCTTGGTACTTGACACTATGCTTGGTGTAAGCAGCATGGCATGTTGCTGATGAAAAAGAGTCCCTGTGCATGCTTGATGTTGTCTCAATAGCCTCTTTATGTCTTTGAATGTCTTCAAAACTACACGGCATGTCAGTTTAGCCATTGAGCAGCACCATGCGTCAGTGCATTCACGGGTCACTCTCAGCTCAATAGGCATCCCCTTATCCTTGTGGTTGATTATGGCTGCTGTTCAGGCCCTGTGTCCCTTGACCCAGCCCTTGGCGCTTGGCAACTGCCCTGAGCAAAATATATATGGGAACCCAGCCTCAGGCAGCAGCAACAGCAGCGGCAGCATCAGCATGGGGAGGGCAGCAACTGAGCTGTGAAGATTGCTTCATTCCGTTGGCGGCCGAGCTGCCGCAATTGCTGTCTGATGTTTTGAAGGCATGATTGTCAGCATAATGTGATTGGGGGAGGGATAGCTGATGGGTAGGTTGTCTGGCACGTTGCAGGATTAGCCAGTGTGTTGGCTGTTACAAGTAACGGCATGACCTTTGACTGGGTGCACAGCTGGTATGGTAGGGCAGAAATCTTCCACCCCTCTGTACTGGAGATGCAGGGACATTAGTATGGGCGTGGATGATAACTAGACTTTTCAAATAGCGACTGAGGGGGCTAAATTGCTTGACCAGCTCGGGCACGATCGAGCTTTTGATCAGTGTGGTTGGTGTCGGCTCTTGTATTGTAGGCTTTGATACCCTGGTTCATGATGAAGCCGAATACCCGAGAGCTGCACATTATTATTCTGCATGTGACGGTGCTTGATGAAAAGTTGGATCTTAATTGCTGAGAACATGACAAGGATGTGGGGGAGATAGAGGTAGAGGTCCAATCCCTGCCTCCCAGCGTTAAGCCTTGCTCCTACCTTTGTGTCTGCCATAGCTATCATCTAAGAATCCTTGGCCACTGGGCCGGCACAACCTTTTCTGATTTTCGGACTCTTCTGACCGCGTCGGCCTGACTTGAGAGAGCGAGGTACGCACAGTAAGTGGCGTACCGCTCGGATGTCTCCTTCTTATCTTCGTGACCTCCTGCCAAAACCTACCTGATATAGTGACCTTCATTCAGAGCTCTCCCACGCCTACGGAACAGTGAAGCATGTGTTAACCTGCGGCGGCATGCTCATGATTTCAGTGCTTAGCAGACCCGTGAACGTCCAGCTAGCCGCAGCACCGGGTCCAAATCTTCGTGCTTTGCACTCTTGCTTCCAGCGGAGCTTAGCAGACTTGATCCATCAAACGGGCCCGTGGCACCTGGATCCTGCCAGGTAAGAACCTCCCGATTCACATGCAACTAAAGAAGGCAAACGAACGTGCAAAAGGTTGCAGCGAGGTTTATGGCATACACGCACACCGCATAGGAAAACTAGCTCAACAGAGCCGCGCAAGACAGAGGATCTACCTTTTCTCACAGCCATCAGTACCAGAAAAACTAATGCTCTGCATATGACCAATCATTTGGGAGCATCATACGTATTCAGGTGCTTCTTAGCAGGCTCTTGCCTCATACTTGTGTTATGGCTCTTTTCTGCATGAGCATACCTTACCATGTGCGGCCACTAACCCATCTTCCTTTCTGCTTACTCCAGGGTACACCTGCCATGGAAAGTGGAAGTTGTGCCTTCAGCTGCTTGCCCCAGGACTTCCGTCACAGCTTCCTGCAGCAGGCCTTCAAGCAGCTAGACCAGCGCCACCTGCTTTGCATCGTCCCCTTTGTATGCCGCCCGTGGCACACCTTGGCTGTCAGCTGCAGCAGTAAGCTGGATGTCAAGGTGCAGACTGCACCTGCTGGGAAGAGCCTGACCTCATGGGTGCAGAAGAACGGCTACAACCTGCAGCACCTCAGTGTGTCTTTTGATGCTAGCCCAGGCAACATCTTTGACAGTACCACGCCTGAGCAACTTCTGCAGATGGTCAAGACCACGGCACCACAGCTGCAGAGCTTGTGTTTTGAAGGAAAGGAGGGACGCCGTCTAGCTTTGGGTGTGCCCTTGTCCAGCCTCAGCCAGCTTACCAGCCTCGAGCTGAGCTCCTGGAAATGCGGCGCTGGCTTAGCAGCTTCTCTCTCAGCGTTGGCACAGCTCAGGTCCTTGGACCTAAGCAAGTCCAGCGCCGTACCCCTCCCGCAGGACATGGGTGATGTGGTCATTGGGCTGGGCAGCAAACTAACTCAGCTAACAAATGTTGACCTCTCTCGTACTTGGAATGACTGGGGACCTCAGAAGCTCAGCATTCTGCTTTCCAGCTTGCCCCAGCTCAAGGTGCTGAGGCTGGAGTATGAAGGGGTCCCAGCAGACTTGGTGACACTGTTGAGACCCAACCTGGAGGTGCCAGCTATTGAGCTTTTGCTCACTGATACCAATGATGTGAGTAAAGCAGCAGCATGGTTACGGTGCTCAGGGGGCACTGTAGAAGGGCTTGGGCTGTATACTACCCGTGAAGCGGCAGAGGAGGTGTCAAATGGAGCACACCTGCTGCCACTGCTGACACTCCTGCAGCCCTTGCCCGCGCCCAAGCTGCGATCCTTACGTTTGTATCATTGTGAACTGCGGGGCCATTGCTCACCACTGACAATTCTCACTCAGCTCAAAGTGCTTGCGCTGCACGAGTGCGAGCTGAGAGAGGGTGACCTGATGAAGCTGTCTGCTCTCACTGGGTTGCACGAGCTCCACTTGGTATACCCAAAGGGGTTGGCTGCTTGGACAGACTCTATGGTTTGCTTTGCCAAGAGTCTCAGATACATACGCCAGGTCATCTCTAAGTCTGTAGCATTCGATCAGCCTCTATTCATGGCTTTTGTGGATTTGCGTAAGGCATATGATTCTGTACCGCGAGACACGCTATGGCGCATCCTGCATGTGTACGGGGTACACACAAAGCTGATAGAGTTGCTGATGGACTTGCATACTGGCACACAGGCTGCTGTTAGGATGGGTGGTGTGGTGTCTGAGTGGTTTGATGTGCATGGCGGGGTGCGGCAGGGATGTGTCATTGCTCCCTTGCTGTTCAACATCTACATGGACTTTGTGGTTCGGCAGGCAATGGCTCAGATGCCGGAGGGATGTGGGGTGAAGCTAGCCTATCATGCAGATGGGAAACTTGAGCGTGATGGGTGTGGTAGTGGTGGGTGTGTGGAGCTGTTGTCTGTTCTGCTGTATGCAGATGATATGGTGTTGCTAAGTCCCAGCAGGGAGGAGTTGGTGGTCATGCTGCAGGTGATGGACAAGGTTGCTGCTAGTCTTGGGTTGCGCATCAATGCAAGCAAGACTGAGATCCTGTCCATTGACAAGGATTGGAAGAAGGGGGATGTGCCAGTGCAGCAAGGACCAGAGGTGGTTATCAGTGAGGGTGTGGTAAAAGAGGTGTCACAGTTCAAGTACTTGGGAAGTGTGCTTGTGACTGATGGCAGGTTGGATGTGGAGTTGAATATCAGGAGGGGTAAGGCTGTGGGGAGGTTTAAGCAGTTTGAAAAGATGTGGGGTACCAAGCATCTGTCATTGGCTACGAAGGTGAAGTGTTACAAGGCATATGTGTTGCCAATTCTGCTGTTCGGGAGTGAGTGTTGGTCCCTGACCAAAGTGCAATCGCAAAAGCTTGAGCGGGTGCACTCTAGCTGCCTTAGGAGCATCCTGGGGGTCAGGCTGTCAGATCGGCACACCAATGAGCATATCAGGAAATCATGTGGGGTAGCCACCTTGTCAGCATACATCACAGCAAATAGGCTGAGGTGGCTGGGGCATGTGGGCCGCATGGAGGAGGGCAGGTTGCCGCATATTGCGTTGTTCTCTTCATTACATGGTGACATGACGAGGCCAGTGGGTAGGCCTCGCCATACCTGGGAGAAATGCGTGTGTGCTGATCTGAAGGTGCTTGGTCAAGATGAGGGGAGCTGGGAGGCTTCATGTCAGATTAAGAGTGCTTGGAGGAAGAGGTTGTGGGATCTTACGCACCCTTGGGAAAGCCAACGGTTAGTGAGGTGTAGAAGGCGCACTAAGCAAGCTATTGATAAGCATGTGGAGCGCTATGTGGTGCCTTTCAGTGGCTGGGAGGATGGTGGTTCACCAGTACCTAGGTGGTGGGAGCCACCTCCAGCCCCTACTAGGGTGGTGCTTGATCCTGCTGCCTCCCCGCCACCCATGTGTGATGGAAGTGGAGCAGGTTTTGGGTTTTAGTGGTGGTGTTTGTTTCCCCTTGGTGTGCACGCCGTTGCATCTAGCCTCAGCTTGTGTGTGGCAAATCCACCATCGGTTGTGTGGCTTCGTGATTGTGATCAGGAGCCTTGTGTTTGTGGCCTAGGTTTGTTTGGCCATTGGCATTGCTGGTCTTGCGTTTTGATTGATTGATTGATTGATTGATTGAAGAGTCTCAGAGAGCTGAGAAAATTGTGTGTGAGGGATAAAGATGACGTTGCAGTGGAAGCAGCTCAGGGGGCTTTTAAAGATAGGATTGTGGAGTACGGGGACAGGTGGGGCTTGACCGGCTTGACCCTTAGGCCGCTAGAATGAATATAGCGCCTGCTGCGAGAATGCGTTTTCCTGACATGTGCTCTGTTTTTGCTGCAATGCAGCAACATCAGAGCGGCAGGGCGCTAGAGTTGTTTTCCATGGCACATGTGTCAGCCCTTAGACATTTTGCCTTTGAAAGGCGGTGTTGGCGTCTATGCTGGCGCAATGCATGGAAAGTGAGAGAGGGCAAATGGCCAACGTCCCTTGATTTCGCAGCTGAATTTGTAAATTTGTGTGCGGTGGGGCTGCCGTGCTATCCGTGTGAGTGGTATGATTAAGTGGTGGTCACTATCTGCCAAAGGCTAGGATTTGGTGCATAATGTGTCAGCGAGACATGAGGCTTGTGCCATGGAGGACGTGTGTTTGGGGCATTCTGTCTTTGTGGCGTTGGTAGGGGCGGGACTGGGCCTTGCTTATGTGTTGCATTGGATGGAGGGAAAGCAAAGCCCAGGTGGTGCTTGGGCCTGCTGTGCTTGATAGTGGTTGTCTACCTTATTAGCGGCAGCAGGGATGACAGTACATTGTATAGCAGCTGCGGCATGGTGACCGGCATAGCTTGTTAAGGTCAGGGAACGTGTTACAGTCATAGTTGCTGTTTTGCCGCTGCTGTCGTGTTTCCCCCACTGGCGCCCCATTTTGATGAAGGCCATTTGGTACCGTAAACTAATGATAAGATGCTTTTGAGGGATACTGCAAGAACGGTACAGCCACTGGAGAGAGCTGCTACTGCTTGATTTGTACTCATGTATACGTTGCCTCAGTTCACTGTAGAATCCACATGTTGTTGTGTTTGACATCCCTGCAAGTCCTCTTCATAAGGTTTAGTCTGAGGCAAAGTAAGGGGAGAGTGAATCATTGTGCGCGTGCATGCTAGTTTGGTGGGAAGTGGGAACGAAGCAGCTTGTATGTCTGCTTTTGAGGGCAAAATGGCTTGGAGGTCATTCAGATGTTTCCATTGGTTCGTACAGACCTTTAGCAGGTGTGTACTATAACCTCAGTATTTAGCGGATGACTTAAACGGATGCAGTCTGTAGTCAGGTCAGGTCGTTCTCGTCGGTGCAGTGCTGTGCAGTTTCAGGAACTAATGAGTAGCTGATTTTGTATGATTTGGTGGACTCAGCATGCACTGCCTGGGACAAGAAAAACTAGAAGGTACTGAAAGGAGCAGTCTGGGATGACGAGTTAATAGCACCGTTGCTGCACTTGGGGCCAGATGCATCTGCTGAACTTGAGTTATTAAACTGCTTGGCTTGCTGCTGCTTGGCTTGCTGCTGACCGGTCAGCGCACGGCAAGTCGAAATGGGCTGGCCTGACATACATTGGCCAGCAAGGGATCCAGGGTGGGCTGGTGGCAGCCATCGGGCTATATGCTTTGACAACCTGATGATTAGCCTCTTCAGACAGCTTTGCGATACGTTGTGTCCCGTGGTGCGCAGCAGCAGCAGCTTGCCTATGTAGGGGGGCCAGCTGTTGCTGGGCTGGCCTATAGCACTCCATGCTTGTGGCCAGCCATTATGGTTGATGCAACTTTCTCTTTGATGCTATTTGTGGACTGGCATTGGAGGACTGCTGTGCCCCATCATCCGCACCTGCCTGCACTCGCTAGGAGCCTTGCCTTGATTTTCAGGGATTGATTCGGCCACATGCATTCCATGGTGGGTGGGTCTGGTTGCATATATCTCTCTGTGGTTGAGTCCTTCGCATGGTTCTTGTACATCTGCAGCCCGTGGTAATCGTCATTGTTTGCCATGCCATTGCAACCGATGGAGGAGTGGGTGGTGTTCTTGATCATGGGCTCTGTCTCGATAGGAGCGTTGCCTTGACTTTGGAGGGATTGATTCGGCCACACTTTCCATGGTGGTTGGGTCTGGTTGCATAGATCCCTCTGGGGTTGAGTCCTTTGCATGGTTTCTGTACATCTCCAGCCCGTGGTAAGCGTCATTGTTTGCCATGCCATTGCAACCGATGGAGGAGTGGGTGGTGTTTTTGATCATGGGCTTTGTCTTGCCTGGATACATGTTTCGGTATCAGTACCGACTGCTTGGTTGGTGGTCTGGAAGCCATTGTGTTTGGATCCATCCGATGGTGGGTTTGGTCGTTTCGACCTAGCAGCCCTTTGCGGTTGCCACACCTTAAATGTTTGTTGTTGTTAGGCACTTGGGGTAGTAAGTGGACTGCTTGTTGGTGTGACCTTCCAGAGGATCCTAGGGTTGCATCCTCGGATCAGGTATCGTATGCGACCTATTATACGTGGATGGCTGAGTGTGTTTCACAGCCTGCTAGGTATGTTGATCATGACCGTTGTATAAATCCAGAGTATCTTGCTGATCTCATGAGGTTTAGAGTGGGAGCTCACTGGCTGAGTGTTGTGACTGGACGTTGGGCTGATGGTGGTACTGTGAGGGCACAGAGGTATTGTAGGAAATGCATGGCATATACCGTTGAGGATGAAAAGCATTTCATGCTGGAATGCCCTGCCTACCAGGAAATCAGATCGGAGTTTGGTGAGTTGTTTGATTACTGTGAAGGTGATTTAAGGAAGCTTATGTGTCATCCAAAGCAGCATATGTTGGCGAAGTTGGTACATAAAATGCGTGTCTTCAGAGATGAAGATACTGAGTGGGTGTTTGATCTGCAGCTTGACAGATTTGAATCGAGTGAAGATGAAAGTTGTGGTAATGTTTCTAGTGATGAGTATGAGAACGAATTAGTTGAAGTTGATGATATTAGTCAGTTTGGTTTTTTGGAAGCCCCTTGAGCCTCGTGTTGGCTCCGGGTTTTTCTTTTTTCAAATGTAACATTCAAAACCGTGTTATTGTTGTTGTTATTGTTGTTATTGTATCATTTGCATGCATTGGAAGGAGGGTTTTGCCCTGGTACGTCTGTGAGTGCGGTTCAGCAGCAAGTGTCGATCTACTGCACAGACGGATGGTATGGGGATGGAAGCGACTTGCCAGTTACTCTAACCATCTTATCCACGTCGGCTCTGCTGCTCTGCGCACTGGTGCATTGCTGTTGTTGCCCCGTGATGCGGTAACTGTGCTGAATGTGCCATGGGTACCAGGAAACTGGGGCCTCGACTCATCGGATACGGACCGCACCCATGTCAGAACCCGTACATGAAATGCTGTCGGGCATGGATACCTCGTTCACTTGTAGAGATCCCACTCTGACCGATGTAGCAGCAGCTATTCAGCCATACAGCTTTTAACCAGGCATATAGACCGCTGAACGACCTAGTACTTTGATTTACACTTGCATGAAGCATGCAGCTTAGTTTGCATTGACAGAGCCGACATATACTGCTTCACTAGACGACCCAGTATGGTCCACAATTCCAGATAGTATTCACACTGTCTGAAGGCTGCAGTGTGCGGCGACGCATCATGCATGCACATACATTAAGTACCCCTTAAGGCTCACTGAGTACTTATAGGTGTGACTGAGGACAGTCACACACTAGAGGAGGAAGACTGTGACGTACAGATATCACAGCATACATACAAGATGTAGATACCAAGAGGCAGTATATACTAAGACGGACACCTAAGAGGAACTACCAAGGCTATGAAACCTTGGATTAGTAAATACCTCGGGTCCAAGGGTGCCAAT
Source organism: Pseudopediastrum boryanum (assembly GCA_963556185.1). Taxonomy (NCBI): domain Eukaryota; kingdom Viridiplantae; phylum Chlorophyta; class Chlorophyceae; order Sphaeropleales; family Hydrodictyaceae; genus Pseudopediastrum; species Pseudopediastrum boryanum. The sequence goes on from OY744501.1 coordinate 1,618,958, forward strand.
CAGGCCGTACCAAGTAACCTTGGACGGAATATTCCTGTGGCTACCAAGTAGACACGACAATGACTGGTGGCTTCACCCTGGGTCGAGACCGGAGGTGCCCATGGGCAGACCTATAAAAGGATCTGTGGCCTTGAAGGAAGTCATCAAAGTACGTGCTACTTGTCTCTAAACAGCACACACGTTACAGCCACTTGCTCTTTTTATGACCTTGATGGTGCTTGCATTGCATAAACAATGCCTGGACCAGCACCATTTACGCTTCAACATGAGTGAACCATCATCTCTAAGCGCATTTAAAGCCAGACAACCCTGACATCTTCCCCGATACTTTATTCTAGCACCTGGCTGCCAAACTGTCCAGCCATTGAACATAAGAGGATGCGTTGCATGCGGCCCCTGCCCCGGGCCGGAGCTATGCTGCAGCAGCATCGGGCCCTTCGGCCCCCACCAGGAACCCTCATCAGCAGCACGAGGCACCTCAGGATGCCAGGCAGCAGCAGCAGAGGCCGCGGGGGAGCAACATGGATGATGCGGAGCAGCTGAGGCGCAGGCTGAACAGGACGAAGGTTGTCATCTTTCCACGGAACACAGAACCTACCGAAGCCCAAGTCCGCCTGATTGTGGAGGTTGCAGCGCATTTACCTTCGCACTCTATTACATGGGCACGCAGAGTCAGTTTGAAGCAAGGTGGCTGCCTCTGGGTGGTCCATCTCTCTGACTGGGAGAGCACCAGGAAGACTCTGCAGGCTTACTATAGCGTGCAGCAGCTCAGCATGGACTTTTTCCAGGATCCCAAGGGGTGGGGATTGGACCAGGCTTGAAGACTTGATCTGTGATATGGTGACCAGTACAGTCGCATACATGTCGCATTGAAAGTGGGGCGCCGGACTGAGAACGGAAACAGCTCGGCGTAGCTCTTCTTCTTCGGTGTCAGACTGGCAAGTCGGCCGAGTGCAGCGACAGGAGGGATGCCTGTTATCAAAAGCGTATGGCTTGTACAGCAGCTAGCTCCTTACCGAGCCCGCTGGGCAGTGCTTATGTTAACGCGATCTGATGGCTGTCGAGGCCCGGGAACCGGCCCGGGTTCTTCTGCTTCTGCACTCACCGGTTGGTCGGGTCACTTCGTAACTGCAACTTTCCGGCACCCGTTATCTGCAGATGCTAGGGATTTTAAGCAACTAGTTTTAAGCCTTGGAGACATTCTCCAAGTATCGGCACTTGGTGTACTTGCATTCAGTACGTATTGGACACACTCGCACATGTCCTTCCAGGGGTTGAGTTGGTGGAACGCCCTGTTGCGACACATTTGCTGCAAAGGGTGCTTAAAGAGTGTACCGTGTCATGCGTATGCTGATCTGTCTTAGCTTCCACGGATAGCGGTGTTGGAACAACCATATCGCAGCCTGGAGATGGGCCTGAAAAGGTCTTATACGCTGGTCCTAAGCCTCGTATTGTGGGCTCGAGGCGCGCTTAGCGAGCCTGGCATATTGAATGTGTACAATGAGGAAGACCTAAAGCGTGGTTTTGCCACCCGGGAGTACACCACCATCGTTCTACAGCAGAGCATTGCGTTCCAAACGGACAACTGGCCAAGTGAGTCTATTGCTGCAGACATTGTGCCTGTTGCTAAGCGTACTGTTCTGATGCGCCAGCCTCCGTAGATTGGGGTGCAATACCTGAGCTGCTTCCTTGTTAGCGAGTCGGTAGTGCTGTGCACAGCAGCGGTGCAGTGCAGGAGCTCTGGAGACAAGGGGCAGACAAACAGAGACATGTCTCTGCATAGCAGCATGGTTTACATACTTAAGCTGAGGTCCTGCAGATGGGGCAGTCTCTGATTCGCATTTGCGGGCATGCACAAGGGCAGCTGCCTGGTGGGTGTCAGTAATCACTATCTATGTTTGAGCTGCGAGCAAGGAGCTTCTGGTTTTCCACTTCAAAGCAAGAGCTGGATCATGGTTGCATGGCTGACTTCCAGAAGTCTTATCCAGTAGCAATGGTTAGGGACGATGTTTTCTTCACCTTAGAAGCTGCAGCAACATGAGTGCATGCAAGGGCCTGACACTCCCTGCCTACTCCCTAGCCATATGGCACAGCCAAATAATGCAACGCCAACACCTGCATAATTATAGTTCCATCCTTACTCCTGCTCGTGCTGCTGTCACTCCCTTCTTAGCCATGACCATCAATCGCAACCTCACCGTGCGTGGAGCCAACTTAACATCTCCAGACGCTCCTCCTGGCACTGCACGCCCAGTGTCCCTCGACTTCAGTGGGTTAGGAAAGTCAAAGTTGACCATTGCTCCGGGCTATGCCCTGACCTTCATGGATATTGAGGCCTTAGGGGGAAACACGGTGCCTGGGCCCACCAGGTTGTCCATTGCAGCTTCACCTAATGCCACCATTGAGAACATCCGGGTGTGGGACCATTGGTCTGTGTTCCAGGAGATAGAGGTAAGCCTTGCTTTGGGAAGGGGTCCCTTGTGCAGTAAGGGAGGAAGGTGTGTAAATGCCTCTGGCTGGGGCGTGGTGTAACAATATGCCTTAACCCTAGACGAGTCCCTAATTGGAGTCAAGAAGTAGCTGTGCAGAACACTGGTAGAGCAATGGGTGCAGGTTGCCCCCTTCTGGAGTGAACTGAGTGTTTGCTCAGAGGGGCTCTTGTTGATACTAGCTCTTTTGTACAGTGGAAGTAGCAATAGAGTTAGCTTATAAGGTTTGTCTACGGGCTGAATGTGAAGTGAACTCGAGGCTGGTGTCTAGCTGTTAGTGTTGGCAGGCACAAGGGAACTCTTTGCTGTGGTCGGGAGAATGATTTTGGTATTATGCATCACTCAACTCTAGCTGCTTCATGCAGTGGAAGTAGCAATAGAGCAGGGTACTCCATCCTTCTTAAGGTCAGTGGCTAGGTCCTTGATGTGGCTCTGCATACCGCATAACGGCACCGCGTTTCTGTGCAAAAGGCTCCCAAATCTGGGATAGGTTGCCGAGTAGAGGGCTAGATCGCGGTAGGAATAAATGGTCCCAGGGTGGACGCGGTAGCTGTCCAAACTGATGGTCAGAATTGGCCTAGGGCAGCACCAGGGCGAACATTTTCACCATTTTCACCATACCAGTAATATCTGCCTACATGCCAAAGACAGCACATCTTAGCATCTACTAGCAATCAGGCATCAGTTAAGACATACCTGGAGCTCTACAGGTTGAGAAAGGTTTTTGGACCAGGTGTAAGGAAAAATGCATTGCTGAGTCCAATCTTTCAGCACCCGCAAAGCTGTACTCGGATGTGCTGCTATAGCCTCGATCTTCTATCAGCACGTTGCAGCTTGGCAGAAGACCATGGGTTCTTGCATCGCAGCTGTATCTATGATGAAGACCACATCAGACAGTGTAAGCAGCAACCATACTCAAGCTCCCTGTTCACAGGGTCTCTTCTCTTAGAGGGTATCACAGGGTCCCTTCTTGTTATTGCTGCTACTGAAGACGTGAGGTGTATTGCTCCACCTCGATTGTTAGTAACAGCTTCAGGCGCGGGGCCTATGGCATATCCTGACCTGTAATTGATATGATTCTGCTGCTTCTGCTGTTGTTGCTGCTGTTGTTGCTGTTCCCTGCAGCCTTTCGTAGCTGAGACGCGGCTGATCCCTCGCCCAGCGTCCATGGGAGGCATGCAAGACCTTGTCGCAGTTAACAAGTCCTACTGCAAGCAGATTTACTCATGGCCGGGCGTTTGTGGTGACTTTGGCTTCATCCTATGGGACTTCAGATTTGATGTCCCATTGGTTTTTGAGGTTGTGCGAGCTTCAGGAGGGGGGTATGTGACTGTCTACAAAGACAGCTACGTTAGCGGAGATGAGATTTTGGACCCTGTGTGTGTGAAGAACAGGGGGTTAAGTGAATGCTATGCAGAGCTTGCAAGGGAGTCGAGGGAGGTGGAAGAAGGAAAGGTGGCAGCGGGGACGCAGAATAGCAAAAGTGCGGGGGTTATTGCAGGGGCTGTAGTTGGAGGTGAGTGGGGTTATGGCTGATGAAGTGTGTTAAGATAGTTTGAGCAGCTAAAGAGACGTAGCCAGAGCAATCTGTTTTTTCAGCAGTGTTTGTTTAGGTCTGCTGTAGCTGTCACTTTGTCTGGAGGTTGGGTATTGCATTTCATGATATGCCATAGCAAAAAGTGCCATAGGCCCGGCACCTCAAGCTGTCACAAAGAACAGCGAGGTGAAACAGAATATGGGTTGTCTTCGGCACGTATGACAACATATGCCTAGATATAAGGTCCAGCAGCTAGGTCAGAAGGACCCAAAACCTCCACTGCCCCAAAGGGGTTAATGGGTACAGGTAAACCAAGCAGGGGGGAGTGCGAAGTAGGAAAGCAGGGGTCTTGTCATGCAGTGCTGGAACAATGGACAGCAGGGTGCAAGGCGTGTCTACTCAACTGCCTTTGTTGTTACATTTCATGATATGCCATAGCAAAAAGTGCCATAGGCCCCGCACCTCAAGCTGTCACAAAGAACAGCGAGGTGGAACATAATACGGGGTATCTCTGGCATGTATGACAACATCTGCCTAGACATGAGGTCCAGCAGCTAGGTCAAAAGTACCCAATACTACCACTGCTGATGTTGCAGGTTTTGCTGGGTTGGTGGTGGTCTGCGTCCTGTTCCTGTGGCTACTACGGCGCAAGAAGCCTGCAGACCTGAAAAGGTGGGTCAAGGCTGTGGCGTGGCAGCAAGAGTAGCAGGAATACTAGCAAATCCACATGATGTTTGACGTAACAGCAAGATACAGCGCTGTCTGAGCTCACAGCAGTAAAAAACAAAAACAAGATAAAAAACAGAATAAAACAAAACAAAAAATAAAAAATAAAAACAAAATAAATTCAACATAACAATAAAATTAGTGGTTACAGTGGTTACTGTGCCCAGTGGGCTAGCTTAACTTTCTTCTGCAGCAGAGCATGTCCAGATAAGAAAAGTACACTAGTTGCCAAATGCATTCCTCAATGTGTTTTGGTTTGTTTGATAAGTTGTTTTATCATTTAGCATCAAAGTATTACATAAACTGTTGTATCTAAGCAGCTGATGTAAGCTGCTAAATATGTTAATGTGTCTGTGTGTGCATGTGTGCGTGTGGTGCACCTGTCTGCCTTACTGGGCAGACCAGTAGGGTCCTCCCTTACTGCACAAGGAACCCCTTCCCTGAGCACTTGCTACACCATGTTAATGTGACTGTGGTGTACTTTCGGGCCCCCACCAGGCCGGCACCATGGGCGTGCAATAGTGAGCAAACGTCTGGGGCAGGGCTCCTCCTTTGCTCACAAGTAGTGCCCTGTTGACAAGATGCTAGGGTAGATAAAAATAAAATAAATAAATAAAATAAATAAATAAATAAAATAAAATAAAATAAATAAATAAAACAAAATAAAATAAAATAAATAAAATAAAATAAATAAATAAACTAGAATAAAATAAAATAGTTATGTGTCTGTGGGTGTGCATGTGGTGTACCTGCAGCCCATCACAGATTGCTGACTACGTTCAGATCCATGCTATTGAAGGCAGCCACTACCCAACTGGATTGCTGGAGATTGTGCCCAATGCTCCCGCACCCGCTGGTCTTGTGCTTACAGCTGACTTGCAGCAAGGGCTGGCCATAGGTAAGGGGGCGCTTGTCTGTATCGCTTATTGCAAAAAAAGCAGTGGAGCAGGTGGTAGGCAAGTCAAAATGGCATGCAAACAACCACTCTAGATATGTCGTTTGGCTCTAGGGTGCAGTTTTAGGGTGTGTGAAGTGCAGCAGTGTATGTTGCTTTGACCTTGCTGCATACTACCCAACAAGATGGCTGGAACATCATCCTTCTGCAAGTGATCTTTAATGGAATTAGACTGAGTCAGCCGCATAGGTGCAAATCCTGGCTAGGCATCTGCTTTCAAAGAGCTGGTTAGGTTTGCAGTTCAACTTGCTGAAAGACACTCAGCCGCATAGGTGGAAATCCTGGCTAGGCATCTGCTTTCAAAGAGCTGGTTAGGTTTGCAGTTCAACTTGCTGAAAGGATGCGCATCCCACGCACGTCAAAAGCCACCGATTCTCAAGCAGTGATGTTTGCTCAGCCCTCTTCGGATCATGAAGATTGCCTGATTAAGTGCTTAGCCCTAAGCTGTCCCTAATCCGTGGGTGATCTCTGTGCGCCATAGTTGCATGGGTTAGCAAGTACTGGTGTTTCATCTGTGAAACTCAGGAACACTGCAGCTTTTTTAGGCATGCAGAAATGCCAGTGCTGGTGCCTCACAGAATGTAATGCATGCATGAATGTGACAAGATGTTGGAACTGTTTCATGGCGGGGCTCAAATGAGTTCCAATGATGCAGACCACCTATGGGCCTCTATGTTATGGTTGGATTAATAAGCAATGAGCAATAGGCATTGTGGTCATGTGCACGCATGGATACGCATGGATAAAGTATATGCGGCACTGAGCTTTATCATTAAAGAGACATGTCATTGGATCACATGTGAGTTCCCAGATGTAGCTCAAGAGAGAATTTTTTTTTAATTTTTTTAATTTTTTTAATTTTTTTAAATATTTATTATATATATATATATATATATATATATATATATATATTATTTTTTTCAGAGCTTTCCTTGCATCTGCAATGCGGACGCCATACCCATGCATGTGGACGACATGTTCTGTGGCTAAGTGTTGTTAAGCTTTATGCTACCATCTCTGTTACAGGTGAAGCTGTGGGCATTGGGAGCTTTGGCATGTGCCATAAAGGTGCGTACCAAGCTTGGTTTAGAAAGAGGGGCGGTTTAGGGTCTAGGGTTCACGTGCCCACTGGGGTTTAGGGTGTAAGTAGATCACCTTTAGAATTTAGGGTCGGTTTGAGAACGAAACAAGGGGGGTTGAGTGCAATGATGAAGGGAGCATTGCATTTCTTGGGGTGTGGAGTTGTGATAGCATTTGGGTGAATGACACATACATATTTTGGGTATTGCTACCACTGAGCTTGCTCATGTATCTTCCTCATTGTTGCCCCAAGTTGATGGGGTCCGAATTGGTAAGTTGTAATTTCTAGTTTGGCAGGGGGATGGTATGACTAATCACTACGGCTGAGGCTGGTCCAATGAAGCAAAGGAGTTTGGTTCTGTTAGCATTGCAGTTGGCGCTTGGGGGATGGTGATGTTCGCAAGATAGGGGTTGTTTTCACATTGGACAACCCGGCAGTTTATGCAGCAAAATGCATAGACTGCGACAATGGGAAGTGCTACGGCTTGGCTATCCATGCTCAGCGTTAGAGTAAAGGCTTTCCACAGTCAGAATCCTTTTGCATAGGGTTAGCTAAGCTACACAGTAGGTATGATTTGATGTGAAATAGAAGCTCTTGCGGAGATCATGCTTCTGGTGAATTTCTACGCGGTGCCTGATCATGTGCAGGACACTGGGATGTAGTATCTGGATGGCTCTTGCTCTTGGCAGAAACAATGAACAGGAAGGGAGCTTTACCAGCTGTTTGGTATCTAACCTTGGCATCTAGCCTCAGCTTGTGTGTGGGCAAGTCCACCATCAGTTGTGTGGCTTTGTGATTGTGATCAGGAGCCTTGTGTTGATGGCCTTGGTTTGTTTGGCCGTTGGCGTAGCTGGTCTTGTCTTTTGACTGATTGATTACTGAATTGATTGCAGGTCTGTTCAATGGCCGACCTGTTGCGCTGAAGCTGCTGATGAAAACTCAATCTGAGACCTTGGCCCGGGTACAGCAGGAGGTGCAGATCACAGCAGCAGTGCATCATGACAATGTGGTGGCTACATATGGATGCCTGCTGCTAGATAGAGACTCCTTGGCAGCCAGTGGCAAGGTAAAATGTTTCATTATTATATTGTTATAAATGCTATAATAAGAACATTTTGATTTTATATAATGGTATTATGTATGAATAAAATTGGCAGCCAGTGAGTTTCAAGGTGGGATGGATTTCTCTTTGCATCTGCCAGAGTCTTTTCGAGAAGGTTTGACAATTGACACGCACCCTCACAAATGGGAGATCAGCTAGATTCAAGCTTGGCTCTAACATGTACTGGAACTGCACAGCTCTTTATCCCACTTATATGTGTACTTCCTGTATTTGGTTGACTGCTGTTATTAAACTGTGCCAGATGCTTTCTGTTGGGATGCTTACAGTGGAACCGGCATTGTTCTAAGCACCCACCGGGCCAGAGTCCTTTGCAGCGAATGCTTAGAACAAATCCCTAAGCCCTAGTGACTGCTCAATGGTTTGGCACCCAATCTTTGGTAGCCAGTACTAACAGGGTTCTACTGTGCCTGCCCTTTTCGTAGGTGTCATTAGCACGTGACCTAGGCCATGGCCCTAAAAGCACCCTAAACCCTGAACTAGCATCCCCGCCCCATCGCATTCGCAGGTGTTGCTAGCACGTGTGCTAGGCCATGGCCCTGAAAGCACTTTAAAGCCTAAAACCTAAGCCCCCAAACCTAAAATACAAACCCTAAACTAGCATCCGTGCCCCACCTCATTCGCAGGTCTCGCTAGCACGTGTCCTAGGCCATGGCCCTAAAAGCACTCTTGCATACGAGGGCACCACCGGCTCAACAATCCACGGCAGCAGACTTGGAAGCAATCCTGAAAATGGGCCCACCTTCATAAACGTGTCCCCAGCGCATTTGTTATCCTCACTTGCACAGTCAGCTGAGTCCCCTACGAGTGCTCCACTCCCGGGTAGCATCAGCAACTCATCCAGCATCGTCCCTGTTGGAGCAGCAGCAACAGCAGCAGCAGCAACAGGAGCAGCACCAGCAGCAGCGGCCCCAGCACCACCACCAGCAGCAGCAGGAGGAGGAGGAGGGCAAGGAAATGGAGGTCCTCTTCCTATTGGACGGGACTTCAGTGTAGAAGCTGCAACAGCAGCAGCTGCTGCTGCAGGGAGTGGTAAAAGCAGCAGCAGCCCACGGGTGCTCCTCCGACCTAAGAGCAGATGTGGCATGGGGTCGATGTCCAGGAGTAGTGGCAAAAGCAGGCATGGGTCCACAGCGTCAGACACGAGTGGAAGCATTGGGCCTCAGTGTGTGAGTGCAGGCGTGGTGTGTTTAGTGCTGGAGTTTCTGGAAGGAGGGAGCTTATGGGATGCGATGGAGGCGGGAGTGTTTATTGATGCTGCTGGGACGGTGGATTTGGTGCTGTTGTGGCCGTTGTTGACGGATGTGGCGCGGGGGATGGCAGCATTGCATGCTATGGGAGTGTGCCATGGAGGTGAGGGGAGAGGGGGGGGTTGGGTAGGTGGTATGGGTAGAAAGACATGGCTCTGGGGACTGTGAGGATTCATGCCTGTAGGATAGTCACGGAATTGAGCATGCTCTTTAACCTGGAGATTTGAGGGTTGTATGTGTATGTGGGATGGTGGATTTGGTGCTGTTGATGGATGTGGCGGGGGGATTGCAGCATTGCATGCTATAGGAGTGTGCTATGGAGGTGAGGTGGGGCTGGTGGCGTGTTGCGGGATGGTGGATTTGGTGCTGTTGATGGATGTGGCGGGGGGATTGCAGCATTGCATGCTATGGGAGTGTGCTATGGAGGTGAGGTGGGGCTGGTGGCGTGTTGCTGGCATGGGAGGCAGGGCCTCATAAGGGAGGGCCTCATAAAGGAGGGCCTCATAAGGGAGGGCCTCATAAGGGAGGGCCTCATAAAGGAGGGCCTCATAAGGGAGGGCCTCATAAGGGAGGGCCTCATAAGGGAGGGCCTCATAAAGGAGGGCCTCATAAGGGAGGGCCTCATAAGGGAGGGCCTCATAAGGGAGGGCCTCATAAGGGAGGGCCTCATAAAGGAGGGCCTCATAAAGGAGGGCCTCATAAGGGAGGGCCATGGAGAGCGTGAGAGGCTTTAGACTATGTAGAAGATATATTGTTAAGAGAGACCACTGCACAGCCCTCCGGGCCGTGCAGCACCCAAGCATGACTCCAACCAGTTTGTTAGGGTTGTGGGGTGAGTAAGATATCTTGAGATAGCAGCTAAAGAGAACTAGCCGGGGCCATTCCTTTTTTGACACATTGACTCGTCTGCTGCGGAAGTGTGAAGCCTTACATCCGATCATAATTGCCTTCCGTGATATGGCATAGCAAGGGTGCCATATGCCCTGCGCTTGTTTTGTCATATTGTGGCAGTATTTTGATAACCACCATTGACTTTTGTGCTGTGCTTTGCTGTCTCCATCACTATTTCCAGACCTAAAGCCGGCACATGCCTGCTCAACTCTGAAGCTGTTACAAAGGCATGCATTTGTTTCTGTGTTGTGGCACCCCTGAAGACCCTCATTGACTCTCGTTCCGTGCTTTGCCGTCTGTAACTACCTGGTTGCAGACCTGAAAGCTGACAACTGCCTTCTCTCCAGCCATCTCAAGAAGGCATGCAACTGCTCCTGCCACCTTAACCCACCGTCCGTGAGATGCCATAGCAAGAGTGCCATGCGTCCTGCATGTTGTATTCTAGCCGTTGTACTGAAGACCCCCCTTGGATCCTGTGCTGTGCTTTGCCGTCTCCATCACTACTTGCGGACCTGAAAGCTGACAACTGCCTGCTCAACGCTGAAGCTATTACAAAGGCATGCACTTGTTTCTGTGTTGCGGCACCCCTGAAGACCCTCATTGACTCCCGTTCCGTGCTTCGCTGTCTGTAACTACCTGTTTGCAGACCTGAAAGCTGACAACTGCCTGCTCTCCAGCCATCTCAAGAAGCCATGCAACTGCTCCTGCCACCTTAACCCACCGTCCGTGAGATGCCATAGCAAGAGTGCCAGATGCCCTGCACTCGTTTTTGGTAATATAGCAGGTCTGTGAAGACCGGCATTGACTCTTGTGCTGTGCTTTACCATCTCCAATTCTATTTGCAGACCTGAAAGCTGACAACTGCCTTCTCTCCAGCCATCTCAGGAAGCCATGCACCTGCTCCTGCCACCTTAACCCCCACGCCTCCTCCACCACACGTGCCAAGCAGCTACTCTATCAAGTGCGCCAACAAGCAATAGCAGCAGCAGCAGCTGCCAAGGGTGGCGCCAGAAGCTTCACAGCTGCGGGGGCGGATGGTTTAGTCCCGGGGCTTTTGAAAGTGGTTCCGGAGAATCAGGAGCTCAGTCGAACACGGTCATCGAACTCTTCGAGTGTGGGTCCGGGGGCCGTAGTGTCTGGTGCACAGGCTAGTTCTGTGGAGGGGGGAGGAGAGGGGGTAGCTGTTGGTGGTGGAGGGGTGCCGCTGCCCGGGGATGCGGTGGTCATCGGCATGAGTATGTCTAGCAATGGGACGGCCACACTCTCAAGGGCGGGGACGGCGGCAAGTGTGTGCTGTGAGCGCTGCAGGCCTATAGCTAAGGTAAGCAGGGTTTAGGTTTTAGGGTTTAAAGTTTAGGGGTTAGTTTGAGGTTTAGGCGGCCTGGGTTGGCGGCAAGTGTGTGCTGTGAGTGCTGCAGGCCCATAGTTAAGGTAAGCAGGGCTTAGGTTGTAGGGTTTAGGGTTTAGTTTAGGGTTTAGGCCTGGGTTGGAAGGAAGTGTGTGCTGTGAGCGCTGCAGGCCTATAGCTAAGGTAAGCAGGGCTTAGGTTTTAGGGATTAGGGTTTAGGCCTGGGACGGCGGCAAGTGTGTGCTGTGAGCGCTGCACGCCTAAAACTAAGGTAAGCAGGTTGTAGATATGTATACCGGCAAGGTGATATTCAGGGGAATTAGCGACATGTATGATAGTGTGCTGTGTGTGCTCAATGCTGCAGGTCGGTTGCCTAAGGTTTTCGGAGGTTGGGTACAGGTAATTAAAGCAGGGGAGAGTGGTTCTGTGGTTGATACGTTGGGGCACGGGCCCTATTGTGTGTATGCAGGCATAGCACCAAGCAGATGAGGGTAACTGTGCTGGACAACATTTACATTGCATTCAGAGAGATAATGTGCTTGGAAGCATTGACAGAGGCATTAACGGGCAACAACCATTATGTGGACCTATATCGAACGTTCATGATGCAATGCTCTGCACGATTGGTTTTTCCAGAAGAGAAGATCCGTCTGGTATGCATGCCATCTGTGATGCATTGATAGTGCTGAATTTGCCCGCAAGAGGCAATCTGCACAGGCCTTCTAGATGCATCCAGCCAGCCAAAATGCGGCTGCATAGGGCGGCCCTAAACCCTAAACCCTAGTCATGACATATCGCTCGGGAGGAGGCCACTGTACTATCAGCGCTTGGATGGGGGCTCATAGTTCCTAGTTGTATCTGTGTTAGTGGCTTTTGCCACCCCTGTGGTGAACTTTGGCACTGCATGCACGTGCTGATGGGTTTGCCAATGTAAGATTCACACCTTCACAACGGCCTTACTATGCCTTGAAGGGGCCGCAAGGGGGTCAGTATTGGCCTGAACCTTTATTTGTCGTATCTTTCTTTCCACTGCATGAGAGCTGATAGTTCTGCTGCTGCTGTTCAGGCTGCTGCCACTGCTCTTCTTTCCTGCACTTTTCCTTCCATTCCATAGCTGACGCACCTGATCCTGCTGTTCCTGCTGCTGTGGGTGCTCTTCTTTTCACTTCATACCGGTAGCTGATAATACTTATCTTGCTGTTCAGGCTGCTGGCACTGCTGTTCTTTTCTGCACTTTCCCTCCACTTCATAAGTGACAGCACCTGCTCCTGATGTTCCTGCTACTGTCGCTGCTTTCCTGCAGATTGCAGACTTTGGTCTAACACGTGCCATGGCTCCTACCGCCACCCATGTGAGCACCGCCAGTCATGGTACAGTGACTCACATGCCACCAGAGCTGTTGATGCATGGACAGCTCAGACCCGCAGCTGATGTCTACAGCTTTGGAATCATGGGTGAGTGCAGCCTTGGTACCTAGGGTTAGGGTTTAGGCTTAGGGTTTAGGTCCCAGAGACCCTAAACCCTGGTTGGTAGCTTGATAGCAGCTGATGTTTACAGCTTTGGAGTCATGGGTGAGTGCAGCCTCAGTACCTAGGGTTAGGGTTTAGGCTTAGGGTTTACGGTTCCGGGGACCCTAAACCCTGGTTGGTAGCTGATAGCAGCTGATGTTCACAGCTTTGTACTCATGGGTTTGTCCCCGCCTACCTCAGTACCTTGCATCTGTGTTCAGCCAGAATTCTAGACACTGCCATGTCATTCTTCATCTTGCAAAAAATTGGCGCTCTTTCGCTATCTGGCGCAATTACTTGCATTTGTGTGTAGCTACATCTGCAATTTGAAGGCCATGTTTTTTCAATGGTTCCAGACAGGAGCATATCGCTGCTGTCATGATTGCGGCTGAGGCTGGGAGGGTGCTCTTAGGTGTTGAGTAATGCCTAATGCCCCAAGGATCCTCCCGACCGTACCTTGTCCCGCAGCGCACCTCCTGTGCATTTCGACGCGAACCCCTAGAGACCATCTTCGCGTCCACTCCAGCTCAAAATCCAGCCCCTAGCCAAATCTTGCAAGCTAACTATACACAGCTTCAGCTAATCACCAAGAGCTAAGCATAGGGTTGGGCCACCCCGATACTTATCTTTGCTAGTCCTCAGCGCTCGATGCAGATCACCACACCTGTTAAACCCTTCCTTGGCTGTCTGTGCTGCAGTGTATGAGCTGGTGACGGGGCAGCAAGCTTGGCACGGATACACCTACCCCCAAATCGTGCGCATGGTGGGTATTGAAGGCTGTCGCCCCGAGCTCCCTCCTGCGCTGCCGCCGCTGCTGCAGCAGATGCTTGATAGCTGCTGGTCCAGGGAGCCCAAGGACAGGCCCACCTTTGTGCAGCTGCTGGAGTGTTTGACAGCAGCAGCAGATACGGGGATCGTGAGTAAGATGTACCAGGATATGCGTTCGGACTTGAGCAGCATTACGGGGTCCTTTGAGGTGTAAGTGAGGGTGCTCGAGGTTGAGGGTTTAGGGTCAACGCATGCATTCGGACTTGTCCAGCATTACAGGGTCCATTTGAGGTGTGAGTGGGGGTTGCTTGAGGCTTAGGGCCGCTTAGGGTTTAGGACCATGACATGCATTTGGACATTTGGAGCAGCACTACCGGGTCCTGTTGAGGTGTGAGGTGGGGTGCTTGAGGTTTAGGGTTCAGGACCAATACATGCATTCATAGTTAAGCAGGATTACTGGGACTTTCGAGGTGTAAGGAGGGGGTGCTTGACCTTTAGGGTTTAGGATTTGAGACCAGGACATGCATTAAAACGTGTGCGCATTGCTGGCTCCTTTGAGGTGTAAGTGGGGGTGCGTGAGGTTTACTTGAGGTTTAGAGTTCAAGGTTAAGGATGAGGACATGCACTTGGACTTGCACACCATTACGGGGTTCTTTGAGCTGTGAGCAGGGGGTCTGGAAGTTTAGGGTTTAGGGTCAACGCATGCATTCCGGTTTGAGCCGCAATACTGGGCCTGTTGAGGTGTGGGTGGAAATGCTTCAGGTTTAGGGTTTAGGACCAGGACATGCATCCAGGCTTGAGTAGCATTACGGGGTCCTTACTGGGTCCTTTGAGATTGTGACTGGGGATGCTTCTTCTGCCTGAGGGGGTGCAGCATGGGAGCATGCAGTAAGATTGGGAGCGTAAGCTTCAATCAACCCTATGGGATGCTGAATGATGGTGTAGGACATGAACCCTGATTTAGGTCTTGTGAGCTGTAAACTTGGTGTGGAGGAGGTACCAGCAAGGAACTTCCAGAAATACAGCCACGTCCGTTTAAATGTCGAGACGCTTGATAGTAGCAGGAATATGGATATTGTGGGTAAAATGTATGATGAGTTGCAGTGGATGTTAGCAGCAGAATTGGCGCGCTTGTTAGCTGTGAGCGTGGGGTGGGTGCTTTTTATTGCTGTGGGGTGTGGCAAGGGGCTTTAACCGATCTGGGGCAGGTCATCTGCTGTTCTGCTGCTGCTTTGAGCATGGAGTGTTGGTCATCTCTGAGAAGGGTGGCTTGAGACTATAACATAAGTGGGGCATGGCATTTGCTGTTCTGCTGCTGCTGCTACAGCAGATGTGGGGTGTGTGACTGCCAGGATTTGCACAGGGGGTGTCTGCACTGAAACTGGTTCATGTTCGAGGTACAAGTGTGGGAGTACGCTGCGTCGATAAGGTCCGGTTATTGGATGGAGACCTTGGGGTTATCATTGCAATGCAACTCTAGTGAGCAATTGCCGAATCTGAACAAAGGGGGGGCCTTGTGGGGGAGAGGAGGGCCAACCTGCTGTATGGTATATGGTCAGTTGAGAAGCATCACAACTAGGATTGCTGTGTAGAACACTAGTTGCAGCAACCCATAGTGATATGTTATTCCTGTGTGGTTCAAGCGTGGTAAAATTGCTCTACTGTTGTGGTGAGCGAGGGACTGCAGAGTGGATGTGACTGCAGGGTTTTGAGCTCTGTTAATCTTCAGAAACGCCAATTGGGATGGCTTTGTTGGTTTGATAGGTACAAAGAGGGTACATAAGCTGTCGCTTTGTTGCACTGCTTCAAGGCTAATGTGGCCAATTGGTGAATCCGGGGAGCACAACTATCTAGTGGTCAAGCCTCGAGAGCTGCTGAGGATGTCCAACCCAGGGTTGAGCCTCGGGCTGAATATTGGGGTCAGAGACACATTTGGAGCTTGTCAATAAAATGTTGGCCCCTGGTGGGAAAGCTATGCCCGCTCATTGTCCGGATTATTAGCTGAATCCAGTCCAGCATATACCATCCCAGGGCCGCATGTGCAGATTGGGAAGCCTCGGCTGAGTGTGATCCGAGTCCTGCTTGAGTCTAACTGAGGTTCGTTCGAATTTGCTTTTGATCTTGGTTTGCTAAGCCTGCAAGGCTCATCCTCTGGTGGTTATCGATTGAGAGTTATCAGAGGATGCGGGATTATGCGGGCTAGTGAAACATTTGCACCTTGGCACTGCATTCAGCCCACAGGTATGGAGGACTGCTACAGCATTCACTGCAAGTTGGGAGCAGCATATGGTTCATGAGAGGGTGTGCTTGTAACCGTGATGTCCTATGTGCACTGCATCACTGAGGGGCAGTCTCTGACTAAGCTGAGGGGGTTTGAGGTTCTGTAGGAAGAGCACATATTGTGTTGTCATAGTTGTCGGTGGGGTCGTTGCACTGTGTGACAACGGTGCATATTAAACCCTGGAGCATATAAGCCCTGTGGGTGCAGTTTCCTTCAAGAACAGCATTGAAATGGCCTCTCTCGGCCTTGGCATTTGCCCTGTTCGGAGCAACCTTGTGCACAGATTGTGCCGTCCATTGCTGTACGCCGGCAGCAAGGGCATGGCGAGCGTACATGTTGCAACGCTGGTGGGGGAGTATGCTGTGAATGGTGAACACTGTGTGAGAGTAGTTGCATCTGTTCTGGTCGGTCTGGCGATGCAACATACTGAAATGTTTGAAGGGAGCACTGGTGCACATTCAAAGGAAGAAAGTGGAGGCTGGGGAGCCTGGGCTGAGAAGATGACATAATCTGATTTCATATGATATGATATGATCTCAGTTGGCTGAGTCGGACAAACCTGTTGTAACTGAGGTTTGTTGGGCTCTGGGGTCTGCTTTTGTTTTGTTGAGCCTGAAAGGCTCATCGTTTGGCAGTTGTTGATTGAATGAGTCATCAGAGGATGTGGGATCAGTATGGCTAATCAAACATTTGCAACTTGGCACTGCAGTTGATAGCTATAGAGGACTGCCACAGCACTCATTGCAAGTTGGGAGCAGCATACGGTGTGCTTGTAAGCGTGGTAAGGTAGGTAAGGGCCTACTCCCCTGACGTATGCAAGAAGGGTCTTTCCCCCTTAAATGTGTAATCTCTTTCTCTCTCTGTAAGCGTGACGTCCAAGTGTTGTATGTAGTTGTTGTTCATTGAACTAATAGAGATTTGCACCTCATCTATCAGTGAAATGGAGTTTTAGGGTCTGAAGAAAGAGCAGATGTTGTGTTGTTGATATGAATTTGTAGCACTCACTGCCTGCAGCTGACGAGCTCTGGAGCATGTTAAGTCCTGTGGATGATATTTGGTTCAAGAACAGCGGCAGAAGGGCCTCTCTTAGCCTTGGCATTTACCCTGTGAGGAGCAATCTTGTGCACAGTTGATGCCATCCATTGCTGCATGCAGCAAGGGAATCAAGCAAGCGTACATGTTGCCTCAGTGGTGGGGGAGAGAGCAGAGAGGGAGAGAAATCTATGCATGGAGACTGTGTATGGTTCTCCAGCTTGGGATTGTGGAAATGGTTCCTTGGTGTGAAAAATCCACAGAGCCCTTACTCATGTTGTCACACTGGGGGGGCATGATGTGAATGGCCAACACTGAGAGAGCCATCTGTTCTGATGGGTTTGGCGATGTGACAAGCTGAAAGATTTTTTTAAGGTAGTACTGGCGCACATTAGGATTCACTTGGTGCTATTTCTAAAGGACATTTCATCTGGGGATGTACTCTTTGGTGTGACTAGGTGGACTACATGAATAGGTTGCTGCAATAGTGCCTGCAGCTAATGCCCTTGCTCTCATATGCTGTGATATACATGCCACTATCTGTTGCTTTATCACCATGTCTTTCTCTTGGTTGGCTACCGATTGGAGCCACTTGCCTTGGACATATCCTTTCCAAAGGAAGCCTGCCCGTTTTGCCGGGTAGGGCGTCGTGCTATGAAGCCCTTGTCATATGGAAGTGGAGAGTTGGGAGACAGAAAGAAGAGAGGGTGTTTGGCGTTGTTCCCTGCCCTCTCTTTCTTCTCTTTGTGAAGACAGGCTCCCGTTTTCAATTCTCCTTGGGCAAAGTGATAAGAACTTCAAGCATGCCACTTAGGCTGTGAGGAGCCCTAAGAAGCATACCAGCGCTGTGCCTCAGCCTGCTGGCACAAATCCAAAGTTGCCAGACATTTGCTCATGGAATGGGTGGCTGTATGGGTTCAGGAACAGGAGATGCACTCAGACTTGGGAAGCATTACTGGGTCCTTTGAGGTGTGAATGGGGGTGCTTGAGGTTTAGGGTTTAAGGGTTAGGATGAGGACAGGCTTACAGGGTCCTTTGAGGTGTGAGCAGGAATCTCGAGTAAGGTTGGCCAGGACGTGAATCCTGACTTAGATAGCACTACGAGTTCTCGTGAGCTGTAAACTAGCTGGTGCGGAGGAGGGGCGAGCAAGGAAGCAGAAGATCTGCAGCCACGTCTGTTCATATGTCAAGACGCTTGACAGCAGCAGATGTGGGGTGTGTGCCTACCAGGATTTGCACAGGGCGTGTTTGCACTGAAACTGAGGTTTGTTGAGGTGCAAGTGTGGGTTATGTTGTGCGGGTAAGGTCCAGACTTGGGATGGAGACCCTGGGGTTGCCATTACAATGCCATGCTAGTGAGTGAGCAATGCACTCTCTAAACCCTGACCTGGGAGACCAAGTGGTGGGGAGGAGGGGGGAACTGCTGTGTGGTATATGGTCAACTGATAAGCATCACAACTTGAGTTACTGTGTAAAACATTTCCGTGCAGCAGGTCATAGGGTTTTTTTAGTCCTGTGTGATGTGACAGCATGGTACTAAACTGCTCTACTTGTCGTGGCTAGTGAGGGATTGCAGACGGAGTGCCTGCCACTGCAAGGAGCAGACAAGTTGGTCTTGATTTCTGTCAATTTGCAGAAACACCATTTGGGACAGCATTGGGGCGTGATTGATACATGCATTGTCACTTTGTTGCACGATTTCAGGCAAAGATGGCCAACTGGTGAATAAAGGGAGCCAATCTGGCTGAGCCTCAAGGAGGGCTGACTGAGTTTGATGAGCCTCGGGATGAACCTGATCAGACATACACATTTGCAGTTTTATAAACATGCCCCTCGTCGCAAACATATGGCAGCTAATACTCCAGACTGGGTGGTTCCGTTTCAGCTAATAGACGGCCATCCTACGGCCCCCTGTGAAGGCCGGGGAGCCTGGGCTGATTCTGAGAGTATTGGGCCGGACATTTAAACGTGTTGTAACTGAGGTTTGTTGGGCTTTGAGGTCTGGTTTTGGTTTGTTGTTGAGCTTGAAAGGCTCATTTTCTGGCGGCTCTTAATTGGGAGTTCTCAGAGGGTGCGAGAGTATTGCATTTGCAACTTGGCACTGCAGTTCACAGTTATGGAGGACTGCCATAGCACTCATCACTTGCATAAAGTTGCGCGCAGCATATGGTTCAAGAGAAGGTGTGCTTGTAAGCGTAATGTCCAAGGCTTGTGTGTAGTTGTTGTTCATTGAGATGGAGATATGCACCGCATCACTGATATGAGGTGCAGTCCCTGGCAAAGCAGACGGGGTTTTGGGGTCTGAAGAAAGAGCAGATGCTCTGTTGTGTGTGTTGTGGTTTTGTCGCACTGCCTGGCAAGCCATGGAGCATGTTAAGTCCTGTGGATGCAGTTCCTTTCAAGAACAGCGGCAGAAGGGCTTCTCTTGGCCTTGGCATTTATCCTGTAGGGAGCAACTTTGTGTGACACAGGTCATGCCATTCATTGCTCTATGCAGCAAGTGAATCAGGGAAGCATACATGTTGTCACATTGGGGGGGAGTGGAGAGAGCAGAGAGGGAGAGGAATCTGTGCGAGGAGACTCAGCATTGTTTCCCTTGGTGTAAAGCATACACAGAGCCCTTACATGTTCTCAGACTGGTGTGTGTGTGGGGGGGGGGGTTATGGTGTGAATGGCGAACAGTGAGAGGTCCATCTGTTCTGATGGGTCTGGCGATGTGACAAGCTGATACATTTTGGAGGGAGCACTGATGCACAATATAAAAGTGAAGTGCTGCTATCTCACAAAATTTTACTGTACCATCTGGGGATGTGCTCTTGGGTGTGATTAGGTGGGGGAGATGAACAGGTTGCTGCAAGTGCCTGCAGCTAATGACCGCAAAGGTTGTATACATCATGAATGGCAAAGTTGTACACAGTTGGGTTGCATACTGCAAGCTGTAGATGGGTCCCAAACGACTGACAAGCAACCTGTACAAGGTTTGGCATCAGCATATGCTTGGACTTCCATTAGCATTGCAGGCCCCGGTTGTTTTGGTTTGTTGTTGCTTGGGGGGTAGGTCTGGGACCTCAATTGCTGAAGATAGTTTAAGCATGTCCGTTGTGTTTCAAGTCTCATACAATGTTTACGGTATCCTCAGGCATGGTGTGTTTCAAGCATACAATGCCGTACCGCTATCATCAGGCATGATGTTAACAGTGGTTGTTTGCTTGGACTGTCTCATATTGCATGCATGCTTAAAAAAGTGGAGACAGGGGGTGCCATTATCAAGTGCTGCAAATCAATTGTAGCAATTGCATCATCCAGCCTTTGCTGAAAAGCAAATGCACAGCAGCCACAACAGCTTGTCAGTCTCTGATCGTAGGTTGCAGTGGTTTCCATTGGTTTCTGGTTTTATACCACATCTTGCCCTTTGTTGGCTGCTATTTGGAGCCATCTACTGCATTAGACACGTCTTTGTTGAGGAAGGCTGCCAGTTTCCTCGGGTGGGGCATTGCATTATTAAGCCTGGTCGTTTGGAAGTGGAGACTTGGGGGACTAGATAAAAGGAGAGGGCACCTGGTCTTGTTCCCTGCCCTCTCCTTCTTTCTCCCTTTTCAAAAACAGACCCCCAAATCATGCGCATGGTGGGTATTGAAGGCTGTCAGCCCGAGCTCCCCACTCATGCTCTGCCACACGGTTGCTCCAGCAGTTGCTTGATAGCTGCTGGTCATTATTATTACATTTCATGATATGCCAGCTGCTGGTATATAATAGCTGCTGGTCCAGGGACCCGAATGGCAAGCCTGTGCAGCAAGGGAATCAGGCAAGCATACATATCATTTGCCACACTGGCAGGGGGGCGGTATGGTGTGGATGTTGCTTTCGAATGGCTTGAGGTGCGGGGCCTAGGGCACTTTTTTGCTCTGGTAAATTTCGGAATGTAATGGTGTGAATATTCAGCATTGTGAGGTACATACGCTCTGGTCCGCATGTGTTTGAGTTGGAGTCAGATCATGGTGCTGGTTGGTGATGTGGAAATTATCCATTGTTTTTGGATCCATCCGGTGGTGGGTTTAGTCGTTTCGACCTAGCAGCCCTTTTGCGGTTGCCACACCTTAGAAATGTTTTTTTGTTTGTTATCAGAAGCTGCTAGTAGGTGCTGGCGGTGGTACAAGCATGTGGCTGCCATTATTGAGGATACTTTCTACTGGGAATGGGCTGTTTGGTGTTTGGTGGGTGAGATCAAAGAATTTGCCGCAAGTGCCTGCAGCTAAAGCATGAACAGAAAATGCTGTGGTGGTTCAGATTTTAAAGTTGTACACATTGCTGCATGGTTATCAAGCGGTTATGCTGGTTCCCGAAAGACATATAAGCAGCCTTTTTTGGGCATGCGTCAGCATTTGCTTAAACCTTCTTTAGTAAAATTGCAGGCGCCAGTGTTGCTGCTTTGCTTCCCTGTTGGCGGGCCTGGGGACTCAATCGCTAAAATCAGTTCAAGCGTGTGTTGTGCTTCAATCATGTAATATTTACGCTACGCTCACGTGCGGTGGATAATGCCCATGGAGCCTAGTTTGGCTCCGTACGGGCCCGGCCTTTGAGGAGCCATGTTGTAATTGTTGTAATCAATACTGCAATAAGTGTTTTGTATGAATGGCTGACAATGGATGCAGGCTAAAAGCCTTGGAGACCAAGGGGTGCCTCCGCAAATTTCTGTCGCAGTGTTAATTACTGGATAGTCACTCCATCCACACCAAACCAGATGCTGGCAAGCATTGTGCAGAAGCTGCAAATGTTATCGGTAATATGGTGTCTGTCCGTGTATGATGGTTGTCAGTGTTTGTGCTTGCTATCTGCATCTTTGTCTTGCATGGCAACCAATTGGAGCCATTTGTCTCATGGACTTGCTTTTGAAGGAAGCCTGCATGTTGAATTCCACGGGAGCAATTTGAGCCTTTGCTTTCAACTGTGCCTAGCTGTGCATTGGGTGCTGGATCTTATTCCATTCATGTGGTCGTGCTTGTCCCGTTGAGGAGGGAATTGGTTTGACCTCGGCGCGTTTGGTCGTTTCCATCTAACTGCCTTGGTGAAGCCACACCTGCCTGGAATTTTTTGTTTGTTTTTTTGTTTGTTTGTTAGGCCTTCAGTGCAGTGGAAGGGGGGAGGGGGGGGGCAGCGCGGCCTTCAGTGCAGTGGAAGGGGAAGAGGCAGGGG
Organism: Pseudopediastrum boryanum; assembly: GCA_963556185.1. Lineage (NCBI taxonomy): Eukaryota > Viridiplantae > Chlorophyta > Chlorophyceae > Sphaeropleales > Hydrodictyaceae > Pseudopediastrum > Pseudopediastrum boryanum. The sequence goes on from OY744501.1 coordinate 1,641,137, forward strand.
CGGGGGGGCTTCAGTGCAGTGGAAAAAGGGGGGGGGGGCAGGGGGGCCTTCAGTGCAGTGGAAGGGGGGGAGGCAGGGGGGGCTTACTTCAGTGCAGTGGAAAAGGGGGGGGGGGGGGAGCGGGGCCTTCAGTGCAGTGGAAGAAGGGGGGGAGGGCAGGGGGGCCTTCAGTGCAGTGGAACGGGGGGGGGGAGGCAGGGGACCTTCGGTGCAGTGGGATGGCTTGGTGCTTTGGGTTGCCTCAGGTAGGCTGGAGCTCCTTGTCCCGCTCCTTCAGTTAACTGATCAGCAGGGAGGCGGTGGGAGATAGATGCTTTCTTAAACAGAGGATGGCATCATGCAAATGGGCAACAGCTAAAGCAGAGACTCAGCGCGGGAGCAAAACGTCGCTGAGAGCCACTTGAGGGGGTTATGGAGGCGCATCTTTGTAGGGTATTCAGTACCACTAGTGGTTAGCACTCTCCATTGCTATCCGCTAGGTTGCCAGTTCGAACCCCGATGCGGGCGGGGTTTTCGAAGGGTCATGCCGTACGCGGTATGATCGGGTCAAAGTGTGGGTTCGCCCATGTTGCCGGCCTGAGGAATGACACTTAATCAATGTGTCGAATGCACCTCAGGTCCTTCGCAGGCAAACACACACTAGCTGCGAAGGAGAAGAACAATGAAAGATGATGATGATGATGAAGAGCTGGTTGGGCGACTAAAGGTATAGTGGTACTAGATGGGTGAGACGTTGCATCTAGCCTCCGGCCTAGTGTGCGTGGGCAAGTCACACCATCGGTTGTGTGGCTTCGTTACCGCTTGTGATCAGGAGCCTTGTGTTGGCTCCCCCCCTAAATCCCTTGCTAGCCAATGTATGTCAGGCCAGCCCATTTCGACTTGCCATGTGCTGACCAGTTGACCCAGTCAACAGCAAACCAAGCAGTTTTATGCCTTGCTCAGGGCTGGTGGCAGCCATTGTTTCAGCTTGGACAGGAACTTGAGTATGCCGTTGGAGCCTAAGTTGGCTCCTTGTGGGTGGCGCTGCCCCCACCGGCGCCCTGCTTTGACAGGGCCATTTGGTAATTAGTAATTGGTAATTGGTGTTGATGGCCTGGGGTGGTTGGCCATTGGCATAGCTGGTCTTGCTTTTTGATTGATGGATGGATGGGCGTGTCGTGACGGCAATGGGGCCGAAAGTCATGGAAAGTTGGCCGCAGATAAGCTGCTATTGAACTAAGCCATACAAAGTATACAGTTCGCCGATCCCGCCAGGCTCGATTTACGACAATACGCGGCTGCATCCCCCCTCTGGCTTCCGTTGGCTCTGGCAGCCAGGATGCGGTTTGAACCGACTGCTAAAACTGCAAGTATCAAGTGTCCCGCAAGCGAGAAAGGCAGTCAGTCAAAGAACTACTATTTTACATTGGAAGATTAGTGGAACAAGTGCGATGCGTAGTTATCTGTGGCGGAAAGAAAGCACGCATGTAGAGAAAGGATGCACTGCTTCGGAACTCAAATCGCGATATGAAGTTCGCCTAAGGCCTGCATAGTCACAGCTAGTGCGATTCATGTCGGGGAATCTGCATTGTCAACAGCGAAATTATGTAGCATTGCCCAAGCCGAATGGCCCAAAGCAACAACAACAACAAACATTTAAGGTGTGGCAACTAACCGCAAAGGGAGCCCTGCTAGGTCGAAACGACCAAACACACAAAGACCGTCCACCAACGTCCACCGCCCGGCCAGCGAAAGTCCACTGGCCAGCCCAAAGTCCACCACCGTCCACCACCGGGCCACCGCTGGCCAGCCCAAAGTCCACCACCGTCCACCACCGGGCCACCGCTGGCCAGCCCAAAGTCCACCACCGTCCACCGCCGGCCAGGCCACCGGCCACCACCGGCCACCCCCGTCACCGCTGGCCAGCCCAAAGTGGACCACTAGCTCCCACCGACCGGCCACCGCCGGCCAGGCCACCGTCCACCACCGTCCACCGTCCACCGTCCACCGTCCACCGCTGCCGAGTGGCTAGTGGACCGGCGTCCGTCACCGTCCACCACGGTCCATTGCTGGCCAGCCCAAAGTCCACCACTGGCCACCACCGGCCACCATCATCCACCGCTGGCCAGCCCAAAGTCCACCACCGTCTACCGCCGGCCAGGCCACCGTCCACCACTGGCCACCGCCGGCCACCACCGGCCACCGCCGGCCACGGACTACCTTCACGGTTCCGAGCCAAATGCAACTTTGTTCAGCTCGCAGCAGGGAGCATTTTTACCAAATAGTATTCCAAATGCATGCATCGTGTTATCTTGCACGCCTGCCCGCAGTTGTCGCAATGCCCGCATGCTCACAACGTCTTAGCAACATTGCCAGCCTTTTAAGGTAGATTGCACAGCGAGAGACCTTGCAGCTTAGGTAGGCCTATAGAAGGCCTAGCTGAGCTTAATAGATGCTAGGTAGCTGAGGTTACATATCTGTCCTCGACATGCATCTGCGCGCATCAGAGAGCAAAACGGCCCCTAGAGCCAGCTCTGTACCGGTTTACATGATAAAACATCCCATACAGTAGAATTTTTTACCGCTAAATCGCTGAATCACAGTCATAAAACCTATTCCTGCCGAAGACTCACCTAACATGTCGAGTGCATGCATGGCCACTCACGAGGGCAAGAAGAACAAGTGCGAGAACCCGCCTGTCAAGCCATATTACATACAATTAAAGGTTCATATAGAGCTTTCGTTGTATGTCAGCAGCACGGTGTTGCGTAAGCTATTGTCCGTGTCGAGGAGACTGTACCCGCGTGAACAATGGTCGAACGGTTATCGAACGCGAGCTCAACCCAAAGTAGTCCAGATAGCCATTGCCAGCCAGCAGCCGCAGGGCTTCCGTGGACATGAGTACCACGTATATTATCAATGTGAACGCTCTTGATCCACCCGCTCCAGATGGTACTGGGTCAGCATTTGATACAGAAGTAAGGCCGCTTTAGATGGCCAGGGGGGGGCAAGTAAAATCACAGCGATGATCAGAGAGAGCCAGCTGACCAAGAGCCCATCATTCCGCAAGATAAGAGTAGCGCACGCTTTCTTGAAAGCGACACACTATGCTAATTGGACTTCACAAGTACATGTGTTGTTTTTGCATGGTACTACTAAGGGTCCGTCCACGTAACCCATCAATTCAGTGGGCATTTCACTACAATTCACTGAAGGTGCTCACTTGCTTCAGGCCTACTTCACTGAAGATCTTCACTGAATATTCACTTCACGTTCACTTACAACCTCGGCTGTCAACATCAGTCAAACCACGGTCAACCCTGATAGTATGGCAGACACATGCATTGCCGCTTTTTGTGATCTCCCGAATAGACCTGAAAAACCAGATCCTCAGACACCATGTATACCAAAACGCGCTATTCTGTGCATTTTTCCCAAACTCCCATTTGGAGATTGTTCAGTTGCCAGTTCAATCTACCGCACTGATGTGCATGCAGCTGCATGAAAGCACAATATCAACACACGGAGGCTATCCTTGGACTCTGGTCTGCAAACACCGTGCACCATGTGCTGCTGTATTCTCTCTTTTGCATGAAAAAAGGACACAAGCCATTGTTGCACAGGTGGACAAGTGCATAGATGGCAGTTACGTGGATTTTGGAATTGAAAGTGCGTATGATACGTTACGATACGTACTTCACGTTACGATACGCAGATACGCAAGAAAGTACGTTCCAAGTTTGACTAAGGTTTTAATAGGGTCACCAGAGCCCGTGGCCTACAGGCAGTACACGATTTGGAAGCAAGCAAGCAACCAGCAGGCGTTGTTGCTGACATATTGGCAGTGCATGCGAGTCTTTTAAGCGTACTGCGTCCATTGCTGCTCGTGTATGGCACTTAATTCTGGTTGTGCAGCATGGCCACGATCCCTTCTTCGTCTGAGGCCAAGTGGCAAAGGGAAACGATGCTGGGCAACCATGTCTAAGTATGAGGTTGAATGCAAGCAACGCGTACATATCTTCGTGACAAATGCGACCATGATCAAGAACCGTCTGCTTGCCAGCGCGGATGTGAAAGCATGCAGTGCTTTTCCGGAAGACGTCGAAATTGCCCTGCGTGCAGACAATGCAGCGAACGCAGCCAAGCTGTAGGATCGATCGCACTCTGGACGTCAGTTGAGATGGATCAGAGTCACCTGGCCAGAGGAGCAGATAGTCCCAGACTCCCAGCTCCCAAGGCAGCAGGCAGGACAACAGCATTACAGCAGCAGTCATGCTAGTATATAGGATGCTCTAGGCAGGTAACGAAATCATGTAAGGTATTGGCTTGTGTGACAGCCACAGCTGCTCAAAAGCAGCTCAGAGGCTGTTCCAGGCGTCTATTTGACTCTTTGTATTGGAACGTATCACAACGTATTTTTGGGGGTGCTTCTGCCAACTGCGTATCGTATCCGTACTGATACGATACGATACGATATGTGACGATACGTAACTGCCATATATGGACAAGTGTCCACCACACACATACACAGAGAGAGAGAGAGAGAGAGAGAGAGAGAGAGAGAGAGAGAGAGAGAGAGAGAGAGAGAGAGAGAGAGAGAGAGAGAGAGAGAGAGAGATCTACGCGAGGAGACCGTGTATTGTTCTCCAGCGTGGGATTGTGGGAAGGGTTCCTTGGTGTAAAGATTACACGGATCCCTTACCATTTTGTAGGATGTGATCCTATGGTGGATGGGTGGGCTTCCGCCCACCCACCTGTGTTAGCTTGCTGCTCGGCGTGAGTATCTTGGTGCTTTCTTGCACTCTTGTGCCCTCTTGGCTCTGTAGATAACGTGTAAGGCCCGCACGGCCTCTAGGTTTAGGTCGACTAAGCATTGGTTTTAACGTCCTGAAGCCGGTTCCACAACCTCCTCTGGAACCAGAACTAGACTTGAACAAGGCCTCTGGAACCAAACTTTTCTGGGGGAGACCATGCCATGTCAATGCGCAGCATGGACCCAAGCAGGAGGCGGGGGTCCAGGGGGGAGGAACAGCCCCCCTGGTGGGGTCTGGGGCGAAGCCCCAGAAGCCAGCGATGATTTGTACTTATTACAACCAATTGTACAATGGAAAATGCTATTCTTGCACTCAGTTGAGCACTCTACACTTTGTAATAAACTTGCTGGAACCAGCATGTGACATGTTGGCCAGAGGGTGGCCCAGGGCTGGAACCAGGAACTGACATGTTTGGCATCGCTGGAACCGCGGAACTGAGCACATTCTGCCCTGGAACCGGAACCTGGAACCGGCTTCAGGACGGTATGGTTTAGGCTGGAGTCACGCACTCCTAGCTCTCGGAGGAACGATGCTGTTCGATCATAAATGGTTCCTGTTACTCCCACGAGTATGGGCATGTAGTGAGTTTTAGCGTTGGGTATCACTATCTTTATGCTGTCAATCAGTTGTTGATGTTGGGCCTCTGCTCTGTTCTGCGTAGCATCTGGTTCGGTGTCCCTGCATATCTTGACCTCGACTATCCAGAACTCTGCGGGTAGCTCTCCGCGTGCCGGTTTATACAGCAGCCCATCTGGGCGCTTGTTTACGTTTCCTTGGGAGGCTTCTATGGCATCCTTTAGTCCTGCCGGTAGTTTGCGCCATGGCAGGCATCTGGGACGGTATTCTAGGCCATCTTCTTCGCAACGCTGCTGCGAGCCCAGGTCCATCTGGACCACAAATGCACCGCGTCTGCCTCTTAGGACTCTTGTCATTATTGATGATACGGCCGATCTTGTTATGTCGGTTTATGTACTGCTTCACATACACAGACATACCATGTGCTGCTGTATCCTCTTTCTTGCAAACAAAAGAAAGGCACCGCCATCCTATGTTGCATGGCTGTCCAATTGGCCATGTATTCTCCGAACAAAAAGAATTCCAATTGTAAAGTGCACGAATAACCTAGCTTTCTCCACATGCAATTTCTCACCAAGCAAGAACAGATAAGATGAACCTGCAATGATGCCCTTCCTGACATACATGTGTCACATGAACCAATGCAGCTCTGCAATGTAACTGCAATTCCATTGACCAAAGTCAACACATGCGGCTCATAACACCATGCACCAACATGATTCTGACAGTACCAAGGTACACTTCAGTAATGTGGCCCCCAATACCATTTTCAACGAACAGCAAGAAAACAACAACACACAATCACACACTCTCCATTGCTATCCGCTAGGTTGCCAGTTCGAACCCCGATGCGGGCGGGGTTTTCGAAGGGTCATGCCGTACGCGGTATGATCGGGTCAAAGTGTGGGTTCGACCATGTTGCCGGCCTGAGGAATGACACTTAATCAATGTGTCGAATGCACCTCAGGTCCTTCGCAGGCAAACACACACACACATACATTATCAATACAGTAGCACGGCTGCATGGGCACAGCTGCACCCGCCTGCTAACAGTCTGCGCAGGTCCAAGAACCGTCCAACTTGCCAAAACGTGCCTTCTCACGCTTTATAGCCTCTACCGCCGGCCCACATAGTTCCATCTAGATACCGTAAGATGCTTCGAGTTGATGAATGCAGCTCAAGCTCTTGCTTGGGCGAAGGAGCAGCTTCTCAACATGCGCTCACTGCGCGGACGCACAGTTCACGTCGGAGAGGTTGCATACAGGCGTTGCGGTGAACCGCGGCTGCTTGATCAGTATTATAAGATATATTCACGCATGCCCAAGCGGCGTGTGACCCTCAGATGGTTGCCTCGGAGGTCTGCTCTCCTGCCATGACTGCACTCACCATGATCTGTTGACAAGCTCAGAGACATGGTCTCAATCAGGCCAGTACTGTGCCAATCACGTAACATGTATACCTGTACATCATGTTACATCCTCCTATGCAACATATAAAGTCGTTCGCCCCGCGAGCTTCTACCATCGCACCGTGGCAGCATCGAATGCGAGGATAAAAAGTTGGAAAAATGCCCGAAGGTGCGGAACGGACGCATGAGTATGTTCATGATATACATTAGAGCCAGGTATAAGACGTGGATGCTGCTGATATGCTTTATGGTAATTGGACGGTTCAAGAACCTGCGCAGTAAGTTAGGAAGTTTTGAGATTCTTTCGTAGCTTGATTGCATTGTGCGTATGAATGCATTGCACATCCTTGAGCTACCTTCTCTTGCCAGTGTTTTGCCACAGCATATACGTACTTGCTTGTGGCTTGGCGTAGACTCTTTTGGCCCACCCACCCTCCCTCTTTTGGTCACTGGCAACAGTATCTCTAGACGCAAGGGTACTAAGCTTGTCTATGTCTGGTTGTGCATTACTGTGTGCATGGGCAGTAGGGCTGTTAGCCTGTTGGTAGAAGTGCAGTAAGAGGCTAGGCAGGGTGCCTGCTTTCTATAGTACTTGCATTTGACAGACCCCCTGCTTGCTTCTGCATGTTTGGCACTGTGCATGACCCAGGTGCCCCTCAAACACATATCGTGGATTGGAATAGCTGGACACTGCATGATGGTACTGTAATGCATGTGGTGCATGGTTGAGCATGAATGCATGGTACCTTGCTGCATGGGTCTGGTCGGGCTCCTGAGTGAGTCCGTCTTAATTAAACCTCAGCCAAGCAGAGCAGATCCATTGTTGAGCCGCACCGCGGCTGGATCGCAGGGCCGCTAGCTATCACCAAAGGCAGGCATGTGAGCACATGTGAGCACACCGCCAACATAGACGCACCACTCACAAGTGTCCAAGGGCTGAGGCATTCTGCGGCCATGGGAAACACCTAGCTAGGGCTCGGCAGCTCGGACCATGTGACTGCATTGGAGCTAAACTAGCAGACTAGCAGAGCACAAGTAAGCACAACGCACTATTGCAGCAGAAGCTATTCATTCTAGTGGCCTAAGGGTTAAGCACTCCGATCCCCATCCCTTTCACGCCCCGGCCGCAATCCTTCCTCAAATGCCGCCTGAGCTGCATGCGCTTCCAATCCATCCTCATCAACCCTCACACAGTTTTAATCCTCAGATCACTGAGACTCTTCGCCAGGCTATCCATAGCGCTTTCGCAATCGCCCAACGGCCACCACGGGCAGCGGTTGGAGCCGTTCTTTTGCACCCAGGAGGTCAGGCTCTCCCCAGCAGCTGCAGCATGTATCTTGACATCCAGGCTATTGCTGCAGCTGACAGCCAAGGTGTGCCAAGGGCGGCATACGAGGGGCGATGCCACGCAGGTGGTGCTGAGTGGTCTAGCTGCTTGAAGGCCTGCTGCAGGAAGCTGTGGCGGAAGTACTGGGACAAGCAGCTGAATGCCGAGCTATCACCCTCCATGGCAGGAACTCCCTGGAGTACGCTGAAAGGAATATGGGTTAGTTTTACGAACATATGTTATACGTGGCCGGTAAGATATGCACATGCGGCAGGAGAGAGCCATCCAAAGCACACTAATGAAGCGGCAAGACGAGCCTGAGAAGGCATGACCTGACTACTTATGATTGGCTCCAGACAGAAGTATTGGTTGCATGCAGAGCTAGTACTGATGGCTGTGACAGAAGAACAACCTCTTCCACGCCACTCTGTTTCAGCTAGTTCTCCTATGACGTATGGCTGAACGCAGATAAACAAACAAACAAACAAAAATTTAAGGTGCGGCAACCGCAAAGGGCTGCTAGGTCGAAACGACCAAACACACCATCGGATGGGTCCAAAAACAATGGAATCCATACCACCAAGCAAGAGGAATACCCAAGCAGACATCCAACTACGGACACGGCAAACAAATCACCAGCAGGAGACTGATGGGTGTATCCAAATCAAACACAATCCAGAGCACCAACCAAGCAGGATGTCCAGTAAGTCCACCGCATATGTACCACCCAAGACGGCCAGCACACCAACCAAGGCGAATACCCAAACATGTAGCTATCTAGACTTCAACCAGTTCCTCATCAGACGAATCACTAGGAACATCTGTCTCCGACTCCGAATCAAACAGATCCAAATATTGACCTGCCGGGAGCAAGATATCCGGTAAGTCCACCACATCAGTACCACCGGACTGATGGCAGTACCAACAAACACGAACACACACGGCCACATACTTGACCAACCTCCATGCATGCTCCAATTGCGCTTTGTCTGCATGTTCGTCTGCCTGAATATGTGCAGACTGGTTTGGTTCTTACCTGGCAAGACACAGGTAAGGTACTTGCGTAGTCCTGAAGGGCCCTTGAGGGTGCCTGGTACAGGCAAAAACGCAGGGGTGCAAGCTAGAAGTGAAAGATAGGGTTCGTGACAGAATGACATGGCGCATACAATGCTAAGAGCATGTATGTACCTTAAGTTGCGGCCACCACCCCAACTTATGAAGTGTCTTCTAGATGATCGGTGCAGAGTGCAGGAAGCTGGCAGGTGGGGGGGGGGGGGCGGATCCAAAAAGGTGCTGATTAGCTGGCCGGGCCGTTAGTTGGGGTTAATACTGCAACGAGGTGTTGCGTCAGTCAGGAGGGCACCGGCGGAAAGAGCGAAGCTAAGGTCCAAGGTCTCTATCTAGGTCCAAGGGCCCTTTCAAAACGGTCTTAGTATGTTGAGTTTCTCTGGAAGCAAGAGTGCAACGCACAAAGAATTAACAACATTCGGACCGGGTGCTGCTGGCTGGCTCGGTATTCAAGCACTCACTGATCATGAGCATGTACCACCGCAGGTAGTATACATGTGCTTCATGTTTCCGTGCGGTAGGCGTGAGAGGGCACCGCATGCATGCGTTTCATATGAAAGCGACTGCAGCAGAATGTTTTGGCAAGAGGTCATTCTGATAGCAAGGAACTGAGCTCAGCCCGATACGCCACTCACTGTACATGTAGGGACGGTCACAGCTGGAGCCCTCGTCTGACCGGCCGGAATTGCATGCAAATCCAACCCAGAGCACTATTGCAACTCTTCATGGAACCGATAGTATTGTGTCAGTGTCGTCATCGATATTGCCAGGAGATTCACACGTTACAAACCCATCCGTGCGATCCCCATGCGCCACTCAGCCGAGCAGCTAGCCCAATATGGCTCGCAGCAACACCCCGTAACTATGTGTCGACTCGACATGGCATGGACCCGCAACGACGAATCCCACAGGTTCAGCCTTACCACCGTGGCCAGATCCTCAACACCTCGCAACCTTTCCCGGTCCCTTGAAATTTTCTCACTACACGCGCCATCCTCCACACATCCACCAGACACCCTACAACTACAGAACGTCACCCTCCCATAAGTCACATAGCCCACAAATTAAATCAGTGCCCGCATAGATTCAACAATTTGCTTCTGGATGCCCCCCCCCCCCCCTTCCCCCCCCCCCCCCCCTCCGCCCCCCCGGCTGTCATCCGGTCTCTGCTACCACCTTGCTGAACACTGAACCCCAGACCTTGCTGCCTTGGGGCATAAGCCGACCCAGAAGGCTGCCTGGCTGCTGCTGCTCCTGCACAAAGAGGGATGAAGCACAACATGTGTCAGAACTTGCCTCACTTACATGTTTAGAATTCTGCTTTTGGTCATAGACACTGAAGACACAATAAAGGCATACATTGATACATGCACATGCATCCAGGCAGCTGTTAAAGAGACATGCACATACTCGTATGCGGGATACATCAACAAGAGGCCCAAGCCAAGCAGTAGCCATACTGGCAGCTGCTTCAGGATGAAATCTTCTATGTTCTACATCAACAGAATCAAGAAGTACGCACCCCATGTGGCAGACGCCTGCTAGAACTTGATCTCTCAGATATTCATCGACATATGTTCTACACTTCTACATACAGCAACAAATAGCAAGCAATTTCAATACCCTGTACGCAAGCTCTGGCAAAGCCAGAGCCACATCTCAGAGGTCCGTCATGGCCCCAGAAAATAAGCCATGATGCTGCATGAATAACTTCCATTCTCCTGTACACATGCACTGCAGCATGTTGTTATGTGTTGCCTCCATCTAGCTCCAATCAAGCAAGTTTACGCCTCCAGAATGTCTAATTTGCCAATACTGACATGTTGCATATACAAACATGGTCGCTGATCTTATCCCTCGCCTCCTTCCTCAGCCTGCGCTGAGCTACTTCCACCACCTCTACACAGCTTCCCCTCATGGGAAGGGCGAAGCTTCCAAGAAGGGAAGCGAACTGGAATTACGGCCTTTTAAGTTGCAGGCAGTTTCGAAATACGGGCGTCCAACTCACGGCCTTCACCAATCACTAAGCACCCCACCCCAACACCCCCCTCGCTCACCTCCCTCATCTTCCCAATGACTTGTCGTGAGTTCCTCCACCACCATGGTAAAGCTATGTCAGGCACATTGCACATGCACTCCCCCCTGCTTTACAACCTGCACAAACCTCCATGCAACTGGTCCCACTACATTTCCTCCCCACCCCCCCTCAATAACCCTTCCCCACTCACCAATCCCCTTATCCCCCACCCTCCCTTAACCCCCGTGCTTACCTCCCGCATCTCCCCTACCCCCCCTGGCACCAAACTACCCCAACCCACATTGCCAATCCCCTACCCCCCGCTGCTGTACCTCTCACCTCACCTCCCATCTCCCCTTCTCCACACCTCCCCAACCCCCTCGCCCCCCCCCCCCCCCCAACTCCCTTGCTCACCTCCCGCATCTCCCCAATGATTTTGGTGAGTTCCTCCACCACCGTCCCAAAGCTAGGTCTCATGTCCGGGTCATAGGTCAAACATGCTATAACCAGCACTGCCACGCTAGGGGGGAGGTTATTAGGCAAGGTGGGCAGCAGCACCTCATCTGATACACCAACTGCTACCTGCAGCAATAAAGGACAACCCATGGATTACTCGCAATCCTAAGCCAAAACCCTAATAAAACAAGCGCGCGGTGTGTCCTAAACCCTTTTAGGATATTAGGCAAGGTGGGCAGCAGCACCTCATCTGATACACCAACAGCTACCTGCAGGAGGAACAGCCAATGGAAAGTGAGTAGGAGTGCGCGGTTTGATGCATGGACACCACTGCTACCTGCCGGGCAGACAAGGAGAACATAGCTAAACCACTAGCCATCCTAAACCCTAAAACAGGACAGAATGTGCCTTAAACCCTCTTAGGATTATTAGGCAAGGTGGGCAGCAGCACCTCTTCTGAAACACCCACTGCTACCTGCAGAAAGAAATGCAGACACACATAGCAATATGCAGCAATAAGCAGCCAGAGGCGCAAGAGGACATGGTTGCATGATTACATCTACGCACCCACACCGTTTGTGGCGTACGATTAAGGAAGTAGGCCTACTTAGTGAGGGCAAGATGACAGATATAGGGCTCTCCCCTACGGGTGGGCAAACCCTTGGGCATTTGCATCATTCATACACCAAGGGAGACACACACCGTGCAATTCAAATATGTTTCGAGTGAAGGACCTCATGTGATACATCCATTGCAAGGAGAACACAATATGGATTACCCGCCACCCTGAACCCCACCCTGTAAACTAGGGCATGAAATGTCCTAAACCCTATAAGGTTATTAGGCAAGCTGGGCAGCAGCAGCTCATCTGATGCACCCACTGCTACCTGCAGCAGGAACAGCAAGAGCCAATGGGAATGACTAGGAGCCGAAGCACCTTAGGACAAGCATCCTGACATAATAAAGGTACTAAACATAACAGATACAGCACGATATCTGATACACTCACTGCTACCTGTAAGAGGAGCAACAAGGAGAACACACAAGATTTAGTTGCCGCCTTCATCCCAACCCTGATGAAACTAAAGCATGGTTTGTGCTAAACCCTACAATACATCTGCTGCTTGAGGACAAAATCCAAGAAACTTCCAGTGGGACAGCTGGCTCGAACAGGTTTTGGCCCATGGAGACACAGACAAAACCAGAATATAGAAAATCAACTATAGCAGTCCCACCTGCACAGGGTAGAAGGTGATTCAGCATTAACGCCTCCTTGACAACAAAGGGGCGCTAATCTGTCCCTGATTCTCCTCCCATGCTCGACATGGGTGTAACAACTTTTTTGGCCCCAATCCTGAACCCATCGACCCCTGAGTCCCTCACCTGTATTGGTGTTAGGTGTGAACGAGAAAGGAAATGCCTTGTTGTTGCCTGAGGGCGAGAGCTATTTCAGTCACAAAACTAACAAGCCGAGAGCATAGTAGCGGTAATACAAAACTACATTACGCATTTCGGCCTTTTCGGCCTTCATCAGGTGCGATAAAAGTGCACACACATGCGTCCCCTTTAAGTATGCGACAATAGAGCCACCAAACTGCAGGTTGAGGACACGTAACCCGGTCAACCTCTGAGTCCCTACTTACCTGTATTGGTGTGAGGTACTGAGGGTCAGCGTGAAGCGTCATCCCACTGATCAGATCTGGCCAAAGTCCTGTCACCCTAGACCTCTCAACCTGAGCTACTTGCCCTAAAGCCTGGACCCCTTGACCTGGACCTCTCAGTCCCTGAACCAGAGGCAACAAAAACAAATAGCTACATTTCTTCACACGCGCCCATGCGGACTCTGTTGAGGGTGCTGCGTGCCTTGGTAGCTCACTCCTTACCTGTATTGGTGTGAGGTACTTGTCAGCGTAAGGTGTCACCCCAGTGATCAGCTCTGCCAAGGTCACCCCAAAGCTCCACACATCAGTCTTGTTGTCATAGATCTCATGCCTAGGAAAGGGGAAAACACACAGCAGCAGCAGCAGCAGCAGCAGGAGCGCATCAGAAACTACAGATCATTACCTGGCACTATACCACACTATCCCCTAATTCATATGTTCTCAGTTAGATCGTTGCACAGTCCTTGACCTGTGCAGCACCCACCATGTGACTTTAACCAGTTCAATGGTCTGTGTTAAGAGGGAGACAAAAGTTAGGAGCTAAAACAATTACTCTATCCCATGCTTTTTCTCCATCGACCAAACACAGTAGGGGACACAAGACTACTAGGCCTCAGTGGCCTGAAGCCTCAGGGACTGCAACCAGCCTTTAAAATAATTGAACATTGTTAAGGCAAAGCCCAAGGGAACAGGGGTGAATTTCCCAACGCCAAGAAAGCAGTTCACCAAGGACCAGAACTGCCTGACTCAAGCGGCGGTTGCTTTAGAACCTCCTGCTCAAGCCTTGCTGTACAACCTATTGGTTTGGTATTCCTACTTTCCCATCCTCCCACTTTTGGCGCCCCACCCTTCCCTTCTAATCTCAGGGCAACAAATAGGGCTCTTTGTCTCCGCTGGTAATCTACTCTGGGTCCCCCCCCCCCATCCCCCTCTCACCCAATCTACGTACCTACAACCCCAGCGTTACCCCACACCCCAGGGCCCTTTCACCTTTTCACACATTCCCCCCTCCCCCATATGATCCCACCCCCACTTATGTCCTGTCACCAACCCTTCAGCACTGTGGGTTAGGTTTTTAAGCCTTCAAATTAGGATTTAGTGTTCCTAAAACCCTTCCTCTCCCCTACCTTACCATCTCAGGTGACATGTATACAAAGATACAGGTCCCCCCCGTAAAGAGGGTCCAAGGTATAGGGCTTGGCATTAGTGTTCCTAAAACCCTTCCTCTCCCCTACCTTACCATCTCAGGTGACATGTATGTATGCATCCCGATCTCCCCCTTAATGAGGATTTAGGGTATGGGGCTTAGCATTAGTGTTCCTAAACCCCTCCTCCCCTCCCACCTTATCATCTCAGGTGACATGTATATATAGGTCCCCGTCTCCCCGTGAGTGTTGCTCTGCTCTTAGGCATGTGTCGTGCCAGACCAAAGTCCCCCAGTCGCGCAGCACCAGCAGCATCCAGAAACACATTGGTGGGCTTCACGTCACGGTGAAGGATGGAGGGACGAGAAGCCTCTAAAGCAGCTAATGCAGATGCCACCTAAACAATCAGAAAGAGAAACACAAGATGCATTCAGTAGAATTAACTGCTCTAATTCATACAGCATCATCCCGACAAGACCCCGGTTGCAGCAGGAGAGCAGCAGCAGCATCCAT